>JAWWLV010000082.1:2841779-2892053 GCA_035041135.1 Platyrinchus mystaceus
AAGCAAAACCCCAAAGCCCCCATTTTTTTTTCCTTTTTTTTTTTTTTTTTTTTTTTTCCCCTGCTGCCAGCCGTCCCTGCGGTCTCCCGCGCCCGTAAATAGGTGCCACCCTCCCAGACAAACGCAATTAAAGTTGCCCCTTCCCTGATCAGAGGCACAGGATCGCTCGGGGAGGGGGGGAGGGCGCGGGTTTTAAAGCCGGAGCAGTCGGTGCTTACGCAAAAGGTCTTCTCTAGAGGATGGGTTTATAAATATTTCACCTACTTTAGCTAGGAAAGACTGGCAATTTTTAGAACACTCTTTCCAGGCAAAAGCAGAATCGATGGAGCTCAGCCATGATGGAGGGCTGCCTCCAGCTCCCTTCCTGGGCACAGGTACTCACCCATCCTGTGACCCGGCCCTCAGGAATGCTGCTCCGGGGCTGCAGGTGCTCATTTCCACCTGGCCATAGCTTAATGTTTAGCTAATCCAAATTGCATCCAAGTCCTTGTTCTTCCATGCCCGTGGCATCCACTGGAGTCTTCCCAAGAGTAAGGAAGTGTCCCCTTCCACCACCAAAGTGAGCCAAGTGACCACGGGTGGCACTGGGATAGGGGAGTAATTGCACCCCTGCCCTCCCAACTGCCCCAAACTCAGAACTCCTTGGGCTGCTCAGCACCTGCTCCTGAAGCCATTAAACAATCAGAGAAGCAGCTGAGCTGCCTGGAGGGCTGGAGGAACGTCCTTGTCCTGTTTGACTGATGGGAAAACCCAGGGCCAGGAAGGAATGAAGTGCTTTGCTCAGGGACAGGGAGTGAGTCAACAGCGAGGGTGGAAATTGGGTTTTATCATTACATGATAAACCACCTTCCTAAACAGCCTGGAAGGCAGGATGGGGTTGGGGGGGAGGCACAGCCTGGAAGCCACAGCCTCAGGCTCTCCCTGCCAGGCAAGAATTAGGTTTGAGAGGCCACACTGCTGCAAAGTGTCTCAGCTCAATTCCCCATCCACGAGTGGAGGATGAGGGAGAGAGGATTGTGACAATGAAGGCCTTTCCAGCAAAACACTGCTGGGAAAGTCATCTCCTGCCCCTCTGTCCATACATGTCCTTGTTCATGGAGCCAGCTTAACCTGATGAAACAGCAGATCCTTGTCCTCCACACACCAGGTGCTCTGCCCCAAGAAAAGGGCTGACCTGTGGTTCCCTTGATCCACACTCTTGATCTTGGTTCTCCCTTTACTGAACAGGGAGCTGGGAGACCTGCACTCTGCTCCTGGCTTCCACTGCTGCATCCCTATCACTGGAGAGCATCAGCTCCCTGGGGCTTCAATTCCCAACTATAAAATGGCTGAGCAAGGCTTTCCCCACCTTTGCAGGTTCCCTGCATCCTCCACTGCCAGATGAAAAGGCAGCATCCAGACACCAGAGCTGACAAATATTGGCACAACCCCTTCCCCAGCTCCAACAACTGACCTGAATGCCAGAACAGTTGCTTCCAGGAATATCAAGCCCTTTTATCAGGGATAACACAAACCATGCCAGATATGCTTGCAAATAAGAACCGAGGCGTAGGTGGGTTAGTCAGCACAGGAACGCACAGATCCCTTCTGGTTCCACATACTGAAATCCAGATCCTGGGAGGTGGCTCATAAAAATGCAAGCCACAGGACCATGAGTATGTGCAACACCCGAATTAGCTTCACCAGGAGGCACTTTCGGCTGTTTTCCAAACTGAGATCAATGTTGTACTTGCACTGAATTAAACACCCACAGTTTTGCACTTGCTGCAAACTGCAAAGTGAAACCATGAATGAAGGCAGAGCAGAGCAGCACGGCTGCAGCCGGCAGCGCGCTCCGAGACATCCAGCAGGCGTTTGGGAAACACCTTCCCTTGGCTTCCCGTGCCCTCCAACGTTCCTGGGACAGCAAGAGGCACAGCAGGGATTTTTCACACTGTGCCAGTTAATTTTTTCAGCTCCTTTATCGTGATCAGTCCTGCTTGCAGTGACTACAGAGCTCCGACCCAGATTTGCTGTTGTGCTGTTGGCATCGCTTCTCTTCGCCCAGTCTCAACACAGTGGGGAAATCCAACTCTACTTGTAGGTTTTCTAAGGGTTTCCTTGGGGTGGAACCAGCTGAGACCCCACAACTGGGCTTGGGACAGCGGGTGCCTGTGGACAGGCTCCCCCAAGGCTTTTGCTGGTGTTGGCAGCTTGGCCAAGGGCCTGGGGCTGAGGGATTGCTCAAGTTTTCCCTGTCCTTCTTTTGCCAAAGACCACAAAGTGTCTTTGGTTTCTGACACCCTCAGAAACCACAAGAGTCATCCCAGTGTGCCATGGGATGGGTCCAAGAGCCACGTGTACGTTTGGAGATGGGAACTTTTGATGCATCCAAAAAACCCAGCACCAAGCCAAGCTTGAGCAGATAAGAAAATAACTCTGAATCACTGAACCTTCCAGAGAGAGGACAGGATGCTTCTTGCAACACCAGGTAAACATCCCCACAGGATGAGTCAAATCCTTCTTGGCTGCCTGAGAGATGCTCAGCAACCCGAATGGGCACACGAGAGGGGTGTTCACCTCGTGTACTTCGGGGTCAAGAGTTTCAAAACACACACAGTGTGGTTTGGAAAGCTCCACTTCTAGGTCAAACATCAGCCTGAAATCTTGGCCCAGTTCTTACAGATCTTGTAACACCTGTCTGAAAGGAGGAAGTGCTCACCTACACGATTTCCTGCCACCCAAATGGAACAGGTCACACACCCACCACGGCTGAGCTGCAACCCGTGTTCTTCCTGCTTTAGGGCACCAAACCCATGGCCCAGGGGGGTGACTGCAAGGGAACAGCCAGGCTGAGCCTCCCCAAAATGCACCAGGAACGTGATGCCACATAAATGATCTCGTGGAGGGCAGCAGGTATCACACCAGCTTCGTGTGACTGGTTGACCCGGGGAGCAACCAGTGACCCGGCTGGAGCATCCTGGCGAGGCAGGAGGACTCCCTAAGGGAATACTGGGGCTGTTTGGGCAGCTGGGAATGTCTGGAAGCCAGGAGGGGGGATGTGGGCTGGGGATGCTGGGCAGCATTCCCCCGGATGCAGCACCGGCAGTGGAGGAATGAGGGCAGCAGATGGAGGAACTGGTTTGGCAAACAGGTTGTTAGTGGGGACCTGCCCACACCAGCCCCAGAACGTGACTCAGGCTGGGAGTGCTGGAGCTGCAGCCCAAGCAGGGGGTGAAGGGCATTGCCCCCTTCCCTGAACCAGCCCATCAGCCACACCACAGCCTGGTCCCAAAGACCCCACAGGGCCCCTCGTGCCCCAGCTCTGGCTCTTCCCACATTCCCAGGACACTGGTGGCTGGAGATTCTCTCCAGCACTGACAGGCCAGAGAATGGGAATATGCAAAGGGGACAGTGGAGCTGAATAACTCTGATCCCAGGGGGATTTTAGCTGCTGGATCTGTGGGAAAAAAAAGGGCTCCCCTGTCCTTCCCCCAGCTCTGCCCTCTGGCTGGTTTGCCAGGCTGGGCTGGGCTCATCAGCCTTGGGCATTATTTGCCTGATAGGCTTATGGCAATATTTATTTAGGGCCTCAGGAGCCACGAAAGGCACCACAGAAACATTTTCCTATTACGCACAAGACTCCCAGGTCTGGTGTTTCAGCCCCCTGCAAAGGTCAGGTGCCGGGCAAACTCCTTTTGTGCTCTTTGGGAGTTTATTACACCCAGCCAGAAAGTGCCCTGGAAGCAGGAAAGGCATCCTGGAGCTGCAGGGAAGGCTGTGGGAATGATCCTGTGGGAAGGAGCAAAGGTGGAATGGCATGGAATGGCACAGCTGCCTTCCCTGAACAGCCACCACGGAGCAGCTCACCCTGCCAAGGGACCTGCACCCCTTCCTTCAGTGCCACCTACCTGAAACTCAAAACCAAAGCAGGTCCTTCTCCTACTAATAAAAGAAAAAGAGAGAAATTATATCCTGTACAACCCCCCCCCCATTCCATGAAGTTTATTGTCCAATCTCGACTTTGGGGCGCTCACAACACAACTGTAATTAATACCAGCCTTAGCAAGAAAATGGGCCACAAAATAGTCCATGTCACACCTGAAATACTAAAATTGAAATATTCCTATAAAACATGGAGACACCAGGCTGGTAGATGGATACAATCTTTTATTCCTTTTTTTTTTTTTCCTTTGTGCCTTTCCATTTATTCCAGAAACACTATTAAAAAAAAAATCGTTGCTCCTTTTGGAATAAAACTTTAAAACCGTTTCTTTTAAAATGCATCTTTTGCCTGTACAACACTAGTTAAATATATTACTGCTCTTCTGCAAATGAATCACACCAGAGGACATTCACAGTTTGTGTATCCTGGCCACTTGCATCTGTTTTTCCTGCTGCAGGACAAGCTCAATGCTGAGGACGGAGGAAGGCAATGAAGAAGCCAGAAAGTGGCTTTCAGAGTGTTTGTGCCCAGACCTCACTCGCAGGGGGGGAGCTCAGGGACAGCCAAAATCAGCTCTTAACAAGACCTGAGCACACAGAGACACGGCAGATGTGCAGCACAGCTGGAGCAGCACCATCAGGCAGAGCCAGAGCTTTTGGCAGGTGAGATCAGGTGAAAAAACCCCAAAGAAAACATTGGAGAACCTTGGGAAAATGCCCTTTAATTAGTTTTTTCTTTTTTTTCCTCGTGTGTAAGGGAGAGGAAAAAAAAAAGTCATTTATTTTGTCCTTAGTTTCCAAGATACAATGTAGTTTTGTTGTATAAAATCTTAACGTGGATCTGGCAAAGGGTTGGGCCAGGAAAGGCGGGTGCACGTGGGAATGGAGAGATGAAAGTGAGATGAAACAGCTCTGCCTTTCCCAGTGTTGTTGTCCCAAACACAGACCTTGCTTCACACATCACTTTATTTGTATTCCTTTACCCAGCCGTGAGCTGAAGAGCTGAGAGAACACAGCCCTTCCTGAGGGCACGGCCCAAACTCCCATTTTCCACCAGAACTGGTAAAAAAAAAAATCAAAAATATAAGAAAAAATTCCAAGAAAAATGTGCGGGAGACAAAGCAACAATTTCCTTTTGTCAGGACTCCCCATCTGCCAGGAGCGGCAGCTGCTCCACAAAGCAGTGGATGGCAGAATCCACAAACCGAGAAAAAAAACGCTGGAGAGCCACAGAAATTGCCAGAATTTTCGTTAAAAATCTAACTTGGGAGCTTGGCTGGTGCTCCAAAACATGGGAAAGCTCATCGTGCCAGGGATGAGCTGCTGGAGCAGGCACAGGGGAGAGAGGGGGGGCATCCAAGAGATCTCTCTCCTCATAAACCCAGCTCATGGAGACTGGAATGCCATCCCAGACGTGGGGAAGGGGGATTTGGCCGCAGGCTCCGATCTCTGCCAACCCGCAGCTCCTTTTCTTCCCAGTTTGTGGAGATCAAAGGCTCCGGGCTCACCTTGCTCAGCGGGGCACCAAATATTTACACACCCTCTCACCTCCTCGGTGGGAGCCAAATACCCACTAAACGAGTGGAACAAAAGGGGTTATCTCAAATCGGGCTGTTAGGAGCACTCAGGGCTAATAAATGTCTCCTCTAGGGAGGATTTGTAGGAAAGACAATACAAAAGAATAAACAGGAGCCACCAGGCCCTTTGTCTTTGCCTCCCGGGAATCCCTCCTGGCTCCGTGGTCATCCCTGAGTCTTTCCCCCAGAGGTTTCTGGAGGTGACTTTGACCTTCAGCAGGAATATCTGTCTTATGGAGGGAGAGCTGAGACCACCCTGACCTGGTGTGTTCTGTCTCCCAGTGGGAATGTGGGATGGCTCAGCTGGGCATCCAGTGCCCCAGGAAGGTTATGCCCCAAGTGCAGGGGAGTGGCAACACCAAGCGAGAAAACTGCACAAGTGGTGGTCACACGTGTCCTGAATGGGCTTCCCAAGGGTGGGTGAAGGGGATTCCTGCTTTCCCTGGTCTGATCCAGGCTCTGTTCCCCTGGGCCCACCAGCACTCCTCCCTCCAAGGAACCTGAAGGTGCTGCTGCACCCCTGGGCTGTCCTGCCTGCTGAGCTGCCAATTCCTGATGGGAGCCCCGGGAAGGGCAGGTCTGCCCCACAGATCCCTGCCAGGCCGAGGAAATTCCTTTGTGGAAGGAAGGAGGGCAGAGTGAGAGTCCAGACTGGCTCCAGCCAACCCCTCCCTCGGGGGATCCCTGTGAGCAGCCCGAGCAGCAGGAGCCGGGACAGGAGAGCACAGCCCTGACACGAGGCTCAAATGCGTCACTGGGGCTGCTCATGCTCTTCCCCATCAAATGGAAGCAATTAACGAGCTATTCAGCCTGCTGGAAGCTGGACACGGCGAGAGGCAACAGAGCAGGGATGGGCAAACCTCAAACAATGCAGACGTCTGGATGCTTGTCTAGGACAGACCCCAATTAACAGCTTTGCTCGGGTGGGAAAGCTCACAGGGAGCAATCCAGCACTGGCACGGGGAGGAGCCGTCCCGGGGGCTCTGGGGACCTCTGGAGTCCCCAATTCTCTCCTCCTGCTGTGTGTTTTCCAAGGATCACAGAGGAAATGACGCACAGCAAAGCAGAAGCCAACCCTCACTCCCTGCTCCGGGAGGGAACAGCAGCACAGAGAGCTGCCATCATCCCCTGAGCAGTGCACCCCAATGCACCAGCAAGCCCTGCCAGGCCAGTCCCGGGTGACACTCACAGCACTGGCCACGTCCAGAGTCTCCTGGTCACACCCACGGGCTGCAGGACCAGTGGGTGAGGGGACCAGTCGTCCAAGGAAATGATAGGAATAATGACAGTAGAGAGACTTCTTGCCACGCTCACACACTTGCAGACGTTCCAGGCTGCTTGCAGGCTGTGGGGGAGAGGTGCAGCAGGGCCCCTTCACTCAGGATGGATTTGGCGTGTTCCTGATGTGTATGGAGGGGAAAACACAGCCAGGGCAGCCTCCAGCCTGCACAGCACACTCACACCTCACACCTCACACCTCAGTCCTCAGATCCCTCTGAGCCCGGGCTGGGACAATCCCCACCCCGAGGGCAGGCAGGGAGGCTCGAGGGATGGTTTGCTTCTCTCCAGCTCTATTTCTGGTGCCCACAGCTGAGCTGTGGGAGGTTTGGCACCTCTCCCCCTCCCTCCGGGGAGAAATGCATGAGGTGGGTGCGTGCAGCGCTTTGCTGCCGAGGGACTCGGGCTCTGCCTTGTGGTGTGGGGGCTCAGGGATGGGATGGGATGGGATGGGATGGGATGGGATGGGATGGGGGGAGATCTGCTCCTGAGACACTGCCTGGGACCCCCATCCTGCCCCTTGTGGGGTCAGAGAGGGTCGTGGCTGTGGGGGATGAGGAAGGGGCTGCTCCGTGGGTGCCTGGGAAAGGCTGGTTGGAGGGCACAGAACCAGTGCTCACCTGGCCCCTCCTCTGCACAGGGACCTGCACCCCAGGTACCCCTTGCTCTCAGCTCAGGACATCCCAGCTGGCTGAATTTGGGAACACGGTGATGGCAAGGAGGGGGAAGTGATGGGGAGCCCTCCCCTTCCAGCTGCCCCACCCTTGTCAGGATTCAGGGGCCAAAGATGGGGAGAGAAAAAAAGGGGCTCTTCTGCAGGACAGAAGCAAGGGCAACAAGGGAGGGCTGCCCTGGTTTCTGTGCTCCAGGGGCAGCTTCCCAGTGCCAGGCTGGGTCATCCCTGCAACTCGTGACGTGGCTGCCGAGTGTCCCCCCGCCCCAAGAACCTGGGGGTGCAGAGCAGGTTGTCTGATCAAAGGTACATGTTCAGAAATGCCTGGCTGGGCCAAATACCACAGCTTTTGGAGCCACCAAAGCCTGTGCTCCACAGAACCTCCCCGTGCCCAGCTCACCCCCAGGGTGCATTTGCACAAGCTCGTGGTCCTGCAGCTCCACACTGGAGCACCTGCCCCGGGGGGGTGGCAGCTCAAAACACGAGAACAAGAGGGGAGGACAAGGCCACAGGTCCATCAACGGCAGCTCCAGGGGTTTGGGGACACACAGGGACACCCTGAGGCCAAGGGCACTTCAGCATTGTCCTGCCCCACTCAGGGATCCTGCGGGGGGTCGGGTGGGAGCTCGTTGCCGTCTCCTTTCTCAGTGCTTCGATCTCCATGGTGACAAGGGGAACATGAGATCCAGGTTTAAAATATACTCTGCCTCCTGTTCTTCCCTCGGGCTGAGGAAGAGAGGGAGAGGGAGAGAGAGAGATGGGTCAGGGAGGTCAGACAGTGACTCCGCAGAGCAGCTGAGCCCTGAGGTGCTCTGGGTTGGGACATCCCGAGCCCATGGCATCCAGGGAGGAGGGAGCTGTGCCTCAGGACACCTAAAAGTGACTTTAGTACCGTGGTAGATGACAAGCAAGGATGCCCCAGGGGTAATTTGTGGACTAAAGGAGATAACAGGGAGCAGGTTTGGATTTTCTCTACTTAGGACCCACTGGGAGTCACCCCAGTGCCAGCATGATCCATGGCACCACCAGGGAGAGGCCAGAGGGCTCTTCCCCAGTCCTACCTGACTGCTGGAAGGCTGAGCCTCGGTATCCAGGGTCCTTCTGAAGCTGGATCTCCTTCAGGGAGAAGATGGAGGCATCTAGGCAGAGGGGGCAGAGAGAGGGGTCAGTCCAGCTGATCCACAAACCCGGAGCCAGAGGGGACAGCCCTGACTGTGTGGCACCTCATCAGAGCTCTTCTCTCTCTCTCCTACTCCTACCCATCCTATCTAAATTATTTCTTGCTCTCACAGCCATCCAGCTCCCACCCCACCCTGCTGCAGGGGCACCTCTGAGCGAGCAAAGACAAAGGGCTGCCAAACCACCCCCTGGGGCTGCCCAGCAACCCCTCCTGCCCCTCCCGAGGGGACAGGCAGCACTTACTGTCAGGCAGGAGGTGCACCCTGTCTCCCAGGCTCTTGAAGTAGGGGTGCTGCAGGGCTGCCTCTGCTGAGATCCGGCCCTTGGCTCTGTACTGCACAAAAGCCCCAGAGAAAGGACGTTACACACGGTCTGCACGGGTGGGACGGCGTTCAGCGGGCACATCTGGGCACCTCTGCCCGTCTGAGAGCCCCAGCAATGCCACGTGCTGGGTGACAAACCCAGCAGGGGGGTGTGCAGGCAGTTCCCAGTGCCATTTGTGGCAGCACAGGGCACACACAGGCCGTGGGAGCGCAGGAACACGCTGGCCATGTTGTACCTCACGGATCATCAGCTTTGTGCCCTCTCACTTGTGTGGGAGAGGACACAGGGCAAAGGGTTCACCATCCTTGGTGGGAGGTGCTCTGGGACAGCTGTAGGGCCACGGCTGATCCTGCAGCCACAGCTCCTCTCCTGCCCGGCTCCAGTGCCAGTGTGAGGGCAGCCAGAGCACCTTCCCTGGAGCAAATCCCTTTGCCACCCACCTGGGCCCCTCTGCCACTCACCAGAAGGAGGTTTGTCAGCAGGTCAATGCCTTCTGAGTCCAGCCTGAGAGAAAGAGAGAATAAAAACAGGAGATAGTCAAAGAATTGCACCCAGGGACGAGAGGCACTGCAACCTCCAGCACCACAAGGAGAAAATGAAACTGGTCTCCCCAGGCTCCCTTTCCACCCAGCACAAGCCCCCCCCAGTGGGTTTGGTGTCCCTGCTCCAGGAGGTACCTGGGGGCGTGATTTATTAAGGGCTGGGCTCGGTACTGGGTGAAATTGTAAGCCTTGAACTCCTCGTTGGATGTTATCCCAGGCCAGGTGTCCTCCGTGGGGGTACCTGGGAGGGGGGCAGAGGGAAACCTGTCACGGTCGTTTGGCACAGAAAGAAAAGCCTCCTGAGTGGGGATTTCCCCTCCCTGAGAGGGAGGACGTGGCTGGCACTGGCCGGGGCAGCCAGCAAGGAGCAGCTCACCCTCCCTCCCCCCTCTGCCAGCCTGGAGGGGCTCTGGGCAGACTCTGCCCTGCTCACACCACACGCCTGCCCACCTCTGTTCCCTCCTGCCCACCCCAGAGCACGTGTGCACACACCTCTGCCCACCCCATCCCATGCCTGCCCACCCTCGTTCGCTCCTGCCCACCCCAATCCACGCCAGCCCACATCATCCCACTCCATCCCACTCCCTCCCACCCCATCCCGGCCGGTCCCACGTGCTCCGCCGCTCCCGCCGCTCCCGCGGGCAGGCACTGCCCTCGCGTGGGGATGCGGGCACAGCACAGCCCTCACCCAGCAGCCTGAAGATCAGGTGCAGCTCCTCCTTCACCGTGGAGCCGGGGAACATGGGCCGCCCCGTGACCATCTCGTAGTGGATGCACCCGACGCCCCTGGAGCGCGGGAGACACCCCGGGATTAGGGAGGGACGAGCCCCGCGGACCCCCCCTACCACCACCCCCTTTTCCAGGGATGAGGCTCCTGGAGCAGGGAAATGACATCCAGGAGCTCTGTCCTTTCTATCCAGCACGCTCTGAAGACCTCGACCCCCAGGGGACATGGAAAACAGCTCTGGGAGAGCCCCCCCCACCCTCTGGCATAACCAGCGCTGTGAGGATGTGGATGGCAATGCCTGAATCCCCATCCCAGAGAGCCCAGGAGGCTCCAGGTTTGGAGCTGTGACTCACCACATGTCGATGGGGGTGGAATATTCCGTGGATCCCAGCAGGACATCAGGGGGTCGGTACCACAGCGTGACCACCTCGTTGGAATATGTTTTCGTAGGGACTGACTTGGCCCTGGCGAGTCCTGAGGATGGAAGGGAGGGACATCAAGGAGCTGCACCCCCTTTCCAATGCTGCATCATCCCTGGAGAGGCTCACCTACCAAAATCAGCCAGTTTGAGCTCCCCCCTCTCGTTGATGAGCAGGTTCTGGGGTTTGAGGTCTCGGTGCAGGATCTTCCTCCCGTGGCAATAAGCCAGACCCCGCAGCAGCTGGAACATGAAGATCTGCGGGGAGGAGGAGGGGTTTGCACTCAGCACGGGGGACACGGGCCCTAAAAATGAACCTGCCTCGAGGTATCCCAAACTCAGGGCCAGGAAAGACCCCTCCAAGCTGGCCTGGGGTGGGACACGCTCTAGGGAAGGGTTCAGGCCCATCACAGAGATACAGAAAAGGGGGTCAGTCAAGTCTGCACGCACAGGGAATTTATTTAGGGTGGCACTGACCAGAGAAATGCTGGTGGAGCATCAGAAGGGGCTGAAATAGGCCAAAGAGGAGTAACAGGGCTGAACTGAAGGGAGAAGGGGTCTCCAGCCTTCCCCTGCCTCAGGGTGAGCTCCCCACATGCAGGGACAGGCAGGGGGGCACAATCCCTTTACCTTCACATTGTGCACACTCATCAGGTTCCCACAGTTATCCAGGTACTGCTTGAGGTCGTTGTCCTGCAGTGGGAAGCACAGGTCAGCCTGTCCTTCCCCTGGCCCCCATCACCCACCCACAGAAGGACACTGTCCCCCCAACCCCAGAGAGCCCCCCAGACCCACCAGGTACTCGAAGACGAGGGTGAGGGAGCGCTCGGTGTGGATGATGTCGTGCAGGGTCACGATGTTGGCGTGTTTCAGGTTCTTCAGCAGCGACACTGCGAGGTTTGAGGGGCAGGGGGCAGGTTGGGGCAGCAGGACCTGGGGCTGACCACAGGTACCCCCTGCACCACCCACCCCAAATCCACCTGTGACGGGGAAAAGCCCCCCCTGCCCTCACCTTCCCGTATGGCCGTGCAGGGAGCCCCTTCCTCGTGCTCCAGCCGGATTTCCTTCAGGGCCACGAGGTTTTCTGTCAGTTTGCTGCGTCCCTTGAAGACGGTGGCGTAGGTGCCCTGGGAGGGGGAGAGAGAACAAGCCCTGCAGCCCGTTTCCCAGGCTGGCACAGCGCTGATATCTCCAAAACATTTGGGGGAAGGACCACTTGAAGTGGGAGGGCCAGGTCTGAACTCCACAGGAAGACTTGGTCTAAACGTTTCTGGATATTGAAGACGTTTGGCTTTATTGGATTTTGGAATTTATTAAAGAAATCTGCCCTTTGCATTTCAAGCTGCCCTTTGGACTTCAGTTAATTCCTTACATGGAATCAATAGGATACTTCACAGGATACTCACCTCCCCCAGTTTGTCCAGTTTAACGTAGGTTTCCAGCTTCCCAAACCCAATATCCGACTGCAAGAGAGAAAGGAAAACATCACTGGGGGGGGAGTGGGGTGTCTCATCCAGGGATGGCTCCACCTCCAGGGATAAGGTCAGGGACACTGGGCAGTGACAGCTTTGGGGCAGACCAGTCAAGGCAGGTGTTTGCCAGCTGATCCAAGCACACCGAGTCCATTCATATTTGCTGTAATCCCGGAACAGCAGCTCTGCCTCCAGCCCACCCCAAGACCCCCCAGCCCTGATCCAAGGGGGCTCATGCCATGCTGCTCACCAGCAGATGGAGCTGGATGGACAGCTGTCACTCGGCAGGCAGGGAAAGGGACCCTGGGGGGCACTGAAGGGGGTCCCCCCACCCTGTGCCCAGGCAGAACCAGCAGCCCCAGGCCTGGGGTGCTCCTGCAGCCCCCCCAGCTCTGCCCCACGGGAAGGCACTGACAGCCCACCAAGCCCTCCCAAGCTGGGAAGCTGCTTTCTTGCTCGCTCAGGGTGGATTTGAACCAGCAAATCCCAGGGGAACAGTGGGATTTTTACTCCATCGACTCCCCAGACCCTCTGTGTGCCCTGGGAATGGCCACGTCCTGAGCAGGGAAAGGAAGCGGCTGCTGCAATCCGGAGGTGCTGCACAACCCCTGGAGCCACTTTCCTTATTCATGAAGGGGACCATGAATATTAATGACACAACCCTCTGGCTGTGTCTATTTTATTGATTAGACAGCACAGGCAGGTAAATGCAAGCTCTCCTGTCCTCCTCCTCCCCCTGAGCAGGCATGTTGGGTCCAAAGATGCCCTCTGAGACCTGGCTGTGGTACCTGTCCAGCACTGGGTGCTCCTGGGCAGCAGGACAGGTCCCTGCACAGCTGGGCACAGGGCACAGAGTTTCTGCTCCCACTTCATGCTGCTGCTCTGCAGCAAAAGAAACTGAAATGCCAGCACTAATGCAAGGGCTAATTCATTATTTATTCACATTTGCATTTCAACCAGCAGAGGCTCCAGCACTCAGACAAACTGCAGGAGGGTTCCCACCTCCTCCCACAGGGAAGGAGCCAGGCCAAGGGGACAGTCAGGTGTGTGCACAGGTGAGTGAAGGAATGTGCAGGCCTGGGGAACTGCACAGCAGCACTGAGGTGTGAACGGTGTGATCTCAGGATCACAGAGTCCTTTGGGTTGGGAAGGACCTCCAAGACTGAGTGACTGATCCTCACCTTGTCCCCAAGCCCAGAGCACTGAGTGCCACGTCCTTGGACACTGCCAGGGGTGGGGACACCTCCACCACCTCCCCGGGCAGCCCCTTCCAAGGCCTGACCAGCCTCTCCAGCAAGAAATTCCTCCTTTTATCCAAGCTGACCCTCCCCTGGCACAGCACAGTGATCCTTACCAGGGAAGCCCGTCGGGACATCCTGCTGAGGGGCTTGGGGAACTCCGGGCTCTCCATCTGCAGCTTCTGCAGGAACTCGGGGGGCAGGCGGATGTCCATGGGCAGGGAGAGGCGTTTGCTGACGTCCTGCAGAGAGGGACAGAGGAGTGGGTGATGAAAGGAGGACTCCAACCAGAGCTGGTGGGGATGGTGAAGTGATGGGGCAGCATCTGAGGGGCCCTCAGTGAGAGGAAAAGGGAAGGGGTGTGTGTGTGTGTGTGTGTGTGTGTGCTCATGGGGATGTGCCCCGGGCTTGGTCGGGTACCACGGGAGTGATGCTGAGTGCACCCAGGGCTCGTGTCTGACACTGCCAGGCCCCCACAAACACAACACCGGCCCTTCCAGCCAGCAGGGAGGTGACAGCCAGAGGTCCCCATGTCCCCCCTGTCCCCCCAGCCTGCAGCAGCACTTGCCTCCATGGAGAAGCGGCGCTGGTTGTTGCTGCGGTACCTCACGGCCACCGGGGACTGCCCTTCCACCTCCGACGGGGACAGGGGGCTGCTGTCGGCCCGGAATTCCCTGCCCAGCTGTCCCAGCTGCAGGTGCCCTTGAGCCAGGTCTGAGGACAGAAGGACAGGAGAGTGAGCTGCTGGAGTGGTGGCTGAAGTGCCAAGGAACTGACTTTGGAGAGAGCAGGGCAGGGGCGTGCAGAGATGCTCTGGGGCCATGGGAATATCTCCTTCCTTCTCTATATCCGGGAGACAGAGGGAATTCCTGCTTTTTGCTCCAGACTCCTGGTGCCTCACCACCCACAGGGCTCTGCTCTCCAGCACCCCCAAAGCACCCTGTGCATCCCCCTGCCACGAGGGGCTCTTTGACAGACAGGGAGGGGGATGCAGAGGGGGGAACTGCGTCACACCCCAGATCACCCAGAGCTCCCACACCCCATTCCAGCTCTCAGCCTTTCTGCAGCAGCACCACGAGCTTGTGCAGGGGTGAGTGTTCACCTTAACTTCCCAGATTTATCCTCCCAAATGCCACATTAGGCAAAACACCACCTGCACTTTAGGAAGACCGAGGTGCCTGCCTGTGGCTCTGGATCCCTCTGGGATGGGTCAACAGAGAAGCAAAACAGAAAGAGAGCCCTGTCTCCATGGAATTCCCCCCCACACACATCTCATCTGCCCTGGGAACCACCAAATCCAAAGGCAGCAGGGCACTTTCCTCCAAGGATGTGACCATTTCCTGGAAGGTGTTTGGGATTAAAGGTTGCAGAGTCACTTATTGCAAAACAAACCACTCCAGGCCTTCCTGCCCCAACCTGCTGCCCTGAGCCAGGCACAGCCCCGAGAAGCACAAGAGCTCTCTTGAAAACCAGAGCAGCTCAGGAAAAGAACTCTTCTCTTGGGCCTCCAGGTGTGAAGCCTCTCTGAGCCCAAGAAACCCTGAAAGGAGGGAGAAATCAGAACAAAATAAGCCACTGAGCTCCTTCTGGTCCCCAGTTTGAGGTTTGCACTTAAATCTCCTCACTCTGTAATTAGCAGCTGGTTGGCAGGAACACTCTGGCACTCACTGACCCAGGCACAGCCAAACACTGGTGGGTTCAACACAGGTCACCTGGACCCCAGTGAGGTGGATTCCTCTGGTTCACATGGATTCTGTTTCCAAGGGGCAGCACTAAACTGGGTGCACTGGGACGGACGAGAACCACCTCCCCACCCCTCGGGAGGGATGCATCTCCCTCTGAAAAGGCGTGGGGCCAAGCAGGGAGGACCATCCCATCCCCTTCCCGGTGGTCACACAGCCCTCTCCCTTCTCCCAGCTTCGCAGCCACGCTCCAAATTACCCCTGGAGGGTCCGAGGGTGTCCCACTGTCCCCTCTGCATTCTGACACCCTGCAGACCTTCCCCCGGGGCAAGCGGGGACATCGAAGGAGGGGAAACTCCCCAGGGAGGAGGAGCTGCTGCCCCAGGCTGGCCCTGCCCATGGCCCAGCCCTGTCCCCGGGCTGCACAGACACAATCCCTGCTCTGCCCAAGCGCTCGGCAGCCAGCGATGATCTCATGGCTGAGGTTTGCACGGGGTGCTGAGCAGGGCTGGGACCTGGCTGCAGTTTTGCTCGTCTGATGGATGAGAGGTGGCAGGCCAGTGACCTGGGAGGAGATGTAGGTTTGTGCCACGGTCACCAGGGAACCCGAGGGGCAGCCCACACCTAAAGGGTGGGTTCAGCCCGTGCCACTGGGCTTGAGAGAATCTGAAACAGTGCCAGGAGGTTTTGGGCAGAAGGCAAAAACAAGGTACAGTCACCCCTCTTTGCTTCTCCGGTCCCTTCCCTTTCCGTCCATCTGCTTGTACAGGAACAATTAGGAAACATCCTGAATTAACCACAGGTACGAAAGTAACGTGGATCAATTAAACTGGATCAAATCTTTTTCACTTGCTCATTTCCTAAGCACATTATCTGCCAAAAAACCCCCCACCAATCCAAAAGCCATTTAAAATCAGACTGAATGGACTCCAACCAATCCACCTTAAATGATGTTCTGGGTGAATTCGTGCTGGTTCCCATAGGTAAAAAAAAGCCCAAAGCTTGGGAAAAGGTGCAGCCTGTCCTGAAAGGTGCAAACCAGCAGCACTGTCTCTTTGAACCAGTGGATCAGCATCGATCTCCTCGTCTACACGAACATTAGATGCGAAGTCAGAGATAAATCGACAACCTGGAATATTCCAGTGCATCCAAAGGGGATGGGAAAAGCAGGCAAAACACACGGGAGACTTGCAGGGACGAGGGGAAAGGTGTTTGGGCTGCCCTGGGGCCAGAGTGGGGAGGGGGATGTGCCAGCCCAGCACACCCTGGGCTGTCCCAAGGTGCACCCAGAGATTCCCACAGGGATTGTCCCCAAGGGCCGGGGTTGCCCCCATGCTTGAGGACCCTCCTGGGTGCTCACAGAGGGGGGAGATGTGAAGCTGTGGGCGTGCAAACCTGAGGGCCTGCTTGATTCTGCTCAGCGTTTGCCGTGGATCGGGGGAGTCCTGACACCCTGCAAATAATGAGGCTGCCTGGGATATCAAAGCAAATTAAAGGGAGAGCACAGACACTGCGGCTGCCTCTGACGAGCCTCCCGCCCTTCCAGAAATACATTTAAGCACAGCCTCTGCCAAAACAGGCTTTGATCTCCCAAGGAAAGGGGCCAGAACCCTCGCTGCTTGCCTGCCTGCCTTCTAATTGCTTTGCTAAGTGTGAACTCTCCTCTCAAGGCTCGGATTGTTCATCCTCCTCCCTCCCACTCGTCATCACCTCTTTGGGGCCTTGTGCTCCCCACGTCAGATCTGGCTCTGTTTTGTGCAGGTGCAAATTGGGGATTACCTTTGCAGCCCCAATACTGAACCTTCTCTGGCCTGGGAGCACAGAGCAGGCAGCAGCTGGTTTGGGGCAAAGCCCTGGCACAGGTAAGAGCTGTTGCTGGATGGCACCAACTCCTTCATCAAAGCCTCACCAAGACCTGATACCTCTGAAAAAACGGAGTCTGCGTTGTCAGGCTCCACCAAGGTGACATTGCCTGTAATGGGAAAAGCTGTTTGCTTTTCCAGCCTGTGTTTTCCTCGTTTTATCAGCCTCTGTGAGTGAGGTCATGAGAATTATGGGATGGAGAGGACAAGGCTGGGATTTCTCACTGCACGCCCAACAGAGGCAGGTTTGTCCCCAGGAGAAGGTCCTGCCTTGTCTGGTTCCATGAGCCAGAGCAGCTCTGCAGATGCTCTTGAGCAACCTGGTCTGGTGAAAGGTGTCCCTGCCCATGGGAGAGGGTTGGAATGAGATGAGCTTTAAGGTCCCTTCCAACCCAAACCAGTCAGGGATGCTTGGAGCACCTCATGAGGAGGTCTGGCCTCTGCATCACCCTCCTCCCCAAGGATGGGCACAGACATTCACAACCACCAAAATGTGGGATGTGCAGACTGCCACGACCTGGGAATACTGCTACCCCCTGATTTCTGATGCTCCAGGCTCAGGTCTGCTCCCCACAGCTGGAGCAAAGTTATTTTCCCTCTCTGCATTTTGATTCTCCACCTGCAAAACAGACCAAGACCTCAGAGAGAGCTGAACTCAGAGCCCTCTCCAGGCCAAGGCAGCTCCCATGAGGTCCAAACCTGACCACAAACCCTGGTGCACAACCCCCTTCTCTTCTGTCCCCCTCCAGCTGCCCCCTGAGGAGCCTCCTGGCACAGGGATGTGGGTGATGAGTTCCCAGCCAGGAGGGTTCATTATCAGACAAATGTGGCTGTCAGGGCCCTCCACAAACAACCGGGACAGGGGATTAAGGGCACTGTGGAGGTGACTCCTCCGGGTTGTTTACAATCCCCACGGGAAACTTAATCATGGGATCTCACAGAAGGGAGCAGGTTTGGGGTGGGGGGCACGGCCTGAGCTGTGTGGGAGAGGGATGGGGTCCAAACTGGCAACTGGGCAACCAGGGAATGGGGGGCACCAAGGAGGGAAAGCTGGGGAGGGGGCCAGGATGTGCCACATCCATGTGGGGAGGATCAGAGGGGACTGGCCCTGGGACAGGAGCAGCTGTACCCCCAGAGCAGTGCTGGCAGATCCTGAGCCCCTCATGCATTCCCAGGCCCAGGCAGGAGGATATCCTAATACACCTCATCATGGACTAGTTCTGGTCCAGGCAGGAGGATCTCCTACACCACATCCCAGTCTAGTGCTGGTCCAGCCTCTAACAGGCTGGGAACACCCTCAGTCCTGGCCCCAGGCTCTGCTCTTTGCTCTTACTCTCTCCTGGGCTACCTCAGGAGCAAGCCCAAAAGCCCAGGGAGGGACTGGCAGATGCTGCTTGCACTGGTTTGCCATCCAGGGGCAAAGGAAGACCCATGACTGACTCTTCATCCAAGCAGAATAACAGGGAAATCACGTCTCTGGTTTGCAGGGCACAGACAAGGAGCCCGGGCTCCCACATCCCAGAGCACAGCTCCCCTGAGGAGGAGGGCAACAGCAGGAGCAGCTCTCAGCACCCAGGACTTCCTCAGCCTTGCCCCATTTTATCCCCACAGCTTCTGCACATCTAATTAAGGGCTCAGGTCTAATTATAGCCCTTGCTGCTCTCTGGGGTGTGAGGGAGGTGTGTGGGAGCAGGGCAGGAGGGGCACTGCTCAGGGCAGCCTGGGTGTGTGGAGAGATAAAGGAGCCTCAGGGGCTGTGGGAGCGAGGAGAGCCAGCTGTAAATTAGGTTACTGCATCTCTCCTTCGGAGCAGGTTGGCTGGCACAGAGCTGGTGCCAGGCAGTCACATCACTGCTGTGGCTGGGGGTGAGGGGGACCAGAGCTCCAACCTGAGCAGAGCAGAGCGTGGAGGGCTGGGCTGTGGCACAGGAGGCAGCAGTGGCACGAGGGGGTGGCTGGAGTGGCTCAGCCTTGCACCCACAGCAGCCAATTCAGCCCTGGATGGGCCGAGCCCCAACTTCACCCGGTGCCCAATGGTGTCAGCAGCTCTGCCTGCCCGAGCAGGGCCACGGGGCTGAGCTGCTCCCACTCTGTGCCTCCAGCCTTGCCCCTCCCTGGCTCTGCCCCTCGGCCCCAGAGCCTGCCCCAGCCTGCACCCAGGGCTGCTCTGTTTGCACAAGGGATGTGCCTGTTCGGCTCAGGGAGCTGTTAACCCCAAACCTCCCTTTGGAGCCTGAGAACGGCCTCCCAGGGGAAGGCTGAGGGTCCAGGATGGTTCAGTGACCTCCAGGTGCTGCCCAGAAGAGCAAGAACAGCCCCCTTGGCTTGGGGCAAGTGTCAGCCTGTAGCCCTGGAGAGGGCTCACAGCCCACTTTTGGGCAGGCAGGAGGAGATCCCACGCTTTCCCACTCTCAACCCTAACCACAGATGTGTCATTCCTCCCCATTTTGTGCAAGTACCTTTCCCTCCCATAAGACTTTCCTTATGCAAGTATAAATCTCTCTTCACATTTAATGACAAGGTGTTATTAATCCTGGTGGATGGATGGGGAAAGCAACACTGACAAAGGGGCAGAAACTCCACACACCCCCAAAGAACGGCCTGGGGGCTGGAGAGGAGATCCCTGCTGGCAGAACTGACCCCAGATGCTCCTGCCCAGCCCCAGCACCACCTCAGGGGCCTGGGGGCTCCTTACCTTCATTCCTCTGGTTGTTGAGCTGGTTGAACTGCTCTGTGAACTCTGTCAGTGACTCCTCGATTGTCTCCGTCCGCGGAACCGAGAGCGAAAACCTCCTCTTGAAGTTTTTCATCTTGTTCATTTTACCTCGTGCTGCCAGGGACGGCAGAGCCCTGCAGGGAAGGGAGAGCAGGCTCAGAGGGCTGGACAACACACAGGATTCCTTCCCCCCCCCAGCCCCACACTCTCTGGGGCTCTGGCAGCATCCCAACCCAAATTTTCCCCCCGTTTGGGGACCTGAAGGGCTCCCCTGGGACACCCCAATCTCCAGGGCACCACTGCTGTGTCAGAGCAGATGAGGAGCCACGTGGCCACCAGGGAAATTGGGTTCCCCATTTTTTAAGAGCTGGAGATTGTCAAGAGGTGCAGGGGGCTTCTTTTCTGAGCCCAGGACAGGGCTGTGCACACTCAGTCACAACTACAGGCTGTGCCTTATGGCATCCCTGGAAACCCTGGGAATGCCTGGAACGGGGAAGAGCAGGGTAGAAATACAAGGAAGGCAAGAAAGAGTAAATAGAAGAGACTCAATCGCACACTCCTCCCTGTTCAAGGAGGCCCCTTTCCCCTGGCAGTTTGGTCTCTGCTTTGCCCTTGCATGAAAGACGTCCTGAGCCAGCAGCAAAAAGCTGAGTGGAGCCAGTCTGGGCTGGGGGGATCCCCCAGAGTCACAGCACAGGGAGATGCTTTGACCTCCCAGCTTCCTCGTGAGCCCCAGTGACTCATCGTGGTGGGCATTAGAGTCGCCTTAAGCCGGAGATCTGATTAAAGCCATAAAACCCTTAAAGGAAGAAAACCCTCCAGGGGCACATGGCACAGTGTGCTGGGTCTGAGCAGCCACAGGAGCTCGCTCTGGACACTGCTCTGCCTTTCCTCTCCTGCTTTGGCTCTTCCCAGGCCCAGCAGCACGGATGGGATCAGGCTGGAAGTGCTGTCTGGGCAGGGTTTGGGCTCCAGCACCAGCCCTGCTGCACTCTGGTGCTGTTCCTCCTGCCCAGCACAGACCCAGCACCCAGCCTGCTGTCCTGGCAGCTCCCTCCTGTCATGGAATCATGGAATGGTTTGGGTTGGAAAGGACCTTACAGCTCATCTCATTCCACCCCCTGCCATGGGCAGGGACACCTTCCACTATCCCAGGTTGCTCCAAGCCCTGCCCAACCTGGCCTTGGACACTTCCAGGGATGGGACATCTCACTCCCAACTGACCACAGCTCTGTCCCTTCCAGTCCCAGGCCTGAGAAGGTTTGGGTCTGTCCCTCTCCCCAATCCCATGAGTGTAGGGATGCTCCTCCACCATCCTTTATCCTCTCGACCCTCTCACCTGCCTGGCAGGGGATTTTCCATTAACGACTCCTTAATGCTGCTCTGACCCACCAACCCCAGGGAGGATCTGAAGGGCTAAATCAACCCTTGGTACCAAACAGGCACCAAAACTCCCCGGAGAAGCTCTTTCCCACTCCGAGGGGCTCTTTCCTGCACCAACACCCCCCACCCCCTCCCGCGCCTTCCCCCGCACCCCTGGAGCAGGTCGGCCCCCTGTTCCTGGGTGTCCCTGCTCTTCCCTGGCTGTCCCAGCTCCTCCCCCCGGCCCCCTCCGAGGCTTATCAGCACAAACAAACGGTGATCGCATTCCAGGGTGATGCGATCAGACACAGCATCCGGGAGCCGGTGCATCCCGTCGCCAGGACAACGGGAACACTCGGGCTGACATGCCTGCATCTGAAAGCTTAAAAGATTATCCCTCAGCAATATAAACACTCCGTTTGGGTGCCTGCCAGGCTCTGCGGTGAGGCATGGCACCCTGCAGTGGGTGAATCCCCTGAGAATCCCTGGGATTCACCTGAATCCTGGGCACTCACCTGCCTCGGCCACCCCCACTCATCTCCCACCTCTAACGCTGCAAACACCTTAAAATTGAAGGCTCAGTCCTGATTCAGTCAGAATCAGGGCTGGGGTGTTTCCTAGGGGTGGGAAGGGAGGCTGGAGGCTGCCTGGAGCCGGGAAGTGAGGCAGGAGAATGACAGACACATCCACTTCAGCCTTCAGACACTGAAATGTCTCCTCTGCACTACAGAAACGTGCCTTGACAAGAAAGATGTGGCACTGGTGATGCTGCATTAACAAAGTCTCCGTGCTGGTGCTTTCCTCGTGGTCCAAATAACACCTCCAAGCAGTGCTGCTGCTTTGGAAGGGAAGGCAGAGCTTGACACTTGCTTTGGAGACCTTTTACCCAGCCCACGGTTCCAATCTGACTCCTCACCTTGCAACCTGAGTGAGTCTGAAGCAGGGCACTGCTGGTGGGTGGAAATGCTGCCAGGGTTGCAGGTACCCAAGGAACCAAACCCACCTGGAAAAAAACAGTGCCAGGTTTTGTTCCTGACCCTGCTGAGGTGGCACAAAGGAAAGGCACAGAGGCTCCTGCGCTCACGTTTTCTTGTCGGCTCCAGACCGGCAGAAAACTCTGCTCCACAAATCCCAATCCTTCCTCTCCTTTGCTGCAGGAATGCCAGCAGCTCCAGGCAGCTAAATATAAACCTCCTGGGAGAGGAACTGGGGTGGGGGTAAAAATAGCACCAGGATGGCTCCCTGCCTCTCCTGCCATTCCCGAGCTGCCTGTTCCATGCTCCTCATCCTCACGGCTGCGGCTGTTTCTTCCAGCTACACCTGCACCTACTCGGCCTCTGTTGATGGAGTTCACATTAAAGCATTTTTCAGCTGGAATTTATAGGGCTGTTCCTGTCCTCAGCCCTCCACCCCTTCCCAGAGGAATTCGCCCCGGCCCCAGTGGCCATGAGGTTCCAGGTGCCCTAAAACTAGGATTTGCTCCGTTCCTGGAAGGAAAGCACCCACAATGTACACACCAGAAGCTGCAGGGGTATTGTAGGGTCAGGAGGCAGGAAATGTGGGGTCCCCACACCCCAGGGGCTATGAGGGGCTTCATCCACTCTCCATCTGAACTCCTCCCAGGACAAGGAATCCCCTTCACAGCTGAAGGGAGCAGCCCAGCCCTCTCCTCCAGCACGGATTTCAAAGGAAGAATTCCTCTTGGGGGTTTTTTTTCCACCACGTTTAGTGTCCTAAAGGAAGCAGAGGCATTTATGGACTTTGGGAGAGAAAGTGGCACTCGCTCAGCAAAGCAACGCCACCACTTGTTTTCCAGCCCGACAAGGAACCACAGCAACCCCTGCACGGGGAGGCACCAGGGATGGAGGGAGCTGATGGTTCCCAACGTGCACAAACGTGACGTTGCACGAAGGGCAGGAACAGTTTAAAACGGCAACGAGGAGTTCAGGCATCAACGGGCGGAAAATGAAATCACCCGGGCTGGAATGTGGCCAAGGAACAGGGATTAGAGCCAGCAGGGTGAGTGATCTGCATTTACTGTAATACAGTCGGATAGTAAATACTTGGCTAAAACACTTCAAAGAGCCCAAAGCTGAATCCCATCAGGAAAGCTCCTCATGAAGTCAACGATCCTTTAAATGCTGCATTCAGGGCAGTGACCACGCTCAGTGGACTGTTCCCGCAGGCATCCGGGGCTGGGACTGTCCACACGGTTTGTACACCAAAACCTGCTTTTTCCCTGCTCTGCAATTCATGGCACAGGTAATTTAGGCATCACCGGTGAGAGGAACTGCCCCCTTTCTCCTCCAGCACTAGGCAGGGCTTTGGAAGCAAAGCTGTGGAGCACTAACTGCTTCATTGCTTCTCACAAATGCTAAGGGACTCCACTTTTTTCCTTAGCATTTTAACAGCCTCATGCCCCCATTTCCCAGCAGAAAGAGTGGAAAGCTCAGAGGGAATAGTTTGCTTCTTTTAAACCTTTTTTTTTTTTTCAAATCCCCAGAGAGATTAACACTTGTGTTTACAAGGCAAAATGAACAGTCCTATTCAGCAGTTACAGCTCCTGCTTCCAGCTATTAGGTGGCATTGATTCACTCCTGCAAGAATCAGAGAAATGGGGAATCCTGCTCCTCCAGCCTTGTTTGCTGAGCAAACACAGCTATCCTGGAATTCCGTGTGTGGCTATGGGGGCTAAACAACCAACCAGCCCAGGCACCAAATACAAGAGACAAAGCCAGAGCCAACCAATGCTCACCAGCACAGCCCCCAATCCCCGTGCCAGGCAGCCCTGTGGTCTCCAGCACAGAGGAGGAGCAGGGAAAAGCTGCAGGAGCTGCCAAGACATCTGAGAGCAGGCGATGATGGAAACGGGAGAGATTTGGGCCCGTCCTTGGTGCACATTCCTGTGCAAACAGGAGCTCAGCACAACCTGAATTCCTCCTCCACTCCCAGTTTCCTCTGCAGGGCCGTATTCAGGCCCTCAGAAGTGCATGGAAGCAAGTGGGGAGTGACCTGAGGCTGTTCTGGGGAGTCAGAGGGAAACGGCTCAAACACACACCAGGGGCGATGCTGAATTCTCTGTGGCAGCTGGGAATCCTCCCAGGGCAAGGAGGGAGGGGCAGGGAAGGATATCAGCCCCTGACCACCAAATGAACATCTCCTTGGCCGCTCAGCTGCCTGGCTGAAACCCTCCCTGGGGTGACAAGCTCCCTGCCCACCACAAAGGCAGAGCACAGCCCCAGTGGATCAGTCCTGCAGAGCTGGGGCCACATCCTGCTCAGTGCTGGGATGGGCTGTGGTCCCTGCCCAGCACAAAGAGCAGTTTGCAGGAATTCCTTTCCCTAAAAGGTGAGTGATGAGGGGAGAGAGCAAGGCCAGAGCTCTCCTCCCTCCACATTTGCCTCCCACAGCTCAGGTCAAGATCCTGCAGGGAAAGGAACACAATCAATTCCTATTAATCTCCAGCAGCCCTGTAGCAAACAGCAAGACCATCATCCCAGGACAGCCTGGGCATGATTGAAAAGGGAGCTTGGGATCCCCAGGGAGCCAGTCCATCCTCACTCTGCAATTTCTTTTCCTCCTGTATTACTGCCTTCCATGATCACAACGAATGCAGCGCACCAGGAACGTGATCGTGGCAGCCAAGAGCTCACTGTCCTCCCCTGGCACATCCACAGCTAGGAGGAGGCTTGGAGGACAAATGATCCTGTGGCAAATGCCTAAGACTGGCTCCCACTCCGGCTCTGACCCTCTTGGAATGCCTCAGCTTCCCAGAGACAGATCAGGAATGAGGACACTTCCTTCCTCCCTCCCAGCTGGGTGGCATTCCCCTGGGATGTGATGCCCTGTCCAGCACAGCAGCGTTCCCATCCCCTCCTTTGCAGAATTCCAAGTGCTCCTTGGCAAGTTGTTGTTCAGACACAATGGCACAGCCACAGGGAGCACGTAGGGATCTCTGAGGCAGACACAGGAATAGCCTGGGAAGGGGTGGATGCCGTGGAAAACTTCCTGCCAGCCCAGCCTGCGGACACTTTATAGAATCACGGAATCCCAGACCCGTTTGGGTTGGAAGGGACCTTAAAACTCGTCTTGTTCCAACTCCTGCCATGGGCAGGGACACCTTCCAGCATCCCAGCTTGCTCCAAGTTTATCCAGCCTGGCCTTGGACACTTCCAGGGCTGGGATTATAACCTGTACTCCTGGCAGGGGTGGGAGGGGAAGGAAAGCCCTTTGCTGGATGCACATTTCCCCTCCCATTTGTGCCGGTGCTGACAATGAGCCCAGTAACAGGAGCACACAAAGGATGTTTGTTCTGCCTTTGTATATTTTGCCTTTCTCAGCCCTGTGTGGTGCAGTCAGCAGCTCTCCCTTGGCTCTTCCCTCCCCAGCTCTTGGTGAGATCAGGGCAGCTCCGAGGAAGGCATTAAAATGACAGTCATTATTCCAGCAGCCTCCAAACACTGGGCACTTATTCCCCTAACCTGAGAAAAGTGTCCAGTGTTCAGCTGGAACAACAATAGACTGCAACTGTCCAGTGTGGCCACCCCAGCCATCCCTGGGGTGCTGGGGAGCTCAGGGCTCACATTGTCCATGCCCTGACAATGTCAGTGTTTCCATGGTCCATTCAGCATCCCCAGGGGATGAGCAGCCTGGATTTGCAGCCACCATGGACCAGCAGCTGCCCTGCTCCATCCAATCTCATCCCACACCATCCTATCCCACCCCATCCATCACTGAGGGTTTGCTCCAGGAGGGCAGGCAGTGGGAAATGAGTCTCAGCAGAACCACAGGACCTTTTCCCTCTGAGACAGACACTCCCTTCCACACTCAGTGTTGCTACAGCAGCTGTCTAAGTTACTGAGACCTAATTTAGGGTCACTTGGGAGTTCAGGGCACGTGTCCCACCGTGGCAGCACTGCCTCGATCCTAAGGCAGTGTGACCACGACCCAGGATTGCTGGGATTGCTGGGCCAGCAGCACTTCCCAGCTCTGGGAAGAGGCTCCTGGAGGTGCTGCTGCTGGGCTGTGTGATGTTTAGCCATTCCCCCCCCTTTTCCATGACTCATTTTCACCTCCCATCCCTTTATTACTCGTCCTTCACAGCTCTGGGTACCCCGAGCACAGCGATACCAACACAAGTAATTACTGAGGAAGAACAAGACCAGCAAAAAACCAGCCTGGGCCTCGCTTTTATGGCACTCAACTGATTATTGGCTGCCAATTAACTAACACAACCCAAGCTGCATCCCAGCAAGGTTGGCCCCAGCCCTCCCTGCTCCTCACGAGCCCCTGCAGGGGACCTGATGTCCTGTGCTGGCCTCTCCCAGCGTCACCTCCTGCCACATCCCACCCACAGAGGGTCCTGAATGTCCACGGACATCCAGCAGAGTGGACATGGATCCTGCTGAATGAAAGACACTCCCAGAAAGACAAACCAAGCCCTGTCACCCCAGCAGCTGGCACTCAGCAGAGACAGCAGAGAAGGTGCCAAGCTTCCAGCTGCCAAGGAGTCCTTCTCAGGAACATAAAGCCTCCTATTTTCTCTCCCAGGAGTGTTTAACCTGTGGCTGAGTCTGTCAGCACCTGCCCTGCCTTTATTGCTGCATGGGAAGGAGAATTCACGTTATGGGAGAAGATTCCTGGTGTAGGAGAGCCCAATCCCACTGAGCCTCTCCCCCAGGAACATTCCCAACACACCTGCAGCTCCATCCTGCTGGATGAACCCTCACACACGGGTTATGTAGGGTCTGCTGCCTTTCTAACTGCTGTTTTCTTTCCTCCTTTTCCTTCTCCCCCCCTTTTTTTTTTTTTTAATTAGAGCTTTTGTTCTTTCCCAGCCCACACAGAGCTCCCAGAGCTGCAGGCTCGTCTGTGACTGCAGACAGGAGCACAAGGAAAGCCAGGATTCACTTTCCCTGCAGTGGTCAGGAGGAGCCAGGAGGGGTTGTCTGCTCTGTCTTAGAACAGCAAACACTGGAATTTTCCTCCTGTGCCCCATGATTTCATCCTGCACTCAAAGCCTCCCTTTCTGGCACGTGAGAACAGGGCTGAAAGGAGGAGATCGCTGCAAAATGAGGACTGGGGGGGGTGATTAATCCCTTCAGCTGAAATGTGGAGGCAGCCCCAGGAGCTGGCTTTGCCCAGGGGTGTGACCAGAGCTCAGCTGGCACCTCGGGGACAGCTGAGCAGGGGGATCACACAGCCCTGCTGCCCCAGCATTCCTCGGGAGGGTATTTAAAGGAACACAAATGACATCCTGTACACCCGATAGCCCCGTGGAATCTGAGAAATGCAGCCACCTCTGGGGCAAGGAAAGGGAGGTGGGGGAGGCAGCAACGTGGTGGAGGGAAGAAATGCAAGCCAGATCCTTGTGAGGAGCCTTTCCAGAGGGATCCTGGCATCAAAGGATCTTGACAGGATCAAACTTCCCCAGAAAGAAAGGGAGAAGGGCTTTAACATAAACAGAAGCACAACGTTTATAGGGAGCAGCAGCACCACAAGCACTCGGAGCGATTCAGGGCTCGGGCTCTTTGCCACGGGTTTTCTGGGAGACCAGAAAAGCCTGCCTTGCTCTGCCCTGACAAAAGGGCTTAGGAAAAGCCTGAAATCTCTACAGTCCACCTGGATTTCCATGCCCCCCAAGCCCCGGCAGCGGGAGGAGGAGCTGGAGAGGCTGCACAAACAGCTTGGTATGGGATTAGTGCTTCCTCCTCGCTCAGCAAGCTCCCAGTTGAGATCCAGCAGCTCCTCGGAGCTGACACTGCTACTAAACCAGCCTCCCACCACCCTTGGACTGATCTTTCTGCTGCAGCATGAACAGGGATGGTGTTCCTGACCTACTTGTCCCCTCTCCAGCACCTCCCAGTACCAGCTACGGGCTGGGTTTCCCCCAGGACGAAGCTCTGGAGCAGTGGGTGCCCCTGCTTGGCATTAGGCACACAAAGCCCTTTGCAGCAGGGTTTCAAATCTGTTTTATTTAAAGCTCTGGAATAGTCACATGGTAGGAAGGTAGTGAGCAAACACTGAGAGTCTCCTTCCCTGCCAAGGGCTGCACTAATCTGCTATTTAATCTTAACCCAGTTGTGCACCCACCCTTGGAGGGCTTTGTGCACGTGGATTTTCCCCCTCAGGTGTGAGGGAAGAGCAGCCACACAGGTAGGGAGCACGAGGAGCCAAGGCTGGAGGAATCAGAGGATTTCAAAGCACTGCAGGAGCTGTAATTGCTTTTGGATCCCTCTCCCCCCAGAAGGAGAAAAGCAAAGCTGCAACAACATCTCTCTTATCCCAGCCCTTCCTCATCAGGATGATCTCAGCGGTGCTCAGAGCCCTGGCAAGGGTGAGATGTGCAGGTGGGCACCTCTGTGACCCTTCCTGGCTCTGCTTCCCAGATCCAGAGCCTCACCAAGAGGGAAGGGATCGCCCTCATCCTTGCTCCAGCTGGTGAGCAGGGACTTCTGTCCCACTGAGCTGCTGGAGGAAGGCAGGGGGTTTAAAAAACCCTCCTGAGCCAGGAGGTGCTGCCAGGGGTGCCAGGGTGGTAAGAGCACTGTTTGGAGGCAGCAGGCTTGGCAGGAGCGTTGCTGCCAAGACTCCACCAGGCTTTGGGACATGAACATGAACAGCTCCAGGGATGGCTCTCCCTTCTCCTTAAACCCTTTTCCTCACACACAGGGGTGCCACAAGCAGGCTGTGGGTTGCCCAAGAGCCCTGAGAGGCCCTGGGATGGTGAAAGCTTTCCAGGATCCCAACCTGGCGAGATGCTGCCTTCCAGGAAACTGTCCCTGAGGGAGCAGCAGGGCATCCTCAGCCACCCCTGCACTGCCTGGGGACACCCCCCTCCCTAAAATCCTCACCCCAGCACAGCCAGGCATCACCACAACCTATGATATTTTCATGTCTAACCAAACATGGACAGGGCTGGATAGGGAATAGAGAGATCCCAGGTGAAACATGTATAAACAGATTAAACATGCCTCAGTGCCTGCAAACCTCTGCTCACTTCCCCACGGAGGGCAACATTTCATGCATATCTGGGAACTCTGTGAGCACACAGTGTTTAGATAAACCTTGTTCCTTGTTAAACTGTAAATAACATCTGGCTCACCGAGCCAAACCAAGCCCCAGCTCCGTGTCCTCAAAGTTGCAGTGTCAGTCATGGGGATGGCAGACAAAGCAAGAGTGTTTGGTGGGGTTTAAAATAATGAATTTATCTCTTTTTCCTTCTTTTAGGATAATTTTTCCACTTCATTCCCAACCCACCTCCCCCCCCTGTACTTTAAAAACTGTCCCAACCCTCCACTGAGTGCTGGTGGAGTCCCCCACAGCTCCAGTGTCCTTGACAGGCAGGATTGGTTTCTCCATGAGCCTTGGAAACTGGGGGGAGATAACAGAGCCTGGGGGGAGATAAACAGAGTGAAAGAGCACGAGGGAGAGAGATCTCTCCCAGCAAAACACATGGCTGGGCTCACAAGTCCTTGGACACTGCCAGGAAGAGATAGGTGCTGGGGCTGAGCACGGGCTGACCCCGGCCTGCTGTGCTTCTTTGAGGCATCAGAAGCACAAACCAACGGAAATAAATTCAAATGGAGTGCTTTTTCCTCCCCCCTCAGTCAAAACACAAAGCTGTTTCCTTGTGGTTTTTACAGGAGTCAAGGAGACTCCAAGCTACAAATGGAAAGGGATGACACTGAGCAGGGCTGTTCAAAGCTCAACGGGGTGTTTTCAATCCTCTCCTGCCTCACCAGCTGATAAGTTGTTGCTTCATAGGAAATGCCCGAGATAAGGAAGGATTATAATCCTGAGGCCCAGGGAGAGAGAGAGATTTGGGCTGTGTTCACACAGCAGAGCATCAGTGCCCCCCCCTCCCCATTACACCCAGTTCTTATCTGCTCCCCCACTGGTGGGGTTGGTGGTGCACACTGCAGCTGAGCGTGCTTGCCATGCTATGATAGTGCAATTAGTTGCACAATTAATCGTTAATAAGAAGGGATTGAAGGGGATTAAGTACTTAAATAGAACACATGCTGCTAGTGGTAATTTATAAAAGTACTCCTTCTCCCTCAGATACTGTGTTGTGTTTTCCTGGAATTAAAATGACTCGAATGGACCTTTTCTCTGCACCTTCTGCACTGAGGAAATAGCTGTTTCCATCCCTGTGTGGGTGCCCTGGAGTCTGAGGGGATCCAGCAGCACGATGGGCACCTCTGTGCACTCCAGGTTTGCCTCTTGAGGGACAGGGCATCGACAGGAGTGATGGGAAAGCTCCTGCTGCTCCTGCTCTTTTCCAGGGGCTTTGGGAGTCGCTGCTAAAGCAGGAGGATGCTGGAAGGGAGGGCTGTGAGGGTGGTGTGGGGGTTTGGTGGTTTGTTTAATGGAGGGAGCAGTCTGGGGACACACAGACACTCTCTGCATTTTAATTTGGATGAGGCACAAACCAATCTCTGGCTGTAACCAAAAAGAGCAGGAAAACCACCGGTTCTGCCTCCTCCTCCTCCTCAGACTCCCCAGGCACACAGAGTTGTTTCTCTGTCCCCCCCACCAATTTACATTGCAAATGGTGTTTCCAAATTCCTGCCCAAACCCCAGGCACTGGGGAGGGCTGCCCAGGTGTTGCCAGACCATCCACAGCCTTTTTTGGGACCCTTCCAAAGGGCAGGAACAGCTCTGAGGTGCCTGGTCAAGGCAAGGACTTTGGGGCTCCAACTCCCACCCCTGCAGCTTCCCATCCCCGTGTCCCCACGTCCCTGTGGCTCCAGGCAGCTCTGGGTGGTGACAGGATTTGTGCTGGCCCTGACAGCCCATCCTCCCCCACCTCAGACCCACAGCAGGGAACTTTTCAGCCTTGAATCAAACATCAAACCAGCAGAAAAACAAACCCCTTGGGCAGCCCTCAGGGGTTTCTTGCCTCGACCACACAAGCCTACAGTGAGTCGTGGCCCTGCTGAGGTTTCCTCCGCACTGGGCAGCATTCCAGACTCCAGCTCTTCCTCAAAAAAATAGATTATTCCAGCTGATGGGCAGGGGCACAGTGCAAGTTCTTCCCCTGCTCTGGCTGAGGTGGCAGTGAGGGGTGACACAGGCTCTGTGCTGTCCCCCAGGTCCTGTGGACACCCCAGTAACAGGCAGCATTCTCAGCACACCCAGCCCAGTGGCACGTGGGGACCAATTCCATTGCATCCCATCCCAGTGGGCCATGGGGACTGACTCCATCCCATCCCATCCCATCCCACAGGGCCATGGGGACTGACTCCATCATATCCCATCCCAGCAGGCCACTGGGACTGACTCCATCACATCCCATCCCAAAAGGGCCATGGATTGAGTCCATCACATCCCAACCCAGTGGGACATGGGGACCAACTCTGTTGCATCCCACACAGAAGGTCCCAGCACTCCACAGCACCACTGGCAGAGCAGCTCCCTGTCCATGCCCAATCCTGGCATAAAGAGAGGCTTTCAGTCCCAGCTGCTCATTCACCTCCTGTGGGCAGGAAAACACCAGGAAACACCCAGGATCAATGCCTGCACTGTGGGGTGGGTTGGGAATGCTCCCCCCTGGATGTGGCATTCCTCAGGCAGGATGGGGAACACTGGCAGACCTGCAAAGGGCTCCTCCTCACAGCCACAGCCCGGGGATGTGGCTGTTCCCTGCTCGGGACTAACACTGGCCTTCAGTGCCCTAATTGCAAACAGGAAAAGCAAACAGCGTGCAGAGAATTCCAGCTGCAGGAATTCCAGCTGCAGGAATGGGATCCTGGCTCGTGGGGCAGGGCTGCAGCCAGACACCAACATGGCAAAAACCAGAAGGCCAGATAAGGGAAGGCTGGGATTTGTGAGAAGCTGCCTGTTCCTGACCGCCCAGACTTCCTGTATCCCGGGGCACAGTGATTGCTGCGCAGTAATTAGTTAATAATTACAAGCTGACCAGCCCTCAGGAGTGTCTGTGGCAGAAGGAGGGATAGGTGCTCCAGGCTAAATGCAGATTTTCCATATTTTCTGCCTTGCACTGAAGAACTTGAAACTGTTTATCCCGGGTCGAGCAGGGGGAGCAGATGCTGGAAAGGTTATTATGCCCAAAGGAACTTGGGAACAGCTCCTGGTCCCTCTGTGGTCACTGCTCCTTCAAGGAAGGCCCAGCACTCACTAATACCAGCTGTCCTCCAGCCTGGTGGGAATCTGGCTGTTATCCCCACTCCCACTGAGACAGGAAAAGAGGAATCTGGAGATGGGATGGGGCTCACCCGAGGTCAAACAGCAAGTCAATGGCACAGCTAGAAAAGAGCCCAGGAGATCTAGCCCTGGATCCTGTCTCCAAACCCTGGATCCTGCCCCTCCAAACCCTGAATCCTGTCTCCAAATCCTGGATCCTGCCCCTCCAAATCTGGAAATCTACCCCAAACCTTGGATCCTACTCCCAAAACCTGGATCTTGCCTTCAACCCTTGAAACCCACTCCCAAGCCCTGGATCCTACCTTAAACCCTTGAATCCTACCTCTAAAACCTGGATCCTGCCCCTCCAAACCCTGGATCCTGTCTCCAAACCCTGGATCCTGCCCCTCCAAACCCTGGATCCTGCCACCAAACCCTGGATCCTGCCCCTCCAAACCCTGGATCCTGCCACCAAACCCTGGATCCTGCCACCAAACCCTGGATCCTGCCTCCAACCCCCTCTTGCAGCACTGTTTCCTTTGCTCTGTTGTTCATAGGTCACTGCAGCATGGATTTACTGGATCAGGACTCGTATCCTGAATTTCTGGGATCTACTGAAGATCCCTGCAGGTCCCTGGCTGCATCCTTGGGTATCTACAGCTCAGCATTTGCTCCAGCACAGCTTTGGCACATCAGCTGCCAGTCTAAAAGGTTTTCCAGCAAATAATTCAAGTGATAGAAGGCACAAATCCAAGCTCCAGGTGATATTCCATGCTGGAATACAGGAGAAAAACAACCCCAAAGTGATGAATTTCTATGCCTGTGCATGTTCTCAAGTGCAGAATTGAGGCTCCTGGTCACGAACCTTGTCAGATTTAGCAACTAAAAAAAGATGCAGCTTCAAGAGTGGGAATTTCTAGGAGGAACGGGAGTGAGGGAAAAGCGATGCCTGGGGAAAGGGGTGGTTTGAGGATAAATCCAACTGGGATCAGGAATCACAACCCCTGAGTGATCAGCATATTAACACTGACCGAATAATTAAATAGACCCAGTAAAAAATAAACTATTTCAATCAAAAGAGAGAAATAGCAGGAAGAAAAAAATGGAACGTTCGGAATGTTTCTGCTTCCCCAAAAAAAGGCACATTGTGATTTCTTTCAGAGGTTTCAGTGTTTACAGCTTCGACAGCCTCTCCTTTTTTAATTGAGCAATTTGATTAAAAGTCACCAGAACAACAGCAACACCCCACAAAACTGGTCAAATCCAGTCCCCTGCCCTGCTCCAAAGCCCCCAGCTGGGAAAATTTGGGTTGTTTTACAGGAAACAGCTGAGCATTTGAGAGATTGGGAGAGAAAGAGAGAGAGAGAGGGGTCATGGAGAAGCCTCCAGTAATAAAAACATTACTGCATGAGCAAACTGAAAGGGTGCCCAAAAGCCAAACAAAATTCATGTCACCCCAGAGCCCAGACAGAAAGGGGCTGTTTAATGCAGACCAGCTCATCAGAGAGAGTTTAAACCTCTTGTTGCAGATCCAGGACCATCAGTGATGGGACTTGCTAGTCCCAGGAAAATCCCCCCTGCCTCAGTTTCCCTTTGGATAAACAATGAGGACAGAACTGCCAAGGTGAATTGTTTGGGTGTAAATTATCAAATCAGTAAGTAACAAAACAAAAGAGTAGAAAAAATAAGGAAAGTAACAAAATAATTGGGTTGAATGCACCATTAATTGGAGTGTCTTCATTGGCAGTGCCTTTCCTTCCAGCTGCACACAGAAACCTGCCCTTCCCAGGCACTCAGGAAAGGGCAGTAAATCCAACACCACTGAATCCAACACCACTCCATCCTGTTTGCTCCCTCCTCTCTGCATCCCAGTAGCAGCTCTGATGATCCCTGTGTTCCTGCAGTGCTGGCAGAGGTGACAGGTGCCAGGCACTGACAGCTCTGGATCCCCAATTTGCCACTCAAATAATGCATGATTGTTGTTCTGGCAGCGCCTGCTGGGCCCAGGGATCCAGGCTCTCCTGAGGAATTGGCCCTGCTCTAAAATGCCCCATTTAAACCCACAAGGGAAGAAAAAAGGGGAAGCAAACACAGGTCAGGCCAAGCTGAGACCTGTGAAATGTTCCACCTGAGCTGCTCCAGGAGACCTGGCTCCTGAAAGGCAGGGAGCATCAATCCTTGAAAACAGCAGCTCAAACACCCCTCAGCATGAACACTCCAGAGTTATTCACCCTCCCAGCACCCTGGGGTGGCAGGGACGGCCTCTGCTGGGAGTTGGGGGGCACAGAGAAGCCACAAACAAAACCAGAGGAGCCGGTGCTGGCAGGAGGATCCAAGTGCCCCAAAAGCCTGGAGCATCCACCCGCTCCAGGAGCTGCATTCCCGCAGGTCCTGCCTGCACTTGAAGCTGCATTATGCATTCAGCACGGGGCCAGGGTTTGAACAGGAGCTGCTCAGGTGTGAAAAGAAAGGGCCTGATTTTCAGCAGAGATCAGCCCAGTGGGCAGGGACGCTGTGCCGGGGACATGTGGACATTTCCCAGCGGGAATGCGGCGCGCCTGCAAAAATCCAGCCCTAATTACGGCAGCTTGGAGCTCATCCCTGAAGCGGCGAGGGAGCCCAGAAGGGGAGAGAACACGGGTCTCAAGTTCGGAGACTGGCAGCTGGAATGAGGAGAAGGAGGCAGGCAAAGAGAGGAGGAGACAGGAGGTGGCAGCGGTGGCAGGAGCGCAGACAGAGCCCAGCCGGCTCCCCGGGCTCACCCGCTCTGCTCTGTGGCTCGAAAATAATTCCCCAGCAGTTTCTTTTCCAGCCAGGCTGGCGAGACAAAGACACCAGCCGAGATTGTGAGCGACTGAGCAAACAAGAGGCAGATGAGCAGCACTGGCTGCAGGCAAAATGCTACCTGAAAAGAAACCCTGATTGGAAAGAGAGAGCAAAAGATGCTCCGGCTGATTAAGGATCGACTCTGAGAAGTTAATTGTTCACCAGATTGTAATCTGGGCTTTTTCATCTACATTAATCAACAGGTTGCTTTCTGCTCTCAGTTTTCCCTTTGCAAACAGCAGGAACAAGTGAATTTAGGGAAAAGCAAACCCAGCAGGTCAAAGCTCTGCATGGATGGAGTGTGCTGAAAGCAAGCAAAGGGCCTTTTTTAAATAGAGACCTTTCACTGGTTTTCTACCTGTAAAGAAGCAAAACAAGACCATGGCAGGGAGCAGAGCTGACCTTTCTGGGTGTCAGTACACCAGTTACACCCAGCAGAACTCACTCCAAACTGGGTTGGGATCTGCTCTGAACTGGCCCCAGAGCCAAGACCCCCTGTCCTCTTGCCTGGAGAAGCTGCTTTAAGTTCGCCTCAACTTCCCTGAGCACGGAAGGAGAATTTGGGAGGCTCCTACTGAGCATAAACCCTCTTGGAAGCTCTTGCTGTTATTTGACATGACTCCCAAACACGCATCCCAGATTTTCTGGAGATTCTCAGACCTCCTGGCCCAAACCTCAGGTCTGTGTGGAAGCCAGAGGAATGTCTCAGGGTTTACAAGGGTTGACCAAACATTCATTTCTCTCCAGAAGACCAGACCAAAGGGATGGTCTCAGTGGAAGCAGCAACGTGTGGATATTTTAGTGCAGACATGACCTATGGAAAGTACAGACACAGGTTTCTGTCTGACCAGGTGACAGGACACAGGACGGAGAGAACAGACAGAGCTCATGGGCTTGGGAGGTCAAAACTCAACTCCCTGAGCTACCACAGGCTCCTTGTAACACCTCGAGCCATTTTGCCTCTCTATTTTACCATGTGCAAAGTGCTGCTGCCTTCTTCTACCTCGTCTAGATCCAGTGCCAGCAACAGAAGGCAAAATCTGTCCCCTCCAGCCCCCCTGCTCAGGGCTGTACCCTGACAAACAAGCCAGTGGCACTGGCAATGAATGCACATGAAAGGCAGCAGATAAAAGCTGATAAAGCTAAAGATTTAAAGCAGCTCGTTTGGGAGCCAGTAAAAATCAGCCAAGCACATCCAGCTGCATTTCAGTCACCTGTAACCTCCGAATATGTGACACCATCACTTGGCTCTGCCACTGGCTGGGCAGCAAAGCCTGTCTGAAGGGTCCATTCAGGGACCACAAAGAGCTAATGTTCAGTGAAAAGGGGCCTTCGTGGCATTGAGAGGAGGATTTTAGCGGTTCCACGCCCATCCCTGCCAGCATCCCAAAGCCCCACAGAGCTCAGGGAGCAAAAACCTCTGAGAACAAAGCAAGGTCAAGTGTTAACAGATGGGGGGACTCAGACATGGGGATATGGTGGTGACGTGTCCAAGGTCAGGCAGAATCTGTGGCAAGGCCATGGACAGATCCTCAGAGTCCTGTTTAGTTACGAATTTTTCTCTCTTTCTCTCTATCCAAGTAGGATAAGAGAGGGGGAACTCCCAGCTATTACTGGCGAGGTTGTTCCACTACTCATTTATTAATTGCTCTCACTTGGACTTGGTACCGATATTTTCCAGCATGGGCGAGTAAACCTGAGTACTTGGAAACAAATCTGCAAGACCTGCCATCAGAAGTGGTCCTGCCTGGAGAACAGACACCAAAACCTGCTCAGAAATTTTCTGGCATGCCAAGAGCCTAAAAATCAGAGCTGGGTGCCTCACACCTAACACACAGAGATGAAGTCTCACGGGTGAGGTGCCAGCTGGTGAATCAGGTGCCCTCCTATTCCTGCCTCTGTCCCTCCTGTGCATCGGGCTCTTGGACAGTCACATCCCATGGATGTATCTTCCCCAGGGAGGAAAGGATGCTCGAGGCTACGAATGCACTTTGAGATCTCAGTGTGCCCCCACTGATGTGTTCCTGCTGACACAAACTGTCCAGTTATCTCATGGCTGGCTGTTTGCACCAGGAGAATCTTTTCAGGATCACAGGAACACTGGTTTTCATGACCTCTCCCCAGATGGGGCGACCCAGACGCCCTGTCAAAGCCTCGTGAGGCAGGAAAACAAGACTCTGCTTGCATTTACCACGTTTCAGCTGTGGGGAAGCACATCTGCAGATCTTTGTGCCGCCCCATTACCACTGAGGAGGAAATTAATCCTGTTTCCTTGCAGGGTCCTGTCTGAAGGCACTTACCCTTTCACAAATCTTATCCAGAGGCTCTAACTTTCTGCCTGATGCTTGTTCAAAGCCCTTCCCCTTCAGGCACCTTCTCCAAGCCCAACACACACATCACATCACACTGCTCATCTGCTTGATGCACAGCACAAAGCCCTGTGCCAGCAGCCCCAGGCCTGACCCTGATGGTTCTTCTTTCAGAGTTAACTGCCACTATTGTGCCAACACGCTCATTCCAGATTGTTTTCATGGAGAGATGAGCCACTCCATTAAAGCCTGACTTTTCAGGAGGTAGGGCTGGCATGGCAGGGAGAGCAGCTCTCAGGAGCGGGGAGGGGGACAGGCATTCTGGGGCAAGTTCTCCCACATCCCTGGGAACTTGTCAGAGCAACAGGCGGGTTTGGAGAGATGCAGCTGATAGTGACAGCCACAAAAAAAAAAAAAAAATGCAGCGCAAGGGGAACGCCGGCCAGCCATCGGCAGGCTCCTGTCTGAGCCGGGGAAGCCACCACGCAGACCCTGACACCCCCCGTCCCCCTGGGAACTCTCCCACTGGACGGGTCCCCCCAGGACCTTCACAGCGGGACCCGCGCCAGGGGTGTCTGCCAAAGTTGATAATGAGTGAAGCGTTGAGCAGAGCTCCCTAACCCAGGTTTAGGACCAAAACACGCGCAGGAATCTCCCGCACCAGGGCACCAGGACAGGTATAAATTCTCGCTGCGCTCGGTACGGAGCTGAACCCTCCCTCTCCATACCTCCAACTTCAGCTCTTCCCTCCCCTCGCACTTTCTGCCCTAAACAGTCCCAAAGGCGGCGGGGGGGGGGGGGGCGAGCAGGGACCCCGATCCCGCCGCGGGAGCACTCACCGAGCAGGTCGCTCTCCCTCCTGCCGTGTCCCTTCCTCCTTCCTGCCGCCGGCACCGGGGCAGAGCCGGGGTAGAGCCGGGGCAGAGCCGGGGCGGCGCTGCGGGAGCCGCGGGGCCGCTCCGGGAACGGGCCGGGAGCGGGGCCGGGCTGGGAACGGGCTGGGAACGAGCCGGGAGCGGGTCGGGAGCGGGGCCGGGCTGGGAACGAGCCGGGAGCGGTGCCGGAGCAGAAGCGGTGCCGGTGCCGGGGAGGGTCTGGAGCGGCGCTGATGCCGGAGAAGGAGCAGGATTCGGATCAGGCGCGGAGCAGGAGCGGTACCGGAGCCGGCTCAGAGGCGGAGCAGGAGCTGGAGCGGTGCCGGTGCGGGACCCGGCGCGGTGCGGGAGCGCTGCCGGCGCTGGGCTCGGAGCGGCGCTGGCTCCTCCCCGCCGCAGCCCCGGGATAAGGAGCCCGCTCGGCCCCGCTGCCCCGGCAGCGCTGCGGGCAGGGACACACAGACACACGGACACACGGACACACGGACACACGGACACACGGACACACGGACACACGGACACACAGACACACGGACACACGGACACACAGACACACGGACACACGGACACACGGACACACGGACACACGGACACACGGACACTGATCGCAGCCTCGCACCCAGGTCAGGGCAGTTCCCTCCTGCGGCTCTTCCCACCCGTCCTTGAGGCTCTTGGCAGATGTGCCTGAGCGGGGGCAGCCCGTGAAAGAGGGACCTGCATCCCTTGGGCGGCCGCGGAGCTTCCAGCCTCTTGTCACTCTGTCGGTGGGGTTACGTATTTAGCAGCGGCTCCGCCATCCATTCTGGCTACTTGTTGTCTTATATTTAGTCAAACATCCTCGGTTTGCCAGAAATAGAGCAGCCATGGAAATAAATCAGGCTGACTGGAGGTGCCAACATTGTCTGTCTGAAACTAATTAATTTCTTATATCCTCAGCTATATTAGTCCTCGCCTTCCCTCTACAGACCATCCTGCCTGTCAGCAGAGTTGCTGTAATTAGTGAGTATCATGCCTAAACCTGGGGGATGTGCAGGAGGTTTAATGTGGCAGGGGAAGGCAGAGGGATGCCAGCAGGACACCTGGGCAGGGAAGAAACAAAATCCATCTGCATCGAGTATGGAAAGTGGGAACACGGAGGACACAGCAGAGCTGGTGAGAGGGAGGAAAGGGGGCACAAGTTGTCTGTGGGGAAATCCTTTTCAGGGGATCATATAGGGTCTTCTCCTTTCCAGACCTCTGAGATCCCACAAGCCTGTCCAGGAGACACAAATTCGGGCTCTCTGCTGCTGACAGAACTCCTTTTTCCCTTTTCTGTTTGGAACGTGGGAGTCTCGTCGGACTTGCTGACTCTCCTTTCTTATATTAGAACCATCAAGCTTGCTGGGAGACACCTCGAGGAGCGGGGAAGTGGCTCACAGATGGTGTGGTAAAAGCTGAGCCCCTGTGGAGGGAAGGGATGTTTTACCAGGATCCATTTTGTCTGTTCACTTTGGCCTGTCCCATGGCAACACCCGAGGCCCTCGGTGGTGCTTGTGGGCTGTGTGAGTGGGGTCAGACACTCAACAGCAGCTCTTCAGTCGACCCCCTTCGTGAGCACGTGAGCTGAGCTCTGTCTGAGCACACAGGGCTGAACCAGCGGGCTCTGAACTGGAACTGCCCCCCCCCAGAAGCAGATGGGGAGTTCAAACTTGAGTCACGTTGCCCCAGTTGGGACGTGGTGACTTCACAGCAGGGGTGAGAGCCTGTCCTCGGTGGCACAGGGCGAGCAGCTTGCTTCTCACTGCTCATTTCTCACCTGCATCCCGAGGATTTGCATCCTCTGCTCTGCAGGGCTCAGGGAGGAGCAGCAGAGGGTGAGACCCAGAGGTGTGATGTGCCTCTTGGCTCGTGTGGCCGCCTGCCCTCTCCTGACCCCTGGTCAATGAGTACCTGGTCATGTGGGTGCACACTCAGCTCGGTGTGAGTTGGCCATCACGCTCCCTTCGTGCCACTGGCCGCAGAAATGGGCAGGTTTTCCACAGCACAGTGTGCAGCCAGGCTCTGGAATCCCTCTGACTTCCCTATTCAGCCATCTCCTCTATTTAAAGAGGAGATGTCATCCTGGGGGGGGAGATGTCTGGAACACTTACGTGCCATTCCCAGCACAGTGCAACCCTCGGTGTAACAACTGCTGTCACACCCCCCATACCACAGCTCTGAGACCACCTGGCACTCCCAGTCCCCTTTGAAACAGAAGCCAAAGGAGATCCTCTGCAAAAGCTCTGGGAAATTAAGGAGAGGAAGGCCCCAAACTGGAGCTGGACATGGAAAGCAGCTGGAAAAGAAAGGGCAAGAATGTTACAAGCAATTAGTGGACAGAGACATGAGCTCAGTGGTTGTGTCACACGAGCTGCTTATTGGTGCATAACATTCCTCCTAAACATAAATTACAATAATCAACATGCCAGGGATTGCTGTAAGCCTGACAGGGATGGCTCTGGAGAAGGATGTGGAGAGGGAAAGCACCCAGCTGGGATTGCCATCCCTGCCTGTTCAAAGACTGGAGGGGAGGCATCAGGCTGTGATGGATGTTTCCCAGCATGTGGGACAAGAACACAGCACATCTGCCTGGCAGACTGATGTGGGACTAACGAGGTCCCTGCACTGTTAATGGGGCTGGGGCTGCTCCACTGGTAACAGCACAAAGCAAAGTGTCCCTTATCCTGTGCCCTGTGAAGGGCTGAGGTCGCTGGTGTTGAACTTGGCACCCACCTGAGATGCCTCTGCAATCCCAGCCCTGTGTTTCCAAGGCAGAGCCTCGGGGCATTTTCCAAACTTGCCAACTATAATGGCTGAGCAAAAGGCAGACAGAAGTGCTTGTTTTTCAGTGAGTTTTTCTAAAATTACTTTGTGTTCTGGGGCTTTTTTTTCCCTCTTGTGTTGTCACAGTGGAATCACAGAGCCTCACAGAGGTCTGGGGGAAATCAGGTGTGAAAGTGGGCTCGTTGTAGTTGGGAGTGTTTCCTAAACAAACGGGTCTGTGGTTAGGAGTGTTTCATAAAGAATGGCTCTGGCTGGGAAACTGCAAAACTTTATGTAGGTCCATGGCTGTGATCACCTCAGCCCGTGCTGGGGGAGACTTTGCTCAGCACATCCTTCTCCTCCTCCTCCTCCTCCTCCTGCTCCCAGTGTATTCCACACGGGGAATAGTTGTGCAGTTCCTCCTGTGTCCCTTGCCTGGGGCAGCCAGAGGAGTGCTGGGTTTCATCCTGCAGCTGTTCTCCCTTTTGAGATAAATTGCATCTTTTGAAGACACGGGGGCTGTGCTTCCTCACGGGGTGTCTGCTGTCACCTCCCTGCAAACAGCACCTCGGCCCAGCTGCCTTGGGCTGGAGGGGGGAGAGGAGGGGGAGGTGTGAAGGAGGCGAGGCTGCAGCAGGCAGAGAGGCCTGACACACACCTGGATGCTCCTGTCCTTGTGGGTGCCACATCCAGGCAGGAACGTGATGCACATAACTCAGGGTGGTGGCTCTGGGCTGTTCCTGCCCTTGGCACAGTCCTAGGATTTCCTCTGGGCAGGGACAATCCTGTTTCTGCTGCACACCAGATCACTCATTCTCTCTTTTTTTCCCATCCTGAACAGCCAGCCCCAGTCACACAGCAGCCTGAGCTGCCCAGCTGGGCTCCTTCCCTAGGCCAGGGGAAATTGGTACCTGTGTTCCATGGGCTGCCAGCGGGATGCAGGTGGGAGTGAGTGCCAGGAGCCACAGGGAACGCTGCAGCATCCTGAGCAGCATTTCAATCACAGCCCCTGAGGGGTTTGCTAGGGCTGCTCCTCTGCAGAACCTTCCCTGTCAGCAAACACCACTGCAGGGATGTGAGAGGGACCGTGGGGATGGAGAGGAGTCAGCACAGCCCTGGGGGCACGGGGAGAGCAGTCCCAGCCCCAGTGTCACATTACAGGGGCAAACACAGCGTGAGAGACTCCACTGTGCAGCCCTTGTCCCTGTCCCAACTTGTCCAGGGGATGCTGCACAGACTGACACAAAGCTGGAGCCCAGGCAGTGCCTGCCTTGTAAAGCTGAGCCTGCCCCAGGCCTGTTCCCTGCGTGGCTCTTGGCCAGACACATTAAATCCTCCGCTTCTCCCTCCCATGGTGAGGCCCCGGTGGGGACACTCCATCCAGGGCTGGGAGCTGGCCCTGGGAGAGAGGGAGGAGAGAGCCCAGGGCAGCCTGGGGAGGAGGGACAGCTGGAGGGCTCCAAACCTGCCTTAGGAGGAGACCAAGGCAGCTCAGGCTGAGCAGACGTGCCAGCGGTCTCCAAATGCATAGCAGAGCAGCCCATCCACACAAAGTACCCTCTGGTGCAAGAACAGCTAATTTTGGGTGTAGGAACACCTAATTTTTGCTGTAAGCTGCTCACCCCCATTTAATCCCCATCCCCAAAGTGGGGAGCAGCCCCATCCACCCCTCCCAGAGCACACCCAGAGAGGCAGGAGCTCACCTGCACAGTGTCCAGCCTGGAGGGAAGATGTCAAAACACACTAAGCACTGACACACCAGGCCCAGTAAGGACCAGTTAAGAAAGATACGACCTCCAAACAGCGCTGTACCCAGCAGGCATCACTGCCTCCCTAGAGAGAGGTCCAGAGCTCCAATCTGCAGCCCAGTGCTCTCACAGGGGAGTCCTGGCAATCCCAGCAAATACACACAGTGTATTAAACCTGACAGCTCTGACTGAAGCATCAGAGAAATGGCAGCAACGTGAATGTGCTTGACTTCTCCAGGAAGCCCAGGGCAGCTCTGGGGGGGTTTCACCTGCTTTCCTCCTGCAGCTCCTCCGGCCCCACTCCCTGCCACGCTGAGCCCTGCAGAGCCCCAGCAGCTCAGGGGCACGTTGTCTCCACTGCTAAACTCACATGGACATGCATGTGTGCTGCTCTGAGGAGAGCAGCTCCCCGGAGGTCTGCAGGGAATATTTTACAGTCACTGCATCCAGGCAGCAGTTCCCTTCCCCACTGCCCTGACATTCAATAGGCACCGAGTCATGGAAAGAAAATGTGTTCAATGCCTCCCCTGCCCTGGCCCGTCCTCCCTTGTGCACAGGCAGGCATGTGGAAATCATTGCCCAGCGCTGCATTTCAGCAACAATCAGAGGGCTGGAGTTGAAAGCTGGCTGCTAAGTCGAGGAAAACTGGCAAATGGGCCCCATGCTCCACTGCCCAGCCTGGCACGGCTGGATCTGCTCCTGCCGAGGGCTGGAGAGGCCAAAGCCACCCCCTGGTGTCACTGGGAGGGCGGGGGGTGCTGCTGTGTCCCAGCCCAGCGTGTGCCCGTGGCTGGGAACGGTGCTCACAAGGGCTGCAGTGACTGTGAACCATCCTGCTTTAACAACAGTTCCCCCAGTTACACTTCTGAAAATGTAAATCACAAAATCACAAGAATGGTTTGGGTTGGAAGGGACCTTAAAGATCACCCAGTGCCACCCCCTGCCAAGGGCAGGGACACCTTCCACTAGCCCAGGTTGCTCCAACCTGGCTTTGGACACTTCCAGGGATGGGGCAGCCACAGCTTCTCTTGGCAACCTGTGCCAGGGCCTCCCCACCCTCACAGGGAACAATTTCTTCCCAATATCCAATCTAAACCTTCCCTCTTTGAGTTTGAAGCCATTCCCCCTTGTCCTGTCACTCCAAAAATTGGAATATTGTTATTCCCATTTTACAGGCAGGTGAATTGAGGAGCATGGGAAATTGAGACAAGTTCAGATATCCTTGGTGCCACAGCCTTGTCCCAGAGCCGAGGGAGTTCCTCGGGGTCTCCCTGCAAATCTCCATCAACATTCCAAACCGAGCCCAGATACCTGCAGGCTGTTCTTGTCCCCCATGGGAATTGGCTCTCTGTGATCCCAAAAACCTGAAACCAAACCCAGTGGGAATCCCTGTGGGAGCTGACACACTCCATCCCGTCGGACACAAAGTCGCCGTCCCCAAGGTGGCCCCGGCACAGCTGGCCATGGCAACCACGAGGCCAATTGCAGACCCGAGAATCCGGCAGCATCTCCTCCTAATTTTGTCCATGGAGCATCACCATAACAACAGCTCCACCAATCCATGCCAGGGATTCGGGCACTTAGCAACCAGGAGCTGCCAAACTGCAAAACAAAGTGAAAACCACGCACCAAGTCTTTCCTCGGCGGTCCCGCTGCGAGCGAGCAGAGCTCCAGCTCCTGTGGGCAAAACCAGACAGACACCAAAACTTCTCCCACACCCAGTAGCTCTGGAGCCAAGGCATCCTTTGCCCTGCCTGTGGTGCCACTGGAAGGTGAGTTTTTGGCATTTCAGTGCGTGCTCCCCCCTCCCTTGCTCAGTGTGAAGGCAGTGCTGGCACACAGGGCTCTCACCCTGACAGTCCTGAGTGTCACCCAGCCACAGGACCTGCAGAAAGTGCCCTGCCTGAAGGTTTCCAGGTGGGTTTAGCAGCTGTTTCGTGGGGGGTTAAATCCGCTCAGGTGCCAGCAGTTGTCCCCAAGGAGTTTGCTCCTGTGAGCGGACCTTGTCCCTTGTCCCTTGTGAGGCAAGTGCAGGGAGGAGATAAGTTGTTTTTTTTCAGAGGACAATCCACCTCTCTCCCACTGACTCACTGACAAGCAGTTCACGGGGTGAGCTGGAGGCTGAACAGTGCTTGCTGCAGGAAGGGGGTGAGTCAGTGCACCCAGGGCTTAAAGCTGCTTCCTCGCAGGACTGAGGAGCACTGGGGTTAAAGTTCTGTGGGGTGATGTGTCTGAGCAAGCCCAGTAGATGCCTCTCCCTGCCAGAGCACACCAGACACACCAGCAAAGTGCCTGGTGCTTTCCTGCTGATGGAAAGTGGGAGTCCCTGCTTGGACTGGGACCGGCTGTGCAGAAATACCCCGTGCACAGAACATCACACGGGGCTTTCCAGTCCAAACCAGTAAGAGCCCTGTTAGCAGGATGCAATCCCATGGCCTGGGCAGTGCAGGAGGTCTGGCTGGAGAGTGAGGGTTTTCCTGAGCCCTTGGCCACGGGGATACATGGATGGATGGGTGGATGGATGGATGGATGGGTGGAACAGGAGGAGCCATGGCAGTGGGCTGGCAATATTCGGCAAGAACAGCTCGGGTGGCACCAGAGAGGGACTCCCTCACTGCTGGCTCTGGCAGCCTCAGGATGGTATGCCAGGATTTGCTGCTTGCCTCACAGTCTGTTTGCTATTTTCAGCCCAAATGAGGAATCCAGCCCAGCTCTGCCTTCCCAAAACATTGATTCAGGCATAAACTTCAGAGGGCATTAGAGGGATGATAAATGTGAGAGCATTTCCAAAAGAGAAGAGCCAAGAATGGGCTCGAACTGCAGTGCTGCACACATGCACGGTGGGGCACAGAGAAAAGCACCCCTGAGGGGGCAGGAATGGCAGGGATGTGCCCAGGAAAGATGCTTGGCTTAGCTGGGAGCAGAGTGGGTGCAGTCCCACCTTCACACACATGCCGGTGCTTGTGCCAGCCAAGCTCGTGGTGTCTGGGAGCCTCTCCAGCCCACACGAGTCTGTCGAGGCTGCTGGAGCTGATGTTCACCCCACACTGCCTCCTCTCCAGTCTGACATCCCCCACCCCTGCTGTTATAATTAGGGAATTGGAGCAGATGGCAGCAGAGTTAGCTGGAAAGAGGAAAATCTCATACACAGCTGCCGCTCGCTGTGTGCAAGTCCTTCCCTGTGAGGCAAGTCGGGCTGACAGCTCTGTGATCAGAGGGGAAGCTGCTGAGCCTGGGTGCTGCAACAACATCCCCAAAAGGCTCTCAGCTGGGGGTTGGGGGCTGTGGGGAGGGTGCCAGGAACACTGTGGGCACAGGGAGTGAACCACAGTGTGGTCAGAGACCAGGCACTGGTGGCACCGCAGGGACCCCGGGTTCCCCCTTTCCCGCTGCCCCTGAGGGGCTGTGTGAGCTCCTGGAGGTCTGTGCACCTCGGTGTCAGCTCCTGTTTTCATCCCAGCAGGCTTTAGGGAAACCTGCACCGGAATAAACCACTGCTCCAGTTTTCTCCCTCCCCAGGAAACACTCCCAGCGCTGCTCTGTGCTGCTTCTCCCCGGGCACAAACAGAACTGGGGCAGGCAGGGCACACAAAGGACCTTGCCCCCTCCTTCCCTGCCAGCAAACATCCGTGTGTCAGCAGCAAAGGGCAGAGAGAAATTCCTGGAGGTAAGACCTGGCAAAGCCTCTCAGGACTGGCTGCATCCCAGGGAAAAAAACTCTTGGCATCCCAGGGATAGCACAGGTCCCGCTCTGGGCTGTGCAGGGGAGGGGAGATGGGCTTTCAGGGTGACCAGGACGTGTTTTATCTGGTGCTTATGCATCAGCCCAGAAGAAACCACCAGTGCCCGGTGGAGGCAGCTCCTTGCAAGGCAGGGACTGGGGAGAATCTCCAGCAAAAGCCCCTTCCTTGCTGAATTCACCTATATTAGTTCATTAATGCTGTGATTCCCCAGGCAATAAATGCTCTAATGGCACGTGGAATATCTCCTGCTCCACACTGTAGACCTGCTGTCCCAAGAGTCTGACCCCCATTTCCCTGACAGGCTGCAGAGAAACTTTCCTACTGCCTTCTTCTGGCTGGAAGAGGCTCAAGATTCCTCCTGGGAGATGCTGAGTTCTCGGTGGACACTCCACAGCTCTCAGCCTGACCCTGCCCTCAGCTGGTCCAGTTTTCTGAGAGCTGAGCCCCCACATGGTGAAATCCCTGGAGCTGGGGCTGCTCAGCTCAGCATCCCACCCTCAGCATCACAGGAGGGCTCCCAGGGCTGCTGGTGTCACCGAAGGGCTGTTGGTGCTCTGCTTAAAACCACAGGGAAATGCTGTCTTTGCAGTAATTTCTAGCCCTGGGGTAAAGCACGAGGCTGTTCCATCCCTGTGCACCAAACAACTCGACCAGAAGCTTTTCCAAATCTCAGAAGAGCAGCCCTGGAGGCTCAGCCAGCTGTGGTGCCTCACACAGTCCCGGTGCTCTGCCTGGCACTGGAGGCTGCACCGGGTCCAGGCACAGACCACCCTTCCCCAGGCTCCAGCAGCATCCAAGGGGCCTCAGAGAGGCACTTCAAAGGGCTCCACGTGTCCTGTGGCAGATGGAAGGGGCTGGAAGGGGCTGGAAGGGGCTGGAAGTGGCGGATGGGGTGGTACATGTGCGACCCCACGAGGGCACCAAGCCAGCGCAGCCCTCGGGAGGATTCAGGGATCAGAGCAACCCCAGCACTGAGCTGTGCCCTCCCCTCCCCTGTGCCCTGGAGACATCCAGCACTGACCCACCATCTGCCAGCACTGGCATTCCTGCAGCCCAGCCACTGATGCCACTATTTTTGACTAAGTAAGGCAGTTCCAGGAAAAAAAAAACACAACAAAACATAAATTGAAATACAGGTTTAAGGCAGGACTGCTCTGGATAAATCTGCTCTCTCATTGTCTCACAGATTTAATCAATTAGCACCACAGAAGAGATCTGCATTTGCAGATGCTGGGGCTGATTCTCTTGTGCTCATGCTGCTTCCAGTCAGGAATCAAGTCCATAAAACTATTGAGAGCAAGAGGAAAATACCAGTTCTGCTGCCCAGCACACAGCCTCCACTTGCTGGGCTTAGAGCTCCTCAGAAGCCCCTGGGGTATAACCAACTTATTTATAGCTGTTTACTTACTAAGCACACACGAGGGAAGGCAAAATGTCAGGGCATTGCTGCAAACTGAGCTGGGCCCTGCACATTGAGTCTGTCACACACAGGGATGCTGGACCTGCTCGGGAGCTGGGGATGGAGCAGAGCCAGCCAAGGTGGGTCCTGCCTGGAAGCTGGTGCTGCTTGTAACCCCCCACCCCAAACATCTGAAAGCCCAGCACCTCCTGGCTGTGGGGTCATCTGTCCCAGGAGTGCAGTCCCCATTTATCTGCCTGTACAGATGATCTGCTCCTTGGTTTTTAACATTTTTAGCCCCTCCACACCAGCAGCTAGCAAGGAAATGTCCAACTCAGGTGTCACACACCGAGAAGAGGTGATGGGACCCATCCAAGGGCAATGGGAATGTGTTCCCAGAGCACTGCCTGGGACCCCTCCACGATGGAGGCAAATCTGCTGCCGAGTCCTTTATCCACTCCCTTATGAAATATTCCAGGGAAATGCATGCTTCCAGCACAGGCACTGAGGTTTGGCAGGAGAGCAGAGCCCCCTCCCCATGGCTGGTGGCCACAAGGAATGATTTTCCAGGGGCTCTGTCCCCATCCTGCTTTGTGCCCGACCCTGCGTGACAGCGGCTGGGAAAGCCCCGGTTGGCATCTCCCATGAGATGAAACACCTTCCAGGCTGGCAGAGCCTGGATCCAGCAGTGTGCCAGTGATCCCTGCCCAGCTGGGCAGGCTGGAGCAGCGTGAGCTCCCCAGGATGGATAAGGCACCGCTGATCAGCCGTGACTCAGCACCACCTGAGCCCGTGCCTGGCATGAGGAACGAGGGCTGACTCTGTGCCAAGGGGCAAACCCTGCTCCTGGCTGTCACCTGGCACTGCCCAGCCCACAGGAAGCACAGGTGCTCCCAAGCAGGTACAGGCAGGTCCTGCCAGGCTCACAGACTGGAGCTGTGGCTGGTCTTGCTGGCTGTGAGCAGCAGGACATGCTCCAGGACAGGCACTGGATAGCTGTGTTGTTCCTCCTGTGAAAGGGGCTGCACGTAATCCCAGTGTCCAGGAGTTCTGTTTAGAGGAGGAAAAAGAGGAGCCCAGTCATTTGGAGCTGTTCCAGGGCAGGCTCAGGCTGGATCTCAGGACAAGGTTCTTCCCCCAGAGGGTAGTTGGGCACTGAACAGGCTCCCCAGGGTTTGGTCACAGCCCCAAGGCTGCCAGAGCTCCAGGAGTGTTTGGACAACACTCTCAGACACATGGTGGGATTTTGGGGTGTCCAGGAGTTGGCCTTGATGGTCCTTGTGGGCCCTTTCCAGCTCAGGATGTTCTATTTGGGCACATCATCTGGGGTCCAGAAGGGGCACAAGTGACACCAGGCAGCCCCCCTGCATGGAGCAGGGCTGGGGGGCCCAGAGCATGGCCCTGTCCTGTGCAGGCTGTGCTCCTGCAGTCCTGCTCCAGGGAGCAGGACACAAGGCATTTTTCCCTGGGTAGTGGGCAGTTAATACCATGGATAATTGCAGGAGCCCTTTCCTGCCCCATGTCTCTGGTTGATCCCTTCCCGGCTCTTTTCTCCACCCCTCAGCTCCTTGGCTGTCCTGTCCCCCTGCTCCAGGCACAGGCGGGTTTGTCCCCAGGTTCCGAGGTGATCGCAGGAGTTTTTGGAAAATGCTTCCACCTCGTGGTCCTCTGGAGAAACGACTGCCTGGGAAATGCCGGGCTGCTCCCCTGAAACCCGGAGAGAGGCAGAAACCGGGCCGTGCTGCCCTCTCTGCTCGCTCTGCTGCCAGGCTGAACTGGGACGTCCCTCTGCTCAGCCCTGGCACTGCCCGGGTGCCGCTGCATCCAGGGACCGGCACTGCGGCATCCCGTGGGATGAGCACGGGCCATCCCCAGGGCTGAGGAGGAGTTCGAGCACCCCATGGTCTGTTCAAACCCAGTGCTCCCAGTGCTCCCAGTGCTCCCAGTGCTCCCAGCCCACGTGTGCTCACACGAGTGCCTGCAGAGCTCAGCCCCGGGTGCCAGAGCTGCTGAACCGGTTCTGCCGGGGGACAGCACTGCCACTCCTGGGTCCCCTCCAAACCCTGCCTGTGCAGGCAGGTGGGGTGGGGAAGGAGTGGAACAGCCTTGAGCACACCAGGCACCTCGTCACTTCACCAGGCAACCTTCCCTGGCTGGGAGATGCTGCAGGGAAGGGGATCACAGCCCTCTGAGGGTCCCTGTCCTGCTTCTGCCACCAGCACAGTGTGAAATGCAGGGAAAGGCATTTCTGCTCCACTGTGGGAGATCCCTGATCTTCAATACTCCAGGATAAAAACATCAGCTTTCACAAGGATCTCCTGCTAGAACAGAGAAGTTTTCACAGAATCATATAATCCTCAAATAGTTTGGGTTGGAAGTGACCTTGGAGACCACCCAGTGCCAACCCCTGTCATGGTTCCACCAGCCCAGGTTGCTCCAACCTGGCCTTGGACACTTCCAGGGATGGGGCA
>JAWWLV010000082.1:2896319-2921714 GCA_035041135.1 Platyrinchus mystaceus
GTCGGGCGCTGCCACCGGGAGGAGGATCTGGCGCCCAAGCCTGGCTAAATCCCCACTGAATCACCCGTTGTTACAGTGACAGCTCGGGATTTAGGAGAGCTAAAGTGGATGGAGAGCAATGAGCTGAGGGGGAGAAAAAAAAAAGGTCCCAAATCCGACTTGTCTTTGCTTTGCCAAGCCCCGGAGGACTCGGGATGTGTGTTTGGGATTTAATCCTGTCTGAACCCCTCTAGTTTGAGACGGGTGGAGGGAGAGCTTAAGGCGGCTGAAGTGCATGTCGATAGCTGCTCCCAAGGACAGCTCCTGCCCCGGCTGCTCCGGGAAGTGGGAAAACGTTTCCCAAAAGCCTGTGGAAGAGCACAGGCAGGCTGGCGCTCGGAGACAGGCAAAGATGCAGGGAACAGCCAGGGAAACACGCTCGCATCCCCACTCCGCTAATTACACTCATTAGGGAAGGAATGCTGCCTCCGATTTCGAGCTCCACCAGCTATTTTTAATCCCCCTGCCTGCTGAAAGCGCACACCGGAGACCTCGGGTGGCTTTTTTTTTTTTTTTTTTTTTTTTTTTACCCTTGCTGGAAACGGGGATTTCTCCTCCCAGGTCAGAGGCTCTTTTGTGTCTGCTTGGCTGGGAGACGGGGCCGGAGACAAAGCAGGAAGGGAGAAAGAGGGAGAGGGGCGAGCCGGGGCGAGCCGGCATCCCTGCCCCGGGGAGCGGGATGCGCGGGGAATGGGAAGCTGGAAGGGATGCAGGGGAGTGCGCGGCGGCTCCGATGGCGAGAGATAATTTATGCACAACCTCAGCTTGGGGTTGCGGGCGGCCGTGCCCAGCCGGCGTGGGAGGGAGGGATGGAGGCCTCTCCCCATCGCCCCTTCACCCGCCTCCTCCCGCCCCGCAGCCACACACACAGCCACACAATCCCCTCACAATTAGGAAGACACCTATTCAGCACCGCTCCGGCGTCGCTGGGCTTTTGTTCCTTCTCTTCTCCGCCGGCTGAGCTCTCTCTCCCTTCCCTCCGCTCGGCTCTGAACAGCGCCCGGCTGTTCCTTAAGTTGCTTTTCACAGTCGCCACCAAAGAATCGCTGGAGTCCCGCGGTTGAGGCTGCAGGAGGAGAGAGAGGAGGAGGGGGAAGGAAAGGAAAAAAAAAAAAAAAAAATGACGAAAAAAAGTAATACGGCGGTTTTTTGTTTTTTTTTTTTCTCTCTCTCTCTTTCTTTGTCTGGAGTCTTGCCTTGGAGGAGTTGTGTGTGTGAGGGTGAGCGGGAGCGCTGGCTGCGCGCTCGGCGTAGGATGGGATCGGCGAGGAGCACATGGAGAGCACCCGCAGGCACCTGCACCCCCCTCCGCTCCCGGCAGTGTTACCTGCACAGCATCCCCGGGGATGCCTCTCTAGGAGCATCCCAAAGCAGTCCAAGCCCTTTATCCCTCGATGGCGGGTGTTGAAAATGCGTTTGCGGATGTGGATGTACAGATTTAAGTCTGTTTGCAGTGTTGTAGCTGACGGGTGGCACTGGCTTGCTGTAGTTCTGTTCTTGTGGATGTACCTGATTAGCTGGGAAAATTTAAATTCTCTTTGTTTTAAGTGAGAATAATCACCAGCTTGTCAAAATTCATCCCTACTGAAGGTTTGTGAAGGTGTGTGTGTATATATTGATGTATGTTCACATTACTTGTGTTGACACAGGATTGCATGCAACACATGTTAATGTTCTTATCAGCTAAATTACACGGGAGCTCATTAACTGTTGGATTCCAATGCTGGAATGAGTGTTCCTGGATGTGAATATGTGTTTGTGTAATGATCTATGATACCAGATATGTAAAACTTACTGTGTATGGTAAGTTTTTTGTCCTGTCCAAGTGCCAGCCGTGTGAAGAGGGGGGGTTGTAGGACTGGTGTGTGTCTGTGTGTCTCTGTGTGTGCAAACACTTTGCCTTTGTTTATAGAGGGTTTAAAACCCGTGGATCAGCTGCTGTGTGCAGGCAAAGAGAAACTCTGCCTGGTGCAGAGGTGCATTCGGATTTGTGGAGGGCAAAGAGCAGGTTTTTTAGAGCCTGTGCCTTGCTGAGCCTCCCTGAATCCTGCAAGGAGGTGCCGGTGTGGTCGGCAGGGCTGGGTGTGCTGTGGAACTGCACCCGAGCGATCCTTCCCCTGGCTGCAAACTCGCAGCTCCAACAGCAGCGCTGGCATTGGACACATGGAGAGGGAGGCTCTCCAGGTCCTCTCCGATGAGGTAATCCCAAGGAAAGATAAGGGAAGTGGTGCATGTGTTAACCTGAGCGGTGATGTCAGCGAGGGGAGAGGAGATTGATCACTTGGAGGTAGGAATTGCCTTGGTTTTGGTGTCTGATTCCTGCTGTTATTCCGGGAGTGCCAGGGATCCCTCACCAGGGTGAGGGGGTCCTGAGGGCTGTGGGGGGGCTGGGGAGCCCTGAGGGGTCGCAGTGGCTCGTGTGGTGATTTCAGCACTGTGTGTGTGTGTGTGTGTGCCAGCCCTGCTGCACTCACGTGTCTGGACTGCGATAGCCCGTTAAGGAGGAGGAGAATTTTCCTCTGCCAGAAGCTTCAGTGACAGAGAGGAGAGGGGAAGGTGGCAGAGCCTCCAGACCCCCCTCCAAGGAGCGGGCTGGGGGTGCCCAGAGGGACCCAAGCGGTGTCCCCTCTTGGTCTGTGCCGACGTCTGTCCGTGTGTCCCCAGGGAGTGGTGGCAGACCTTCAGCGGCAGGGCTGGGTGGGACCAGGGCTGGGATGGCTCCAGGCAGGGGGAACAGACTCAGGTACAGGCTTGGGACACATCCAAGTGCATTTATGGGTGTTCCCATGGGACTGGTTTTCCCTCCAAGTGTGGCTGAGCCTTGAGGGGTGGGAGCAATGGGACCCTGCTGCCCTGCCCAGCAAGGTGAGAGCAGTGGAGGAAACGTCTCCAAAGTGGAAAAGAGGCACTTTTCCCCAGCAGAATTTCTCCTCGTGCTAATGGATGTCACGTTATAGCAGGAGCCTGCAATGACTTGTCAGCAGAACATGATAAATGGCTGGAAACGGGGACCAACAGGGCCGGGAGCAGCCGGAACACAAACCTCTCATGTCTGTCTCGCCTTGGGCCTGACACCCAGGATGCATCCACGATGCTCCCACCCCCCACCCCTCCAGCTGTACAACCTGCCCCTAGGATGCCACAGTTCCCTCTCCAGGGGCTAATCCATGTGCTGTGTCCTATTCCAGTCCCACATTTCCTACACACAGTGCTCTTGCCTGTTGCACTGAGCTGCAGGCGACCCACGAGCCAGGGTCAGCCGGGGTTTGGCACTCAGGGTCTTCCCCACAACCAGGGCAGAGCCTGCAAAGCCCAAACCAAGAGCCAGCTTGGCCTCTCAGCACCCAGACAGGGTCCCCCAAACCCAGGATGAAGAACTGTGTAAGGCTTGACCACCCTCTGCCTCACACGGGTGCACGATGGCAGCTCCCACGTGGTTTCCATCCCAGTCACCCCAGCTTTGCTAATCCTCTCCCAGTGGGAAGCACACCAGTGTTGCAGCCAGGCAGGGTTGCACAGGACAGTCTGGATGGAATATCTGCCAGGAATCCTCTGTTGCATGTGCAGGTTGAGTCAGGGGGGCTCTGGGGGTCAGTGCAGCTGCTGGGCAAGTACAGGGGTCACAGCCTGGCCCTTGGTGGGCACAGTTAAACCCTCTTAAAGGGTTAAAACCTCTTCAAGTCCAGTGCAAAGCCATGGTGTGAGTTCCAGATGAGCACTGGCAGCTGTCCCTGCTCCTGTCCCAGGAGGGAGCTGGGTCTGGGGCTGTTTGAGCTCGTGCATGTGATGGTGGAGTCACATGAGAGGGGGTTTGGGGTCTGCTCTGGGAGGGGGTGGAAAGGGCACCTTAGCAGGGCCCCTTCCCCAGCACAGCCTGTCACTCATGGACTCAGCCTCGATGGGTGGTGGTGGGAGATGGGTTGATCTCTTTTTCTTCCCAAGCTTGTGGTCAGGGTGATGTCTCTGAAGCCACTGGACTAACCTGGGACAGGTTTGAGCCCCGGGAAGTGTCTCCCCAGGGCAGCTGAGGTGGCCACTCTGGTGATGCTCATCCTGCCTTCACTTTTTACCTCTGGACAAGCGACCCTGCACCCTCAGAGAGCTCTTCCCTCACCTTCCCCCCTCGTTCCTCCATCTCTTTGTTCCCTCTGCTCTGGTTGTTTCTGATCACTGAACCCTTCAGATGGTCTTTCTCCACTGCCAAGTCCAAGCTGCTGGAGATCCAAGGGGAGCAGTGCTCACCCTCCTCCTCACCAGGGAGCAGCCCAGCTGGAGTCCCCAAATCCCTGCCAGAGCCAGACCATTGATCCCCCCATCCCTGCCTGAACCAGACCATTGATCCCCCCATCCCTGCCAGAGCCAGGCCATCCCTCACCAGCCCTGTGGCTGCTCCAGCAAATCCAGACAAACTCCCCCCCTCCCCGGCTCCTGCAGCGTCTCCTGCCTCCCAGCCCAGACTTAATTACAGCTGGGGCTGCGGGAGCTGAAATATCTGTGCCCAGGAATGTGCTAAAGGGCCCGGGAGGATCTTGTTAGCGAGTGACTTACCTGGATTCCCGAGCTGAGGTTGCCCTCTCTTAATGGGCTCTGTGGCAAAGTGATGGAGAGGGTGCAGGAACAGATCTGGGTCATTATCTCGTCCCTTCCCTCCCTGCCTCTCTCATCCCTCCACCTTGAGATAACTCCAGAGGAACCAGGGATGCTCAGCAAGCTGAGAAACAAAATCACTTAGGGTTGCAGAATATTGTGTTTCATCCAGAGAAAAACCTTTCCTTACATTCCCAGGCACCTAAAAAAAGTAATTTTGGTAAGGAGGAAGGAGAGCTGGAAGTGGTGATGCTGTTCCAGATGGAAAAGTGGGAAGGAAAGGTTGCAGCTTCTCAGAGCTGGTTTCGTACCTAAAGCTGACTGCTGCAAACTGACTGGCTTTGCAAAATATTCCTCCTGGCTCCAGCTTGTCCCAGTGAGAACGTTTCTGCTCACTAAAGCACCCATGGAAAAGCCTGTGCTGTGTGTGGGCAGCCCTGACCCCCCCGGGCACCTCAACAGCCCCAGTTTTCATACACAAGCCCATGACTTAGGGAAAGTCCGGCCCTGGAGTGTCCACTGGAAGAGGAAAACACCTCTCCTGGGCTGCCAGGACATCGGGGAGCAACACCTGCAGTCCTGGAGAGGGGTGGCTGAGCGTCCCTCTGGGGATAAAGCCAAGTGCTAAAGTAGCCAGAAACGAAAAGATCCCTTTTCTCTCCCTAAAACAAATCCTGCTGGGTTCTGTGCTTTGGAGGGAGCGTGTGGTTGTGTGTGCACCTGCAAGAGGAGGAGGATTTTGGCCCCTCCTGTGGGTTTTCCATGGCTGTGGTGCATCCTGGAGCAGGGAGCTGGGCTCTGGCTGGGCTCTCAGCCTGTGCTGCTGTGATGCTGTTGTGGCTGCAAACATGAATTTATGGAGCACATCTCCCTGGAATGCCTCGATGAAAGGTGCTGGAGACAGTGTGGTCTCATCTGCAGCTCTGGGGAGCTGCAGGGAAGCAGATTGGTGCTGCTTTCCTGAGCGTTATGGATGTGCTGAGGGATCGGGGGGGTTGCTCAGCTTACCTGGCCTCCCCTTTTTATAGCCTGGAAGATTTATGGGGCATTCTGGAGAGATTTGGGTTATACCTGTGTTGTTAAAGCAGCTATCAGTAGAAAACCAGGTGATGAGAAAGCTGATTAAAATCCATAAATAACCCCAGTATCACCCTATCCATGGGATGTACAAGTGGCAGACAACGTGCACCTTCAGCTATGCAGAGCACCACTACAAAAAATGCTCTGGAGTCTCCTTTTTTCCCTGGTAGATGTTTCTATAAAGCCAAAAAGTCCAACCATAACGACTTGGAGAACAAGGTAAAGGCTGGGAAATGACATTGTTACAATGACAGATATTCTCTGAATCCCCAATTCATGATCCTGGGCGCCTTATAAATGTGATTAGTAGATGTAATCTTGCTGTGCTGGAGCCAGTTGTCAAGACAGCTTGAAAATGGATGGTTGCCCGACTCTGACTTCAACTGATCCCCAAGTTCTAACAGTTATTGTCTTAAATAGTTAATTTTAAATAGTTAATAGTTATTGTTTAAAAACTAACCAGGAGTTGGGGTCTGCACAGCCTGCCCTGGGGCGCAAACCGGCCCGAGGCTGGGGAGGGGGGAACTGCAGGTGATCCCCTAAAACAAAGGCTAAAACAACCCTAAAACAACGTTCTTGGGATGCAAACAGTATGGATCTATGTGGAAAAAATCCTTTAGGTGTTCCCAGCTAGGTCAGCCTCCGTTCTGGAGTATCTATCCATCTGCCTGTCCATCTGTCCATCCGTCCTTTCCACTTCAGTTGTTGGGGTTTGTTGTTTCCCTCCACCTCACAGCAGGGATGGAGCAGCCCTGGACAGTCCCTGCCTGTGTCTCAGCTCCCCCCACACCTGAGACACGGGCAGGAAGCTGGAAAAGGAGGGAATGAGCCCCGAGAGAAGGAGAAGCAGCGCTGAGAGCCCTTGGCTCCGGGCAGGCTTCTTCTTGTGCTCTGATTTTGGGTCCCCTCCCTTTGAACACTGTCATGGGGGCACCCCAGGGGCCTGGCTGCCCCAAAGGCAATTCCCACACGTGCCTCTGTGGGTGCTGTGGGACCTGCCAGGCACTGGGTTTTCCGCAAATGAGCTGCAAAGGCAGGAGAGGAGGATTTCCAAAGGCACTCAAGTGCTTGTGGGTAGCTGGGACGGTTCCAGCCAGGTTGTTGGAGCATCCCAGTGTCCCCCAAGGCTGGCAAAAACCAGGATAAGACCCGAGTGCCCCTGGCTCCCCGGGGAGTGAGGCAGTTCCTTTGCTGGAGGCAGCAAAGCACTGTTTAAGGCATCAATCTGAGTGCTGGGAGTCTCTGAGGTGCATCTGATGCCTTCACCCAGGATTTCCTGGGCCATCCCGCTGGGAACGTGGTTTCAGAGCAAGCTGGTGCTGCTCGAGCTTTGGCGTTTTTGGGGCAGCCTGGGTGGGGTGAAGGCTGTGGGGACATCGTGACAGAGTCCCCAAAGTCACACCCGCCCTCCCAACCTGCCCAAACAGCCCCCACCCGCCCCAAAGCAGCGCCTGGGACGACCAGCATGGGGGAGGCTTTGAGCGTATCCAAGATACAGCGGATTTGGGCGCCCTGTCAAATGTTCTCATTGTCTGACCCTTGTCCAGACGCCAGTAAAACCCTTTGGGAAATTCCCCCTCCACCCAGAGCACCGGCTTTAATTACAGAAGAGGAATGTGAGGCGCTGAGCGCTGCTCCTCCTGCCTCCACGCTCGGCTGAGCGCGGGACGTATCCCCAAAGTTTGGGGTCTGGGAGGGTGGAGGGCTTGGGGTTTGGAGAGGAGAGGTAGAGGGAGCATAGGGAAGGACAGGAGTGGAGGTGGGCACTGGGTGCCTGGTGCTGGTGGGACACTTCCCAAGCCCAGGGTGATGAGAGGGGGCTCGTCCCCCCCGTCCCGCCCTGGCAGCAGTACCCGAGCAGCAGGACATGAGTAATATCCATCCCACTGGGGGAGTTAGATCAAAGGCACTGGAGTAGATACAAGAGGTTTCTGCTTCACAGACCAGAGAGGCTGCAGTTCAATAGCGCCTTTGTTACCGGCTCTCCCGAGCCAGGGATGGAGAAATACCTGACCCCCCGCTCCCTCCCTCCCTCCTTCCCTCCTTCCCTCCCTCCCTCCCTGCGCTCCCGGCCCCTCGGTGCACAACCATCTCAAGTATGTGCCCGCGCAGAGAGGCTCGGCGGGCCGTGGGGTGCCGGGGATGGCAGCGGGAGCAGCCGGCAAGGAGAAGGGTGGGGCGTCACAACGGAGACCCCCCCGCAGCCAGGCAGGGCTCAGGGAGGTGGGAGTCACCCCCCCCCGGGCAGCACCGGGCACCCTCTGCCCGAGCATCCCCGGGTTGTGCTGGCAGGGACCAGGGGAGGACAGGACGGTGCGGGCACTGCCATCCCAAGGCCAGGGATGGCTGGCACGGGGCCCTTCCCGCGGAGAGGATGCCACGCTGCCAAAGGTGAGGTCAGCCGTGCTCGGCCGGCGGCTCCGGGCTGTCCTCGGGTCCCTGCGGTGTGGAGTGGGGATGGTGGCTCTGGGATGGGCACGTGGCCTCCTGTTCCCGGGCTTGGGGAAGGTGGCCTGGCACTGAACTGGGTGCCACCTCCTCGGAAAGGCCTTGGGGTGCCCACAGGGCCGTGTCCCAAAGAGCCGTTGGGACAGATTTACCCGCGGAATGTGCGATGTGCAGTGAATTCGGGGCTGATCCTCGGTGCACCCTCAGGACTAAGGGGTGGGTCAGTGTTGGGCACGGAGGGCAGAGACCCATGTGGGGCTGCTGGCAGGTACCCCCATAGCTGGGGTTTTCCCAGCAGATCTTCCCAGAGCAACACCTGCACCAAGGATGGAACGCCGGGACCCAGCAATGTTGGGATACCGGCAGAGGGGCTGGAGGGGAACGTGGCTGTGCCACAGGTGGGAGGCACATGGTGGCCTTTTTTCCTCACCATTCATACATGGGAGTTAAAAGATGAAAGACCTCAGGCAGGGAAAAAACCCAAAAAACAAACCAGTCCTGTGCTTCAGGAGTTTGGTTTGTAGGTCAAAGTCGTGTTCACTGCTATTACAAACCACAGCGGGCAAAATCCTCCCCACTTCCCCTCCTGCCTGCTGCGTAGTGTTGGGAACACTGGATTTCCCAGGGATCCTTGTGAGGGCAACAAGAAAGGGGAGTTTCCTGCCCTCAGCAGTGGAGCTGACCTCATCAGGTCTTGGCAATTAGCAGTCCCTGCTGCTGAAGGAGCGGTGTCCTGGCACTGGGGAGGCAGTAAAGGCCGAGGCCAGCGCTTTCCCAGGACAACCTGGGCAGTTTTGGTGCCACCCAAGTTGCTTCCCCAGGTGTGGGGAGGTGCAGAGGCTTTTCTCCAGAATAAGGTCCGTGCCCAGCTCTCGGGGGAGCTGCTGGAGCAGCTGCTCCCGTGAAACACATCACCTTGTCCTGAGATGCCTCTTTTGTGGGTAACGAGATGGAAACTCCCCCGAAAAGGCACGGGGGGAAGCAGCAGTGGGGGAGGTGAGCGGGAGGCGGGTTTGCAGCCAGACCTTTCTTTAGCCCTTTGTCTCAGCCGACAAAGGCGGGTCTGTTGGATGCACCTCGGCTGAGCATCGGCTGCCTCGGCGGCATCAGCCAGGTGAGCTGTGGGGGGCAGTGGGGCCGCGGGGAGGGTTTTGGCTCCCACTTCTGCTGCTGAGCGACTCTGTGGCTGTGGGCAAGTCCCTCTGCGGCCCCAAGGGTCAGATTTTCAAAGCAGCTCCAGGGCAGGGTACAGCTACACCCCCAAGGCAAGTATTTTCCACCCCCTTGCTTGCAAAAGGGATTTATCCCACAGATCCCAGTGCTCCTCCTTGGAAAGGGACACTTGGTCTGCAGGTGGAAATCTGTGCTGCTCTGTTTGCAGCCAGGTCTCGACTGTCTGGTTTATAACTCAAGGTTTCTCAGGTTCATTGTGATCCTTCAAAGCTGTGCTGGGAATAGCATGTCCTGACAGGGATGAGGTGTAGCTGTGGCCGGGACACCGGGAGAGGGAAAAGAGACCATTGCACTGCTGCTCCGTGGCCATCCTGCCATTCATTGTGGCTGTGGCACGGTGCATTTAAGCATCACCCCCGCTGCTGTCCCTGCAGTCACAGCTCATTACAGCATCCGGAGCACAAAGGCAGGGCACAGGGTCCTCCTCCCGGGGTCAGGTCCCTGCTGAGGGGACAGACAAGCCAGGCTTGGATCTCTCCTTGCTGACCCGTGGGTAACCCAGGAGAAGCCACCCCGTGGTGCCACGCTGCTGAGGGGTGTTCTGGGTGGGAACCTACCCTATTTTTGGGGTCCCCACGCAGGGAGGGAGCGGGTTGTGCTCGCAGCTGGTCACAGAGAGGGAGGACAACTCAGACAGAAGAGTTACTTTTTTCACCCCCCTCTCCTTTCCCTTTTTCCCTTTGCTTTTCCCAAAGACTGCTGGCTTATCCTGGGTAAGCCCTCTGCTGTGGTCTATGGCTTTTTATTCCTATGTGATTGCTTTCCTTAACTCATGTAGGGCGAAAAGCCATGGGCTACACAGAGGAGGGACTCCACCTTCCAGGCACCTCCGCCGAGCGCAGCCGGACTCCTGAGCCCCTTTCTGACCACCCCGATTTCTCTGGGCAACAAACGACCAGTGAAAGGGGGCATTGAAGCCTTGCAGGGCCTTAGCCAGAGGGATGGGGCAGGGGGTGGGGACACAAAGGGGGCCGGGGGTGGTGGGGGGCACGGCCTTTCAGGCGCCGCCGGCCCCATTGAGGGGCTGCGAGGGCGGCGGGAGCGGCTCTTCTTCGGCAGGGAGCTTTTCTCACACGGTTCAAAGCATCCCCACCTGCAGAACAAAAGGGCCAGGCAGAGACCAAGGGCACTGCCAGGGGGAAATGCCCGACCCGGCTGCCAGGGGAGGGCAGGAGCCCTTTGGCGTTGAGGCTCCGCTGAGGAGGGGGCTGAGGGATGTCCTGGCACCTCCAGACACGTCTCCCACCACGCTGTGCCCCTGCCAGGGCTGCTGGAGAGCCAGCAGAGCTTGTGGCCACGCAGTTTGTACCAGGCAGGGTCTGTCCCTGCAGCTCCCACGAGGTCACGGCCACTCCGGTGCCACGGGGATGTTGGAGGGGAGGTGGTGGCCAGGAGCACGTGGGAAGGGCAGGTTTAGTTCCACAGCAGGACTTGGCAAACTGGCACTTTTTAAATGTGCAAAGGCAATGTCTGCGAGCATAGAAACCTGGCAGGGCTGGGCTGGATCCATGGGGTGGGGGAGAAGGGTGCAGATCCCACTGCCATGGGCCCCATTCCTGCAGATCCCATCACCACAGACCCCATCATTACAGACCCCATTATCACAGATCCCCCTGCCACAAACCCCATCACCCCAGACCCCACCACTGCCGCCCCCACCACGCCCACGACCACCTGACCAATGTTGGGGGATTCCAAACCACCTTGCCAAGCAGGAAACGAGCAATTCCTCCCTTCTCTTTTGGTTTGTTTTTTTTATTTTATTCTTTTCTCACTTCCTGAGCTTTGAGTCATTAGGTGTCAGGCTTTCAAGTTTATTTCACCAGCCTGGAATGCATCTTTAAAAATAATAGTCATTGAAAAAAACTGAAAGCTGAGATTCAGCTGTAATCCCATGACTCAAGGAGGTGTGGAAGGAGGAAAATCACCAAATCCCATGAGTTCCAACAATGAAAGCATGAGAGCTGGCAAGGCTGTGCCACATAAATCATCAAAACTGAACACCATCCGTCAAAATGAAAGGAATTAAGCCAATCTCGCCAGGCTGTTTTAATTATTTTTTAATGAGGATTTGCTCATTCAGAAAATTCACCCCTGACAATGCCTGCCCCGAGCCATTCACGCCGGGCAGGGTGGACACGCTTGGCTTGGCCCCACCACCACCACCCCCACCCTGGGGCTGCTCCAGGACAGGGAGCACAGAGTGAGGGTGCCAAGGAGGGCAGAGCAGGGCAAATCACCCAAAAACACACCAGGAGTCCTGGTTTTGTTGCAATCCAAAATGCCGCGGCGGGGGAGTAACGAGCAAAATCCTCCCTGGATGCTCCCTCTTGTCATCACAAACATTCACAGAACAATTTGGTTGGAAGGGATCTTAAAGCTCACCTCGTTCCACCCCCTGCCATGGGCAGGGGCACCTTCCACTAGCCCAGGTTGCTCCAACCTGGCCTTGGACACTTCCAGGGGTGAGGAAGCCACAAACACCAGCCCCTGTTAATATTTCGGTGGCTGCTGGGCAAAAGCAGCTCCGAGCAGGATTATTGGCAGCCTGTCTGCACTCTGCCAGCGAGATCCTCCACCTTTGAGACCTGCTCTCACTACCTTTCATGCCATTGATTTTTCCTTTAGCGAGGCAGGCACGAAGCACGGAAGGAACAGAGGGAGCACAACCCGCTGTGCTTCCCGGGGAGCGGCCGGGACGGGAGCGAACGGAGCGGGCACGTCCGTCTGGTGGTCAGGAGCCAGGGCTGGGGACTTTGTGCCAAACCTCTCGCCCTTCTCTGCCAGCCCCAGTGCCCCCCTGGCACTGCCCGAGGGCTTTAGGAGAGAGATTTGTCCTGCGGTTTTCAGTCTGCTCCGTCCTCGGGGACGCTGGAGGAGACGCGCACGGGACAAGTGTTCCCATGAAAGCCCTGCCGTGCAGAAGGCATTGGCAGGGACCCCTGGCAAAGGTCCAGCGTGAAGAGGAGGTGCTGCCAGCGCCAGGTGAGCTCTCAGCCTGTCTGGCATCCGCTCCCAGCAGCAGCTCCAGTCACCTTTCAATTAGCGCAGCTCTGCGATCGCTGCCCACGGCCAGGCCTGGGCACAGCCAAGCCCTGGGTTATAAAACACTCATGGCATAAAATAAAACAGGGGACCAGGTTGGGATCCTCAAAGCATCGTGGAGAACTGAGCACGCAGTTCTTTTTGAGAAGGCAGAGATCGAAATCCCAACTCAACCCATTGCTCCATCCTCGAGGAAGAGCCACCCAAGGGCCCTCCCGGGCAGTTCTGTGCCCAAAAACACCCAGCTGGACCCTTCCAGCATTCCCTGGTCCTTCCCAAGCTCCCAGGAGTGAATGTGCAGAGCAGGACGAGATGCTAATTACAGATAATAATAGCCATTAATGAGTGAGGCATCCACCGGCCAGGCTTCTTCCTGGCGCTGGGCGTGGAGTTCCCGTCTCCCAAAGCTGGGTGAGGCACAGGCTTGTCCAAGGAGAGGGAATCGCAGCCTCATGCCCTGGCACGGAGCCCCTGTGCTGCTGTATCAGCCCCTGCACACCCCTCGTGGCAGCACAAGTAATTTTGGCTTCAGGCACGTGAAGCCACAGGGCATCAGCTCCCAAATACTGCCGGGGACCGGGATGGGTTTTGTCTCTGGGCAGCCTTGATGATGATTTGAAAGAGCACCGCCTTCCTCCTGGGTTACCCAGCCCGGTGGGTGCCGGTCCCGGGAGATTACTGGGGGAAAGTGAGCCAATTATTGATATTTTAATTACAGCCAGATGATAAAGAACTGGAAAACTGCAGCTTTTAATCAAGGCTGGGACAGCACCCAGCCCTGGGAGGGTTGGTGGATGCCGTGGGCTGCATCACTGGGACCTTCCACGGAGGGAATGATGCTCAGCAGGAGCCTGGGGGGGATTTTAAAGCTCAGCCTTGGCACAGGATGCCCAGAGAAAGACAAGGGCATTAAAACCCACCCCCTCAAGAGGCAGCCCAAGCCGTGCAGGGGGTTGAGCCGTGCCCGGGTATGGGACACTATCACCCTTTGCATCAGAGGGATCAGTTCCTTGAGTGCTGATCCCACACGAAATCCAGGTCACTCAATCTTTTGGGAACCTCCCCCCCATCAGCTGCCCCGGGACTGGGGGAGGTTTACCCAGACAATTCACCAACGGGACAAAAAGAGCCAAATCCGGGGCTTGCCGGGAATTCTTTATGCAAGCTCTGCCCTCGGCGGGGAATTACGGATGCACCAGTTGTGCCACCGAGCACCTTCCCCCTCCCGTCTGCTTGGAAATGGGTTATTTAGTAACTGGTGAGGCCACCGGTGCTGAGTCAGCCCGCAGCTAATGAACACCCCGGCTGCCCATTTGAAATTTATTGCACCTATTAATTACAACCATTAGCTGCAGCCAGTGAAATTTTTATAATGAGGACCCTTGCGACTTTGCCTTCCTAGCAGCAAATTAACTGTGTGGGGGGAAGAATCAATGGGATCAGCAGACTTTACAGAAGCGATGTTTTAATTAGTGATTCTCTGCAAACATACCAAGCAGCATCTTCTCCGTTCATTATCTCTCCTTAAAGGGATGGTGCTTCTTTTCAGGTTGGTTTTATCCCGGCCTCAGCCTCTCTGTTGTTGGGTTTCTAATGCACTGCTGCTCATTATAGAAGCTGCTTTGAAGTCGGGTTTAGCTTAGGACTGGCTGTAAGCAGCGAGATGTCCGAGGTTTTGGGGGTGGAAATAAAAAGCAACCCCGGGAAATAATGAGTTTGGAAGCTTGGCTGGCAAATAGCTAAACTGGATGGATTCTGTGGAGGGTGAAGAGTGTGGGAAAGGGGTTGTGTCCACGCAGGGATGGGCTCTGGGATGCAGGACCTGAACCTTGAGATGCTTAATAATGGAAGGGACAAAAGTCCCAGGCAAAGCTCTGTCCGTGCCTGGAGCATCCACATCACCCAGGACTTCCAGGCTCCTGAAGAAAGTCCTTGCAAGTCCCAACCGTGTCTCTGAGGACTCTTCCAAGGGTTGTCTGCTCGGTGGATCTCAGAAAGCCAGGCTGGTGATCCTCAAATCATCAGCCACTCCTAAAAATCTCATCTGTGGCTGTGGCTGGACCAGCCATCCTGAAAGGCAAACGAAACAAAATATCTGAGAACTGTTCTACATTTCATCAGAAATTATTTAATTCCATTCGGCTCCCTGCAAAAATACAGGAGCAATTTCCATTGCAAATGATCTCATTTCCCAGGGAGAAAGCCCGGCAGCAAAAGGCAGCCTTGAAATTCAGGGTTTCAAATGCAAAACTTGTTGTTTTTTGGGTTTTTTTCCCGAAGAAGTCGTTAAAAAGTTCATTCAAAAAGTCAATTCAGAAATAGAAAAGCTGAGGCAGGGGAAGGAAATCGGCTGGAATGGAAGATCCTGGGGCCTGAGCATCCCAGCCCTGCGTCTGTGGAAGATCCTGGGGCCTGAGCATCCCAGCCCTGGGTCTGTGGAAGGTCCTGGGGCCTGAGCATCCCAGCCCTGGGTCTGGAGGCCACTGATGGAGCCGGGCAGCACCTTCCTGTGCCTGCAGCAAGGCTGTGCTGAGCCCTGCCTGCACCCCTGCCTGCACCCCTGGCTCTCCCTGCCCAGCACCTTCCCTCCTGAAGCTGCTCCTGCTGCCCAGTGAATCCCAGGGACACAGGAATCGCCGGGCTAAGGCACAGACTCCGTCCAGCTGGTTCAGAGAGACATTTTTTAGGGCTCAGGGAAAGTGCCATTATTAAAGTGAGCATGCTGATTGCAGACAGCTCCCAATTCATCACTGTGACAGTGACAAACACGGCCTGGGGTTATGCAGTTGACTAAAGAGAATTCTCCAGCTTTACATTTTTAATGCTCCTCGCATTTTCTCTGCTGCAGCCGCAGTTTTATCCGAAAAGGATCTTCTGCCTTGAATAGAAAGGGCAGCACGGGGCTGGTGGAGCTTGCCCAGCCCTTGCAAATCAGGCAGGGCTTCTGTCAGCGCTGCCCAAGCCAGTTCATTTATTTTTTTAATTATTCCTTGCTCCTTCAGGATCCTTTTTCCACCTTTTCAAGAAGAACAGGAGCGTCGGCCTCAGCTGGGCTGCCTCCATTCTCCGGGGCTCATTCATCATTGTCCCCTGCCTGAATGGGAGGCAGAGGGTCAGCCTGAAAAGCCTCCGTGGTACAAGCTCCTCTAAATATATCAATAGGTGCCTAATGGACGTTGGGGTCCCAGCCAGACCGCCCAGGCTCTCAGGGAGGCTTTGTGTCTGCGTGGGGGGACAGCCAGGACGGGCACAGAGAGGTTTGGGGTGGCACAGGGCACCCCTGGGGCTGCCTGGGAGGTCTGAGGGTCTGCCTGGTTAACAGGGGCGGTGTTGAACAGCGGGGTCGGTGCTGTTGGGGTGGTGCAGGGGGGGGCCCTGCAGAGGCGAGGGAAGCATTTCAAACCCCAGCTGAGGTGGGGCTGGATCAGACACCGTGTGCCCACCCTGGCCCCAAAACAGGCTCCCCCTCCCCATCACCCCTTCCCCGTGCTCTGCTCCAGCTGGAGCTGTGCAAAGCCGGGAGGGCTCAGGGGTGGGAGGTGAGCGAGTCCCCCCCTCCCTCACCCCCCTCTCTCACCAGCCGTTCCCTCCAAAATCCCATTCTCAGGCTGGCAACAAAAAAGCAGCAGCACAAAGGGGGACCTGCCGCTATGCTGGGAAGCCATTCAGAACGGGAGGCTCATTAAAGAGCCCGTTGTCATTATTTGTGAGCTCCAGAGGTAGCCTGATTTAATTTGGGAGCTACCAGACAGGTACCCAGATGGCTGGGGATGGGGGATGAGGGGGTGGGCAGCGGCAGAAGTGAATTAAATGGGATGTTTCTCGCTTTGTGCTGCAGCTGGGCCCCCTTGGAAAGGGGGGAAGTGGAAAGGCAGGGATGTGGCATCACCCCCCTGCACCATCACCGCTGGTGGGGAGCTGATGGGGGGCCACAGGCCCCACCTGCTTGGGCTTTTTTCCCCCACGTGGGTAATTCCCTCCCAGCTGTCCCTGCTGGGAATTAGGGCTGCTCCAAACTCCAGTGGGGGTTTGGAGGGTCGTGGTGCTGAGGATGTGCCTTGCTGGGCAGTGCAGGGCCGGGCACAGCTCCCTCTGAGCACCAGCACTGCCCGTTCTGGGGCAAAATCAGGGCTGGGCGCTGCAAACTGCCCAAAAACTCATCCAGAGAAGCTGTGGCTGCCCCATCCCTGGAAGTGTCCAAGGCTGGACAGGGCTTGGAGCAACCTGGGCTAGTGGAAGGTGTCCCTGCCCATGGCAGGGCTTGGAATGGGATGAGCTTTAAGGTCCCTCCCCACCCAAAGCAGTCTGGGATTCTATTTTTCTGTGAAAAGCTAAAAATTCAAGTAGGGAGCAAACGAAGGTCTCACTTCAGACGGAATTTCTGCGAGGATTTGTTATTTATTTAAAAACCCCCAGCCTTTCATTTGCATAATTACATTTTGCAGCTGTTGGGCCATCATGTGGGCTGTGCTTTGGGGCATTACTTTATCTGCTGGAAAAGGACACAAAGGGAGGGAACTGGGCGAGCTCAGCTGAGGCTCTTTGTGCCAGAACCTTTGGTGCTGCCCCTGTGCCGGGGCTGTCCCAGAGCTCCTCACCTCCCAGGCCCTCCATATGCAGCAGGAGCTGCAAGCTGTCCCCTCGTCTGTCCTGATTGTTCCCTGCTTGTGAGGGGAGTTTTAATCTCCTTGCCTTTGGCTGGCTGGGGAATTTGGGAGAGCGTGGCTGGGGGCCCTGGGGGAGGGAGGAGGGGGGAGATGTGCGCTGGTACAGGGGAAATTTCCCCGGTTTGTGGTTTTGGGGGTCTGTTCTACACCCTCCATCCTGCCTGTGCACCCCCAGGAGCTGCCCTGACTGCTCTCCCTGTCCCCATCCAGGTCTCCCCGGGGGTGCTCCTGAGCCTCTCCTGCTCCAGGTGATGCCCCAGTTCACCTTTGCCTGCTTCTGCGGGCTCCATGGCTTCTGCAAGATGAAGAGGAAGAAAGAAGAGTCCAGTGCAGAGCAGGAGACAGCTGTGTGAGGAGCAGACCCTGCTGAGCTGTGCCTCGGGACCCTCGGTACGCCGGGGGGGCTTTGGGTGCCTCCTCCTCCTCACCTCCCCAAGGACCTGCCCCCAGCAGCATCACCTCTGCCTGCCCTGGCTCGGGGGGGCTCTGGGACCGAGCTGAGGTGTCTGGGAGGGGAAGGGGAGCTGGGGCTGAGCAACTGCCCATAGACAGGAGCAGGGGCTGGGGTAGCACGGGGAGGCAGCTGATTAATCTCCTCTAACGTGTTTCTCCTCCACGTTCTCTCATTTTCTCTTCCCAGACACCGGCGTGGCCAGGGGAGACCCAGGGAATGACCTTGCTGGGAGGCAGAAGCAGAGGCTTGGGGGTGTCACCCAGCAATCCCACCCAGCACCCCAGCACTCAGGGTCAGAGGGTCCCTGCACCCCAGGGGGATCGACATTTCCCTCCTGGACAAGCCAACCTGCCCTTGCTCCAGCAAATCCCAACAGACAGACCTGGAAGGGTTTCAAAAGCCAGGGCCAGGCCTTGGAGTCCCGGTCCTGGGCAGGGTTGGCCCCTGCCTGGTAAGTTCTCCCGCTGCTGCAGGACTGGATGAAGGCAGAAAACGAGCTGGTTTGGGGTTTGTTTCTCCTTTTAAAGTCTCAAGCAATTGCCTGTGACTCCAAGAAGCCATTCTCCGTGTCTCTGCCCTCCTGCTCCCATGGCTGCAGCACCCCGGAGTGTTTTGGAGGCACCGGACACACGGACCCTGCTCGGATGCCTCTCCCTGTGTGACCAGTGCAGACCAGCAGCTCCCACCCCACGGGCAGGGGGGACACCTCGGGGTGTGAGCCCACCCCCTGCACCCCTGAGCCGTGAGGCTCAGCAGGAGGTTGTTCTTTTTCGGTGACCAGGACCAAATTCCTGAGCTTGGGGCACCTGAGATTCCTTCCAGGGACATGTTCTCCAGGGCAGAAATCCTTAAATTCTTCCATGCTGTGCTTCCCACCTCCCTGTGGAGACCCTTTGAGCCTGGGGCCAAAAGCAGTGCCCAGGACTGCTGGGCAGGAGCTGCTCTTCCCCAGGGTTAGTCCTGCTCCTGCCACCACCTCTGCTGTGGTGGCTGTGCTCACAAATCCCCTTCCCCCACTCACCCTGTCTGTCTGTCCTTCCCACCCTCTGCTAAAGCCATACAGGAGCCCTTTGCATGCTGTGCCTTCCCGAGGGGTCTCAGGCAGACATTCCCACTGGGATACCCTCCAAACAGCCCCAGGCTCTGCACGTGGGAGAGCTGGAGAGTGTTGGTGAGCCGGGGTCTCCCGGGATTTGGGTCTCGGTGACAGGTCCCCCATCCCTGAACACCCACAGGGTTTGGGTCTCAGTGCCCAGTTTCCTGTCCCTGAACACACCCAGCACTCCCATTTGGGCACCAGCAACTCCCAGTTGCTGGAGAGCAGCAGGAGCAGCCCTTGGAAGGGGTAAATGCTTGGGGACAGCCGGTCGGCACAGTGGGGGGATTGACTTTGAGACCCCCGAGGAGCCCCCACCATGGGGGATGAGTGCCCTTGGAGCACAAATCCTCCCCCATGGTTAAGTGGCTTGACCTTTCCAGGGTTTTCCCAGTGCTCCCATACCCACACTCGGCCAACAGAGCTGTCTGTGCCACTGACAGCTCCCTTCGGAGCAGATCTGTTGGCTCAGCCAACATCCAGGACCAACACGGCTGTTATTTTATTTTCTTATCCAAAGGATTTAGCACAAAAACCTGAGCTTGGCCACCAATAAGAGCACAAAGGTGCAGCTGAGGAGCTTTAAATCCTCCCTGCTGGGTGCCTGTTTCCCAGGAAGATGCTGACTGGGGTGAGATGTGCTGGGAGGGGGCAGCCAGAGGGGGACACCGGGCAGGGGGACACGGGCTGTGCGTGGTCTCTGCGTGTCACACCCGGGCTGGGGCAGCTCAGGACACTTTGCTCTTTCCCCTCTTTGATCCCAGGCGATGTGAGCTGTGGGATCCAGTGGTGCAGCCCCCCAGCAGTGTTCCCAGATGGGTATTTCCCAGCTGGACTCCAGGTTTTGGCATGGAGGAGGTCACAGAGTGACATGTGAGGGACCCACCAGTCCAGCTGCCCTGTCGTTTGTCACCATCGAGCCCAGCAGATTCCAGCCTGGTTAATGCTGGTGCTCCCATGTTTTGGCTTGGTTGGGGGACACAGGTGGGGTCCCTGCTAATGATCTGAGCAGGCATCACCCTGTGAGAGCAGCACAGAGAGCTGTGGCTGCTCGGGCAGCAGGGCAGGCTCCAGGGAGAGCACCCAGAGCAGAGGTTTGAGAAAAATCATGGGAATCTGTGCTCAGATGGAACTGAATTATTACTGAGGGGTGAGGAAGAGTGGCCCAATTCATTGCTGTGTCATCTGTGCTGCTGAACCTCTTGGATCACAGAGCCAGGGTGGTGTTGAAGATAAGCAGTTATTGAGGTTCTGTGTCACTGGAGCAGCACTGGGGAGGAGGCTGGAGCTGGGGAGGGGCTTCCAGTTCTCCCAGTTGCAGTGGGAGTCCCCCAGGCTGGGCTGGGATGAGCTGGGAGCTGTGCTGGGCTCAGGCTGTGCAGACACAGTGCACGATCACAGAATGGTTTGGGTTGGAAGGGACCTTAAAGACCATCCAGTTCCGAGCGTCCCGAGCACGCCGTGCACGAGCCACGAGCGCACCGAGCACACCCCACCCGTGCTGTGTGTCTGCACCAGCTCTGTGCCTGCTCAGCTTTTTCCCTGTGCCTCGAATATTCCTGTCTCCAGAGAGGGGTTCCCAAGCCTGGCATTTAATGAATGCAGCACGTAAAACTCAGACAGGCAGACACTCGCCCACACCCATTATATGTGCATTTGAAAACACGACCAAATCAACCAGGAGCCCTGTGAATGTTAAGCCACTCGAGCTGCAGTTATTTTTGAAGAGAATTTCCCACCTCCCTGGATGGCTGCAGCTCTCGAAGCAACAATATGTTTTCCACCGTGTCTCCGAGCAAAATGGTTTGCTCCTGGATTGACCTCTATTGTGCTCGTAAACGGCTCGTGGTGCTTTTTGATTCCCCCGTCATAATGACTTGACCTCTGGATTGATGGCTGAAGGTCTTTTCATCTGCACGTTGTTTCCCACCAGACCTCAGCCTGACGCTTTCCTGGAGCAAATCTGCCAAGAGCTGAGCCCCTCAGAGCCCCCCATCCTCCCACTGGCAAATCTGCAGCGGGCAAAAAGCAAACGGATTTGTTTCTCTCTTTCCCGTGGCAGCGTTTTAATAGGGCAGCGTCTGCTCGGAGCCTGCGAGGGCTGGGACGTGACAGCTCCTGTCACAGAACGCTCTCTCCCCGGCTCCTTCTCTCTTCCCCCACATTTGCACAACCCCTGGCATTTTTATAAACTCGGAGTTTGCTTCTTTTCCAGGGTTTCCTCTTGCTCTCCTTGCCTTTGGCTCTTCCAACCCCGATTTTTGCTTCTCCGCTCCAGAGTCCCCTGGACCTGAGCGATGCTGGAGCAGAAAAATCTTTCTGACTTACTAACTATCATCCAGTAGTTTCCAAGTGCTTTTCCAAGGTTTTTCCGTCCTCTGGAGAGGGGAAGGAAGGTGCAGGGACCCCCCTGGGCTGAGCAGTGGGCTCAGGCTCACTGAGGCTGCAGAACCCCTCCTGTCCTGGCTGTTCCTGGGGCATCCTCGGGGAAGGGGGGCAGGAAGGTGAGAGGTGTCCTCTCCATCACGAATCCAGCTCGGTGTGCAGCTGGAATCTCTGCAAATCCCTGTTACCTCACACCATGGGTTCCCAGGGTTTCTGGGAGGGAGCCTCCACCTCCACCCCTCCTCGGGGAAAGGAGAGCCCTGCTCCCGAAAGATGCATTTGTTCCCACCAGCAATAATCCTCCTTTAATCCTATTACACCGAGGAAGGCATCCAACTTCCCTTGGAGCAGATGATGGGATGCACAGAGGAGGGGGCCCCTCTCTCCCTGTGGTGCCTGCCCTGGGTCCCCACTGGGGTTTGGGGGTGGGTGTCCCACGGCTCGTCCCCTTCCCGTGCACCCCGAGCTTTTCCTCCAGTGCCAAAGGTCTGGAGAGAAGCAACGACACCCCTGGGATGGAGCAGAACCTCCCTGGAATGAGGAGCCACCTGGGCCAAGGGGTCAGGGCTGGGGCTGATGCTGCAGTGTCAGGGAACACTGGTTTTAATGACCCAAATAAGCAGAGCAGGGCCTCAGGCTCGCTCCCAAAACAGGCAGTGTGGCCCCCCTGGAAATACCGGCTTCCTTGGGAAGGAAGGAAGGAAGGAGGGAAAGAGCCTGCAGATGTTTGTTTGCATGGATAACAGCCAGGCTGGGGACCAAAACCTGTGGGAGGGGGGTGCAGACCCCTTAAAAGATTGGCTGGGGATGGAGGGATCCTGGTGACAGATGGATCCTGGTGTTGGAATTGTCCCAGTAACAGAGGGGTCCCGGTGAACGAGGGGTCCAAGTGACAGAGGGATCCTGGTATTGGAGTTGTCCTGGTGCTGGAGGATTCCTGGGGTTGGGGTTGTCCTGGTGCTGAAGGGATCCTGGGGAATGAGGGATCCTGGGGAATGAGGGATCCTGGGGAATGAGGGATCCTGGTGCTGCAGGGGTCCTGGTGCCAGAGGAGCGTGCAGGATCCGGTGTGAGCTGCAGGAACGTCTGTGCACTGAGCTGGAAGGGCACAAGCACCAGCTGTGGGAGGCAAGCCAAGGAAAAACTGCAGCTTGAACTCTCCATCTGGTAACACATTCTTAAAGGCTTTGCTGGAGATGTGAAAGAGGAGCAGAAAATAACCCTGGGGAGCCCGAGGCTGACGCTCCACAGCAGGACAGACGTCCACCCAAGCCATGACCTGGAGCACTGGACTCACAACGAGCTCTGTTTGCTGCAGGCAGGGCAATCGTTGCATCCTGTGGGGTAGCCAAGAGAAAACCACTTTTAAAATTATTATAATTTTTTTTTTTTCCCCAGAATTCACCTGGTCAAAGCCATCTTTTTTCCCCTCCCACGGGCAGGATTTTCTCCCAGCTGCTCTTGGGCAGCTGGATGACGTGGACTGGATGCTCCCAGCCCCTTCCAGCTCACCTCCCCGAGCCTTTCCCCAGCTCAAAACGATTTGTGGCTGCCCCAAAACACCACTTTTTCCAGGATGTCACTCTAAGGACAAAGCCCAGGCAGCTTTGGGCAGCTCCAGGTGGGCACGGGGGAAGCTCATGTTGTTTTGGGAAAATGCTGACCGTGTTCTGTTCCTATTTTTGCACATCAGCAGAGCCTCAACCGAGTTCAGGGTTTGCAGCCCTGGCGAGTCCTTGGTGAGGACCTTCAGATTTAGCTTTGGGCCAAAAAAAACCCCCCAAAAAACAAAAAACCCAGGGAAGTTGGTGAAACCCAAAGTGTATTTCTTGAATGTAACTCTCTTTTTGCACAAGGGTTTGTGGTGACCACATGATGGACTTTAATACTTGGGATTAATCGCTGCTCTGGAGTTTATTACGAGTGTAAAGATGAGGGTCAAGTTCGACCCTTGTTTTATGCCAGTGTAAACCCAGAGAGACAATCTGATACTGAGGTGTCTCCAGAAATATTAATTAAACAGAAACGAGCTTGGACTGGACCCCAACACTCAGATTTCTCCTGTTTCTCCCGATTTTTCCTATGCAAAAACACCCAACCAACCAGCACAATCAGGCAAAGGCAGGTCCTGACTCAACAAAGCCCTGCCTAAATCTTTGTTTGCTTTGGGATTTTGCTCCAGCCAATAAATTTTCCTGATTCCACCCGAAATAAACCTGTATTGATCCCTGACAAGGAGGGAAAGGCACAGAACCATCCTTGCAGCACCCCCCTAATGCTGCCTAACAGGGATCAGAGCATTAAACCTCTTTGTATCGTCCTTTTTTTTTATCCCACTGCCTGGATTTCATCAGGAAAGGGACCTGTTCCTCAGGAGCCATAGGAAACCAGTACTGTACGTTTGGGAAAATAAACGTGGCATTTGTAAATAAACACACACACGTCTCTACGCACAGAGCAGAGCACTTCCCATGGGAATTCCTATGCTAGAGGAATATGTAAGTTAAACAAATAAATAAATAAAAAACCATTTATAAGAACATCTTTGGCATCTCTGGTAAAATTTACTAAATATATAAAAATCATATATAAGAATTCTACTAAATATATAAATTAGATATGAATTATAAATATCAAAAAGAATACATATATAAATATGTATAAATGTATATATTTTCTCTCCAGGGTGATCATGGTTATAAACAAGGTGACACTCATAGGGGCAGTCAAAGTGAACTTTCATGGAGTCATGGGAGGGTTTGGGTTGGAAGGGACCTAAAAGCTCATCCAGTGCCACCCCCTGCCATGGGCAGGGACACCTTCCACTAGCCCAGCTTGCTCCAAGGCCGGTCCAGCCTGGCCTTGGACACTTCCAGGGATGGGGCAGCCACAGCTTCTCCGGGCAACCTGTGCCAGGGCCTCCCCACCCTCACAGGGAACAATTTCTTCCATATATTGAACCTAAACCTCCCCTCTGCCAGTTTGAAGCCATTCCCCTTTGCCCTGCCACTCCATGCCATGTTAAAAGTCCCTCTCCAGGTTGCTTGCAGGCCCCTTCTCTGACAGAATCACAATGAAATAAGCGGCAAAAACAGGTTGTAGCAGCCCCCTCGCCCCACGGCCGCGGGCCGAGAACGGCTGAGAACGGCCCAACTCATCGCACCTCACGGGCCGCGCTGCCGGCGCGGGTCCTTTAAGAGAGGCGGGGCCGGGACGAACCACAGCGGGGAAGGGGAGGGGGGGAATCGCTCCTCCCCTCCACCGGAGCGCGCTGGTGGGGGCGCCGGGACACCCCTCCTGGAGGGGGGGGCCGGTGGTACAGGCGCGGGGCGGGCGGCTTGGAAACCGCTGAGGCGGCGAAGGAGGGGAGGAAGAAGAAGAAGAGGAGGAGGAGGCGGCGGTGGCTGCAGCGGGACGGACCGGGGGAGCCCCGGGAGCGGGACGGGAGCCCCGGGCCGGAGGGTCCCGGCGGCGGTTTGAGGTGGGGGGGGGCGGCCTGGAGGCTCTTGCGGGAAGGGCGGAGGTGGCGCTGCCGGGACCTCGTGGCGCAACGGTAGCGCGTCTGACTCCAGATCAGAAGGCTGCGTGTTCGAATCACGTCGGGGTCACGGCGGCCCCGCGCGGGGCTCCCTTTTTCACCGGGCCCCGCAGGTTTTGGGGTGGGACGGGGGGGGTCAGGGGGGCTCCAAGCCCCGTCCAGCCTGGCCTGGGGCACTGCCAGGGCTGGGGCAGCCACAGCTCCTCTGGGCAACCTGTGCCAGGGCCTCCCCACCCTCACAGGGCACAGTTTTTTCCTAATATCCCATCTGAACCTCCTCCCTGCCAGTTTGAAGCCATTCCCCCTTGTCCCGTTACTCCATTGCCCCTATAAATAGTTTCTCTCCATCTTTTCCTCTTGGCTCCTTCAGGCACCAGAAGGGGACAGTGAAGACACCCTGAAGCTTCTCTTCTCCAGGCTCTACAATCCCAACTCTCCCAGCCTTTCCTGCCGGCAGAGCTGCTCCATCCCTCTGATCATCCTTGTCCCTCCTCCAGACTGGCTCCCTCTCCTCCCTGTGCTGGGACCCCAGAGCTGGAAGCAGCACAGTCCCCCTGTGCTCCAGACTTTTACAACCTCAGAAACACCTCTTGGCTTTTCCTCAGCCCTGCACTCTGTTATTTTAACCTCTTTTTGCATTTGGAAGGAACAATAAAGGCAAAGTCCGATCTGCAGGCAGGATAAAACCTCTAAGTGGTCATTAACTGCAGCTGCTTCAACCTGTTGGGCAGGTGATGGGTTTGTGAACACCTGAGCTCCTCGAGTCTTGATCTCTTCCCATTAACTGGCTTTTGTCTTGCCTGGCTTTGCCTTTGAACTTCAT
>JAWWLV010000082.1:2921814-2952319 GCA_035041135.1 Platyrinchus mystaceus
AGGGAGGTTTGGAGTCCCCACCCCTGGAGGTGTCCAAGGAAGGCCTGGCTGTGGCACTCAGTGCTCTGGGCTGGGGGCCAAGGTGGGGATGGGGCACAGGAGGGACTCCATGACCTTGGAGGTCTTTTCCAGCCTCGGCCATCCCGTGTCTCCCTGATTCTCTGCTCTGTTCTGCAGCATAACCACCCCCCTCACCATGGAGCTGGCCAACACCAAGGACTTCCAGTGGAAATCCCTGGCCCCGCTCCCGAGCCGCAGGGTTTACTCCACGCTGGTGGAGGCCGGGGGGCAGATCTTCGCCATCGGGGGCTGCGATGACAGCGGGGTCCCCGTGGACTCCTTCGAGGTCTATTCCCCCGAGGCCGACCAGTGGACGTCGCTGCCCCCCATGCCCACGGCCCGGGCGGGGGTGGCCGTGACCACCCTGGGCAAGAGGATCATGGTGGTGGGAGGGGTCGGGCAGAACCAGCTGCCGCTGAAGGTGGTGGAGATGTACAACGTCGACGAGGGCAAGTGGAAGAAGAGGAGCTCGCTGAGGGAGGCGGCCATGGGCATCTCGGTGACGGCAAAAGGCAAGGGGGGGGACCTGCCAAGGGGCTGGCGGGGTGGGGAGGGTTGGCACCAGTTCTCAGGGTGGTGGTTGGAGGTTGGGCTCAATATCTTAGAGGGCTTTTCCCACCCAGCTGATTCTGTGATCAGCTGGTGAATCAGGCACAAAGGCTTCCTGGGCAGTGGCACAGGGTCACCTTGTTCCCCCCAAATCCTTTTCTGTGGCACCAGTTGACAAGGTGGTGATCGGTCAAAAGTGGGACTCGATGATCTCAGAGGGCTTTTCCGACCTAATTGATTCCCTAATTGGTGCATCAGGCACTAAAGCTTCCTGGGCAATGGCACAGGGTCACCTTGTTCTTCTCCAAAACCTCTTCTGTGCTTCTAGAAGTCGAACCTCCTGTTTGTCACATCCCACCTGCTAAAGATGTTCTGTAGGAGGCTGAAAGCAGATAAACCGGGGGGCTGCTCTGTGTTTTCAGCCCTGGAGCCACAAGGGCCATAACTGTGTGAGTGCCTGGGGGGATTTTGGAGAGGTCCAAGCTCCAGGGTCTCAAATCAAACTCCCTCAGGGTTTTGAGCAAATTCTGGCCCTTGAGTGCTGCAGATGCTGGAAGAATAGAAAAGGTGCTGCTGGCTGAGGGCAGCCAGGCTGAGAGGACCTGCCTGAGGTTTGGAGCTGGGCTGAAGGTCTCAGAGCCACAAAACAGCTTTGATTTGAGGAGACATCTCTGATCCAAACCCAGAAGCAGCCAGGAGAGAGTTATCTTCATGGCCACGGGCTCAAACCACTATATGAGGAGGGGAAGCAGCTGGTCTTGTAAAGCTCCCCTGCAAGCTTAACCCCTGGTTTAAATGCCCTGAGCTCTGCCTTATCAGTCCACCTCATTTCTCAGTTTCCAAGGGAATCCATGGAGCACTGACTTCCTTTAGTGTGTTCTGCCCTGCTTTGAAGAGCCTGGGGTTGGAGTTGTGCTCCCGAGGTCAGGCAGGATTAGGGATCTAATCTCCAGGCAGCTTCTTTGAAAGCTGCTTGGTTTGTTTGCTTAAGTGGCTTTAAAATCTACCGTCAAGGAATGCTTAAAAATAATGTTTACCATCCTGGAGATGATTTTCCAGTCTGAGAATGAGCTCTCCTGGCTGATAAGGCAGGGTCAGTGTGGGGTGAGAGGCCAGGTGTGTTTTTGCAGGGTGGGGATTTCTGGTGCTTTCCTGTCATCATACTGGGATTTTTATTTTTGGTGGGTTTTTTTTTTGCCTCTTGCCTTGTGCAGACTACAGGGTGTATGCAGCGGGTGGGATGGGATCTGACCTGCGGCCACACAACTTCCTGCAGCACTATGACATGCTCAAGGACATCTGGGTGTCCCTGGCACCCATGCCCACACCCCGCTACGCTGCCACCTCCTTCCTCAGGGGCACCAAGATCTACGTGCTGGGTAAGGACCATCCCTGCCCCCTCCTCCTCCTCCTTCTCCTCCTCTGATCTGAGCACCGAGGGCCTCCCTGGAAGAGGCTTTTGGGGATGTTCTCCTCTATCCTGCCCTGATTTCTCACGCACTGAGAAACACCGGGGGGGTTTGAGGCGGGTTTGGGTTCACGGCTCCACAGTGAGCACCCACGAGAGCCTCTCCAGCACCCTGGGAGCTCCTGGTGCTGGGTGGGTGGGCTCCCCTGTCCCCCTCCCTGCACTGCTGGAAGATGAGGGGACACTGTTTTTAACCTGCTTGGTTTGCAGCCCTGTGACTGTGCTAAAAGCCCTTGGACTCAACTAATGCGTAAAATACTTCAATAAATAAACACTGCTATGCATTTTATAGCAGCAGAAGCTTCAGAAAGGGACTGCCTTTGGCAGAGGAAAGACCTGTGTAGTTGGGCTGGAACAAGCCCTTTGCAGGGGATGATTTTCATGAGTTTTGCCTTGCAGGAATGGAAACTAAGAGGAACTTTGCTGTCAGCTCATGGCCAAACAGCACGTCAGGATCAAAACACACAAGTCCTGATTTCTCAAACGGCCAGACAGCCCTGGTTTGCTTTAGGGGTGACCAGAAAAGAGCCTTTGATCTATTTTGCACTTTGCTGGCTGCTGGGGAACAGTTTGTGAGCTCAGGAGCCAGCACAGGCTCTGCCTTCAAAGGCGTCTGAGCTGAGAATAGCTGTATTCAGCTGAACCCGATGGGTGGGGGGATAATGTGGATCTTTGGCAGTGGGAGCAGCAGCTGCTCCGGCTCTCCTGCTCTCAGGAGCTTGGCAGCAAGGCCAGGGCTCACTGGATCTCAGCTCATCTGAATTGCAAAGGCACCCTGAGCCTGATCCCTGCTCTGCTGTGAATTTGTCTTGATTAAACCGGCGCATACTGAACACCTCCCCGTGCCGGCGGCCGGGGCGCTGGGGGGGTGATGTGCTGGGAAATGAAGGGTCTTCGTGGCCTGAACCTGCAGCTAAAGGAGAGGGAGAACAAAGGTGAAGAATTCCCTGAGACCCCAGGAGGCTCCTGTGGTGCCTGCTCTGACCCTCTCCTCCCCCTCTCCCAGGTGGAAGGCAGTCCAAGTACGCCGTCAACGCCTTCGAGGTCTTCGACACGGACACCAGGTCGTGGACCAAGTTTCCCAACATCCCCAACAAAAGGGCCTTCTCCAGCTTCGTGCCCATGGAGGACAAGCTGTTCAGCCTCGGGGGGCTGCGGCAGGGACGGCTCTACAGGCAGCCCAAGTTCATGAGGACCGTGGACGTGTTTGACATGGAGCAAGGTGGGGCTGTCTGGGGGCACTCGGGGCTCTGCTGACCTTGCAGGGCACAGAGCTCTCAATCTGGGGCTGCTGGTGCTTGAGCCCAGCCTAGAGGAAGAGCTGCAGTCAGGATTAACAAGCGAAAAGGGAAGACCATGGTGCAGAGGTGGCTGGATTCGACAGCTGCCTCCTGACCTGGTCATGAGGGACCTGACCCCTTTCACGGGGTTTTATTACCCCAAGGTGCAGCAGCAAAACTGCACCCCCTGAGGCAAGAAGGTCAGAGAGGTTTTCCAGGAGTGGATGATCCCACAACACCCAGTGTGTCCTGTCCCTCCCAGGTGGCTGGATGAAGATGGAGCGCTCCTGCTACCTGAAGAAGAGGCGAGCAGACTTTGTGGCTGGGTACCTGAAAGGCAGAGTTGTCGTGGCTGGGGGACTCGGTGAGGCACTGGGGGTGCTGGGAACACTTTTAAAGCCAAACACTTTTAAAGTGTGGGTCTTGTGTTGTCGTTACAAAGAGGAGAGCCCCTGGTCCTGGCTGGCTGGAGGGAGCAGGGAAAACCAACCCCAGAAGGGAACGGGGTGCGGAGCACACAAGGGATGCTCAGTGGTTATTCCCAGGTAACCCAGTGCCTCACTTTGTGCTTCCAGGAAACCAGCCAACTGTCCTGGAGTCTGCAGAGGCTTTCCACCCCGAGAAGAACAAGTGGGAGAGCCTCCCCCCCATGCCCACCCCGCGCTGCGCCTGCTCCAGCATCGTGGTGCGGAACTGCCTGCTGGCCGTGGGGGGGGTGAGCCAGGGCCTGAGCACGGCCGTGGAGGCCCTGTGCCTCTCGGATTCCTAGCTGGATTCCCAGCTGGATCCTGCCTGCAGCAGGACCTGCCCCTCTCTGGCCCCAGCAGTGGCACTGGTGGTGGTGCTGGCAGCTCCTGGGTCAGGTGAGTGCCACCCGCGCTGTCCTGGGAGATTGGAAGCTCAGCTCTGGAGCCACCAGGCAGAGCTGCCGGTCCTCTGCTGGGCACTGCTGTTGGAGCCCCATGGAGGGACCCCCACTTTGGCCAGGGGTCCCCTCCAGTCACCTCCAGAGCTCCGTGGGGAGACTCAGCTGAAGGAACTTGGTGCCGTGTCTCCTGCCTGCAAGGAGGACTCGGGAGATCTGGGAATTGTCTCCCTGCAGCCATCCTGACCCGCTGCCAAAAGGTTTGGAGGTGTTGGGACTGTCCAGACAGGTCAGTGGTGGCTTGGGAAGGACTGTTGTGGTGTTGCCCCCTTTGAGCATCTCTGTGCTTCCCTGCACAGATCCCTTTGGCTGCAGCAAGGGAAACTCCGAGCCTGCAGCCAGATCCAGGGGATCATTTGCCTTCATAGCAAGGCTTTTCCTGCCAAACTGTAGCATTTGCCTGGCACTTGGGCAGAGGGGCTGCCAGTGCTCCCTGAGGGATGAATGCCCAAGGGACTGTTCTGGCCAGAGGGAAGACCTTATTTTTGGCCCAGGACTAGCACAGATCCTGCCTTTGCTGGGCTTCAGGCAGAGATGGCCTCAAGTCACAATGTTCCAACCTGGTTTTACCTACTTTAATGGTTTGGGATCTTCTCCTCACCCCTGGGAGAAAGGAGCAAAACTGGGCCGTGTCTCTGGTTCTGGCACACTCTCACCCTGGGGACAGGGTTTTGGTGATGCCAAAAACCCTCCCCAGGCGACCCTGGCCACTGCTTCTGCTTTGGTTTCACTCTTCCAGGCAGTTTTTGGGGTACAATTCCAGCTTGTAGCAGTTGCACCATTAAAATTGCCTTTGGAAAAGCCCCTGGAGGAGCCCGTGCTGCGCTCTGGGGCCGTGTCAGGGCTGTGACTGTGTGAGAATGTGGGACCCAGACTGAAAAGGAGGAGAGGTGGGAGACTGGGATCGTGGAATCACAGGATGCTTTGGGTTGAAAGGGACCTCACAAGGCATGTCACCTTCCACTAGCCCAGGTCCCTGTGTCACCGCGGTGTCACGGGGGGGGTGCGGGGGCTCTGCGGGGCCGCTCCCGTTCCCGCGGAGCACCGAGGACACCGTGCGGCGGCCGCGGACACGGCGGGGCCGGGGATCGCTCCTGCCGCTTCCCAGGAGCGGGACAGGCTCCTTCTCCAGGCTGGATCCCCCGCATCCCGAGTGCCACGCAGCCGGGATTGGCAGGGAAAAGGCACCAGCTCTGCCCGTGATCCACATCCCGCCTGCCTGGCTGCACACACGGCTGTGACAGCGCCTGTCACGGGCTGGTTTGGGTGGGAAAGGACCTTAAAGATCACCCAGTTGCACCCCCCTGCTGTGGGCAGGGTCACCTTCCTCTAGGCCAGGTTGCTGTCCCCGTCCCCTGCCACGCTCCCACCTGTGATCCTGATGTGTCCTTCCTTTAGGCACCGTGGTTTGGGAGGTGGATAAATGCAAATAGCTGATGGCAGGATGGAGCCCTGCATAGCTGCACAGCTCTGGCTGGGATGGAGGGCCAGACCACATCCCTGGCTGAGTCGAGGGCTGCTGGGTCTGGCAGAGCTGAAGGAAGGTGCTCAGAGCACCCCTCTGCATGTGCAGCCCTGGGAGTGCTGCCTCCCAACCCCTAAATGCTTATAAATCATCCCTTTGAACCACGAAAATCCGAGGAAGATGGAGGAGGCTTGGAGGGAACAAGGAACCTTCTCCCCCAGACCAAACCCTGCGTCTCCCTGCACAGCAAATCTCTGTTTCAGCTGCCTCTGCACAGGGTCTGGCTGTTAATGAGGAGTTTTCCTTTGTCCTCAGGGAACCTTTCCCACACACAGCACAGCCTGGTGCTGCTCTGCTCTTGGTTTCTCATTAGCCCCACGCCCTGCTCGGCTCAGCAAGGCCGATGCTCTGGGCTCGGTGCTGCTGTGCTTTGTTAAGCTGGAGCGAGGGGAGGAGGGATCTGCTGCCTTTGTCTGGCTGCAGCACAGCTGGGAGCTGATCCTTTGCTTTCTCTCCCCAGATGGGCTGGAGAGAGTGACAGACAAAGCAGTGTCATGGGAATAGAGCTGCTGGAAGACTTGATGAAGAGATGGCAGGGACTGGGGACAGGGCTGGGGGTGACAGTCAGTAATCAAAGCCAGGGATGTGCTGAGCATGCAGAGAGGGAGAAAAGAGGAGCTCCGAGTCCCCACGTAGGGAGAAGCAGATCCAGGTGAGCTGCCTTTGTAGTGAATCCCAAGCTCTCATCACCAGACAGGATCCTGGTACATCCCTGGAGCTGCTGAGTCCCAGAGAGGGCCGGTGGCAGCAGGTGCTCCTGGCTGGGGTGGATTTTTCCCCGTGTTGGAGCCAATGCAGAGTCCAGAGGAGGGAGGGTGGCATTCCCTGGCTGTGGCACGGGCTGGAGGATTGAACCATCTCCACTGATGGTTCTCACAGCTGCACCTTCATTCCTGCCCTTCTCTGGGCTGTTCCTGCTGGGAAGCAGGAGCCTGCAGGAGATTTGTCCCAACCTGCTGCTGTTTGTCACACAAGGGCCGTGCCTGCCCTCCGGGTGAGGGAGGTGTGACCCTGGCCAAGGCTGGGGAGCAGGGAGGGGGGATCAGGTGCTCCTGGCTGTGGGTGCAGGGGGTGGTTTGTGTTGTTTAAGCAGGTTTAAGTGGTTGGTTTGGGCTGAGCGGTGCTGGACGGGCTCCCAGAGCTCCGAACAGCAGATGGCATCCATGGGCTGAGCTCAGGCTGGAGCAGCACCTCCAGCAGCCAGGCAGAGACAGACCACACCGGTGGGATGGCTCCCAAATCCCATTTTGGGTTGAGCTCCTGGGTAACAGCACAAGGATCCAGCAAAGAAATGGATGTGAAAAGAAAACGCATCTCCTCCAGCACCTTGTTCCCAGGCATCCCCTCTGATCCAAACACCCTCCAGCAGCTGAATTCTGCTCTGGGATCCAAATAGTCCTTAAAGCTGCTGCCCAGAGTCAGTCAGGGAAATGCCTCTGGGGTTGAATCCTGCTGCTGCAGCCCCCTGAGCTCTGCAGTGAGCCCCTAAGGATTAGCCAGCTGCTGCAGAGGTTCTTTCCCTGGATAAATGTTGCCTGTGGTTTCCTGCAGATGATGCTGAGTGCTTCCATCCGGGGAACTGATGCACTTTGTGCCTGCAGGGACGAGGTGAAGCCTCAGCTGTGAGGTTGAGCACAGTGATTGAAACGTGGCCTCTGATGGGAATTGCCAGTGGGGGGGTGGCAGCTTTGGTGCCTGCGTGGGGCAGACAAACGGTGTTTGCGGTGAGGGGTGATGGCAGAGACCGCTTTTCCCTGGAATTTTTTGGCTGTTCAGCCTTGGGCAAGCACAGAGGCGCCCTGTGAGACAGGGGCTGTGAGTCTGTGTGCACAGAGGGGAAAGTCCTGTGCGTTGGAGCAAAAGCAGCATGTGCAGCCCCTGGCACTGTGCGTGCGTCCCTTGGGACCAGGGTTAGGTGTGGCAGCACAGGGGGGGCCGTCTGTGCATCCCAGAGTAACAACTCCAGCTGCTCTGTGCTCCCAGGGCACCTGAGCCAACACAATTCCCACCCAGCGAGCTCGGGGCTCACCCAGCACTGCACCCACGTTACGAGAGCACATACCTGTGAGCCACTGTCACCTGCAGCAGCTCCTGCTGCCTGAGCACTGCTGTGACAAGCAGAGCTGCTCCCAGGGCTCCCCGGGAGGTATTTGCATGGATTCACACCTTACCCAGCTCAGTGGGTGGCAGACACGCTCTCGGGGGTTGTGGGTTCCTCCCTGTTCTGCTCCGTGGGAGCCGCTGCCCTGGCTGGGGTTGGTCCTGCTCTGCCCTGGCTGGGGTTGGTCCTGCTCTGCCCTGGCTGGGGTTGGTCCTGCTCTGCCCTGGCTGGGGTTGGTCCTGCTCGCACGGGAGGTTTTGTGGCCTCCAGGCTGTTGCTGCCCTGGTACTTTGGGCAGGGTTTTCCCTCAAAGCAAACTCAAAGCGGACTGTGGTGTTTGTTCTTGAGGGACGGGGGGTTCAGTGAACTGCCCAGCTCCTCTCACGGCAGGAGGAGTTTGTTGTGCAACCTTAAAAACCCATTTAGATGCCAGTTCAGGACTGTATTCAAGGGGAGTGCTCAGACCTCAGCATAGAGGACCTGCTGATGCCAGAGCAGCTGAACCTTTCCTGTAAGTTGTGGACGGTGCTGCAAAGGGAATACTTCAGAAATAAAGCAATCAAATATAAAATAACTGTGTTTCAGCCCAGCTTCCTTTCCACAATACACAATAAATCTGACCTGCTTTGGAGAATCGCTGTCAGCAACCTTCAGAATGGATTGGCAATTATCTGTGGTATCTTTTCTCTCTCCTTTTTTTAATGTATGTATTATCTCAGAGCTGCACTGGCACGGGATCACGTTTCGGTACAGCGAGTGCTCTGAGCGCTGTGCTCTGACATTCTTTGTCACTCCAGTGCCTTTGTCACCCCCTTTCTCCTGTCCCTGGGAGGCTGCACAAAGCTCCGGGCAGGTCCTGCTGCCCCAGTTAGCCCCCAGTTCCACAGGACCCTCTGCCCACCCCACCCCCTGTGCCCACCCCCCTCCCTGTGTGCCTTTATCCCACACCCAGCTGAACTCCCGGAGTTTTCCAGTGACCTGCTGGGGCTCCACAAATCCCTGACTGGCCGTGGCCGTGTCCTCGCCTGAACTCCCGATGCTCCGAGTTTTCTGAGAGGCTTTTCAGCCCCAGCCCCTGTGGCTGCTCCGACACAGCGGCCGAGGGCCCTCCTGCCAAAATCCATCCCTTATTGTCCCCGAGCAGCCTTTGTCTGCACAAACAGGAAACCGCCTCAGAACAACCTCCAGCAGGTCTGGTTGTGGAGCAGAAATTGCTCCTGGACCTCGCCGTGGACCCACAAGTCGTGGTTGTCAGGGACAATGCTCTTTGGGGTCACTGCTGCCCTTTGGGGTCACTGCTGCTCTTTGGGGTCACTGCTGCCCTTTGGGGTCACTGCTGCCCTTTGGGGTCACTGCTGCCCTTTGGGGTCACTGCTGCTCTTTGGGGTCACTGCTGCCCTTTGGGGTCATCTCTGCCCTTTGGGGTCATCTCTGCCCTTTGGGGTCACTGCTGCCCTTTGTGGCCAGCCCTTCCCAAAAGGGGACCCAGTGCAGTGCTGTGGGGATGCTGTCACGGAGCTCCAGCCGTGGATTTCTCTCTGGGTAGCTGGGAATGGAGCTCCTCCCTGCTGCCAGAGGTGCAGTGGCACCGGGAAATGCCGGGATATGTCCCTGCCATCCCCCCTGTCAGGTCCCCAACCCTGCAGGGACACCAGGAGCGGAGTCACCGCCGGCTGCTCCCGCTGCCAGCAGACAAACCATTCCATCAGCATCCGCCGGCGCTGGAACGGATATGGAGTCACTACCCTGACACACAGACGCTTCCTGCCCCGAAAATAAAAGCTCCAGCCCTTTTCTGGGGGAATTTTGCTTATTTTTTTAATAAATGCCTCAGTGTTTCTGCAGCCCCACGTGCTGGGACCTGCCCTGCCCTGACCTGGTGTCTGGGAATGTGTGGAGGGCAGACTGGAGGGGTTGGTCTGTACAGGCTGGTTGATCTGGAGTAGGGGGAGACCTTGGGTGTGATCATATAATAGAAAAATGATACGTAAAATAACGTATTTTGTTAATTATATGTATAAAATTGCATCTCTGTGGTGCGGGTAAGTGGTTGCTGGTCAGCTGTGTGTTAGAGCGAGCACTGGTGTGCAGAACTGCTCAAAACCCACAGACACAGGAGAAAGTTGTGTGTGGACCCTGCTCAGCCCCTGCCCCCACTTGCCTGGGGTAACTGGGGCTTGCTGGTTGTCACTGGGGGCTTCAGCCACAGGAACTGACATTGCCTGTGGTTGAATCACAGGGCCTGGTTTGGGTGAGAGTTGCTCCTGTGGCTTTTACTTAACAAACTTTCAGATTAAAGTGCCATTCAGCCACTGCACATCCCTCTTATCTATCTGTAGCAATTTCCAAGGCAAACACTGTGCAACAGCAAAGATCATGTTATCACCTGATAACATGGGGCGCTTAAAAACCCAAAGAAGATAAATTCTTATTTTGAGGCAGCTGGTCCCTGGGTTCATCACACTTTGGACTAAAAGCCCATCAATCTAGTGATCAAAGCAGTTGTGCCACTGATCCAGGGTGGATTGTTCTCATAGAACAGTGGGAAGTGAGGTTTGGGGACTTTCTGGGGCTGGTTCAGCTGCAGAGTGAGCAGGACACCAAACCCGTCACTCCTTGGTACAGCTTTTGCTCTTTCCCTCTTCTTGATGTGCTTCACTGCCCATCTTTGTCCTGGCAATATTCTGTTCAGCTGTGATCCATCCCTGGCTGCAGCCCATCCCTTATCTCCTCCCTGCTCTCCTTGCCTACACTGGCAGTGACAGGGAGAGACCTGGGTGCAGGCTGAAAACGTGACCAGGCTACTGAGGTTTTGTAGGATGACCCCTAAAAATGGGCTTAATGGGCACAAATTCTGCCCACTGAGTCTGTTTCAAGCTAAAGATGGATCTAAAAAATGAGGCTGGCTTTACCCAGAGCAGATGTATGTCGTGGAAGGATGGATGGATGGATGGATGGAGGGTGGGGTGGGGTGAGCTGCAGTGGTGGGGTGTGGAGGTGGCCTCTGCTGTGCTCATTAGCTGTGATAGGCCATAAATTACTTTTCAAAGGGTTTCTATTGGTACTAATGTGTTTCCCTTCTTCTGCTGATGGATGGGGCATCCAGTTGGGAGGATCAGAGCAGACTCAGCTTCCTCAGTGTTTTCGGAGGGGGAATGGGTTTCACACCTGCCTGAGCACTCCCCAGCAGCAGGTGAGGAATGCTGGAGCTTGGGAGGCCACTAACGAGGGGTGATCATTAAACTTTTTGTTGTCTTTGGCATTTTAATGCCTTCATCTCCCTGTGTGGGGTCTCACTGGGTAAGCAAATCTTCTGGGCGAAGTTTATTCCCTTACCAGCCCACAACAAGAGGTGAAAAGAGCCTGAATCTGAAGGCTGAGCTTTGACCAGGACGTGGATGTTTTTAGCTCTGAAAGAATGCTCTGGGGTTTATTTGAAAATAATAAATAAACGAACACGGGGTCAGGAGCCTGTGAGTAAACAGAGGTTCCGTTCTGCCGAAGGAGCTCAGATTTGAGCAGGTTTCCCTGACGTGGAGCCAAATTCCTTTCGTGCTGGTTTTAGTGGACACGCACAGAGGCAACGGGAGAACCCCTGTTTGGGATTCCTAAGGCTGATCTGGGGGAGGAAGGGGGAATTTCCGTGGATTTCCCCACTGCTGAGAAAGTGCTGCTACAATAAAGGATCCTTATCAGTGGATTCCAGCGGGCTTAGATCTGCACCCCTTGGCATTTCCATTAAAATGGGCTTCCTGAGCCGGTCTGGAACAAACACATACCTAAGCCTTGCTATCAGGGACAACACAGAACATCTCAGAGAAGAATTTATCGGGTGGAAGCGGAAAGAGAAGCTGCCCAAGGCTCTGCTTCCTTTCATCCCAGGGAAAGCCTCTGGAAAGCATCCTTATAAATCAACAGTAAACACGTGCTTGAAGTTAAAGGTGAGCTCAAGTGCTTCCTTGGACAGGTGGGCTGGACCAGGAGCGGTTCCACAGCTGGTGACAGCGTTGCTGGGTGAGCTGATGGTGCCTGGGAGACACCAACACCACACTTTCCTCTTGGGCAAGTGAATTTGCTTTGTTGATTGCAAGAAGGAAGGTTTGGGCCTTCCCTCCTCAGCTCTTCTGCAATCTCGGGGCTGTGCCTGAACAGGATCCCATCTGTTTGCTTTGACTTTGAAATTACAGCAGTTCAGTTAATCTCATCTACGCCTTGTTTATCTTCCCCGATGGGCTCCGCTGGCCGTCACAGGGAAACAGTTCCTGTTACTGCACAGTAAATAATTCATTATCACAACTGCAGCAGCCCCGGATCCTCTTCTGCTGTCCTGGGCTAATTTTAAAACGGGGAGAGAGGCTTTCCCATGGTGTTCGGCCTGGGGGGAGGTTTGGGGTGGAAAGGTTGCAGGACCTGCCTGAGGCTGCAAGTGGTTCACAGTGTGAGGAATGGAGGTGACACATGGCCACTGGCAATAAAACCCAGTGACAGTGGCAGGATAAGGTACCTGTGTGCCCAAACTGCATCAAAACGGTATTTAACACGTGTAGAGCAGCACTGAGACAGATCACAGCCAGGGATGAGCAGTTTGGTGTGTGACTGTGTCCGTGACCTGGACTCCTTCCTGTCCCTGTTACAGCTCCCCTGTGGGGCAGATGTCCTGAACAGGTCATTTTATGACCTCAGTCCTTCAAAGGCCAGATTGCAAGGCCAGCCAGGGGACTGTGACACCAGCCTGGGTCACAGCCTTACACAGAGATGCTGAGAGCGGCGACTGGGACATCACACAGCTCCATCCCGGGCCACCTCTGTGCTCAGGGACACAAAGCCTGCGGAGAGGGACCTGTGCTGGGTTAGATCATCCCTGGCAGACATTTAGGACCCTCCCCCCTGTCTCTGCCTCACCCTGCCGGGCTGCCCTGAGCTGCTGGAAGCGGTGGGAAAATGCAGGTCTGAGTGGGGGGATGAGTAATGCCGCAGCTATCTCCTTCTCCGATCAATACGGTGTGTCCTCGCACATGCCAGAGCCCGGCAAGAGCTTTTGTTTTGGCTGCTTGGGGAAATAATTGCATTCTTTTAATATCTCAAAACAAAGATTTACCACAGGGGCAGAGAGACCACACGGGAAGGTGCTGCTGAGTTATAACCAGGAAGGTCCGTGAGGAGCCTTTGCGTGGGAGCCTCAGACGTTTCCCTGCAGACGTTTCCCCCCACCAGGCTCCTCTGCTCCCTCCCTGCATGTCCAGGAGGGCAAAACGTGGTCCTGTGCTTGCCCAGGCCTCTCCTCTCTGCGATTTTGCCCTTAATACATGGTTTTTTTCTTCCCTGTGTCCTGGGTGCATTGTGGCTCTTGCAGCAAACCGTATCTGTGTGTCTTGGCTGCACTTCTGTGTCCCTCTGTCCCTGCATCTCTCCTGGTGTGAGATGTCCAGGTGCTTTGCTCCACATTATGGAATTATAGAATGGTTTGGATTAAAAGGGACATTAAAGGCTGTCTTGTTCTACCCCCTCTGCCATGGGCAGGGACACCTTCCACTAGCACAGGTTGCTCCAACCTGGCCTTGGACACTCCCAGGGATGGGGCAGCCACAGCTTCTCTGGGCAACCTCTGCCAGGGCCCACCACCCTCACAAAGAACAATTTCATTGCAATATCCCACTTAACCCTGCTCTGTCTCAGTGTGAAACCATTCCTCCTTGTCCCATCACTCCAGGCCCTTGTCCAAAGCCCCTCTCCAGCCCTGACCTTCCCAGCGCTCTGATCCCGCTCCTATTCCCACCCTTTGGGTGAAAGTCCCCCTGCATCATCCCCTGGAAAATCCTCAACACTCCCTCTCCTACGGGACACCCCCGTGCCCCGCTTTGTGCCCTCCCTCTCCCTTGTCCCTGGATTTCCTCTGCGCGCCCTCCCCGTGCCCGCAGTTCCTGTGTGCCCCTCTCCACCCTTGCCCGTGTGTTCCCCGCTCCCAGCGCTGCCCGGGGGGTCTCCCCGCATCCCGGGCCCCCTCCCCCGGTACCGGCCCCGGGCGGGGCGGCCGCCTTGGCCGCCAATGGGAGCGGGGAGGCGCGGCCCCGGGGCCGCCCCATTTATCCGCCCGGACGGGCCGGGACGAGCCGGGCGGCGGCGGAGCCGGGGCTGGGATCGGGAAACAGGAATCGGGATGGAGCGGGCGGCGGTGCCGGGACCCGGGGCCGGTTCGGCGCTGGCCGCCTCGCTGGCCGAGGGGCTCATCAAGTCGCCGCGGCCGCTGATGAAGAAGCAGGCGGTGAAGCGGCACCACCACAAGCACAACCTCAAGCACCGCTACGAGTTCCTGGAAACGCTGGGGAAAGGCACCTACGGGAAGGTGAAGAAAGCTCGGGAGCGCTCTGGGAAGCTGGTAAGGATCACTCCCTCCTGCTCTCCGGTGCATCCTCAACCTGCGCGAGTGCCTGAGCATCCCCCCGCTCTGAGCAGCGCGGTCCCGGTGCATCCCTCCTTCCCGGTGCATCCCCCCCGTCCTCGGTGCACTCCCCACCCCGGTGCATCCCCTCCCGTGGGCCGGCGGCCCCAGAGCATCACCCCCGCTTCCAGCAGCCTGGTCCCGGTGCATCCCCCTCCGGTGCTCCCCCTTCCACTCCGTCCCCGGCGCATCCTCCCCCTGCGGGACCCCCGAGCTCCCCCCGCTCTGAGCAGCGTGTTCGCGGTGCATCCCCCCGCTCCGGAACGTTTCCCCCCATCCCCGTACCGGTTCCTCCCGTCGCCCCCGGCTCCCCGCAGCCCCCGCCCGGCCCCGCTCCCGCCGCAGTGTGCGGGAGGCTGCGGCGCTGCCCCCCCCGTGCCGCAGGAGGGGGCACAGCGGTGGCGGGGGCAGCCCGGAGGGGCCTCACCCCCCCTTCTTGGGGGGCTGCAGCTCCTCTCGCCCACTTGACCGCGTCGGGCTTCCTGGGGGAAGGGGCGGGCAGGTATCCGGCCGCCGAGAGCAAACACCGCACTCGAGTCTGAAGGGTTTTTCCCTTCCTCTCGCCCTGGGTCTGGGTTGGGTTTGCTGTTGGCTTTCACACGGTGTGGGGCACCCAGGGCCACGCCAGCACAGCCCAGCGTCTGTCCAAAATCCTGACTCACTCCAGCGACGCTGGAGCAAGTGGGGCCGTGCAGGGCACGGCTCGCAGCCTTCCACAGGGATCCCTCACCCTCGGGAACGCGGGATGCTGCCGTCCTGGCTGCCCTGTCCTTCGGGAATCTGCAGGGCTTCAAACTCGGAAGCGATTTCTCAGCCTCGAACACCCCGAGGTGTGGGATGGGACCCAAAAAGACACTGTCACACCGCCCTGACCACGGGGGAGCGGGGAGGGAGGTGATCTGTGAGCAGCAGGACTGGCCCGGACAGGCTGCCGGGGCTGAGCAGGGTGTGGGATCGGCTCCCTCCCGTCCCACAGACTCAAGGGGAACAGCTGTAAATCTGCGAGGTTTTCTTGTGTAACGCGACGGCTCCTGATGAAGTCAGAGCTGCCGTTTCCATTAGCCTATCTGATTCTGGAGAAGCTGCTGTTTTGCTGCATAATCAGGGCCCTGAAATGCAGCTTCCACCCACAGAGCTTGCAGGATTCCTCCCCTCGGGATGGGCGAGATTTGGCTTTCCCTGTGTGCACCTAGCAAAGCTGGGAATCTTTGAACTTCCCGAAAACTCGCCCATCTGTGGAAGGTCCCTGGGACCGGGATGGGCAGCACTGCTCTATTACAATGCAAATTCAATACACAGGCCACTGACTCCTGAGATGGAGATAGTCAAAGGCTCTGCTAACTGGTCCCTCATAGGCACAGGAGACTTAACCACAAATCTCTCCTCTTCCCACAAATTCTTTCTTGTAGCACTCAGCACTTCCGGACCTGTTTAATCTGGAGGCTTATCCTGAGCTGGGTTGTTATTTGCTCCTTCTCTAAGTGGCTTTCACTTCCTAAACACCAAGGTGTGAGAGCAGGTACGGGTTACCCCTCGTGGGATCCCAAAGTACCAGCTGAGGCTGTAAAGCTGGAGCTGCTCCATGCTCGTGGGTTTAGCCTCTGGCTAATCAGAAGCTGCCTCTCTCAGAGCCACTGAATATTGAACCGTCTGGTTTTACTGCCTGCATTCCTTTTCCCCCCTCTGGATTTCAACCAGCCTACCTGGGCTCGGAGCAGGCTGAGCCTAAATCAGTTGGTAGGTGGCAGGGAAGCCCCTGAAGGATGCTTTGGGACTTTCACCAATATTTTTCGTCTTGTAAAACCATATTCCGGTTAGAATTCCTCCATCTGAAGTGCTGCTGGTGCCTTTTGGTGGGTTGTTCTGTCAAGTGTCCTTCCCAGTCCTTGGAAAAACGTTGTGTCCCTGCAACATCAGGTGGGGAGAGAGTTGCTGCTTCTTTTTCCTTTCCTTTTTTTTCCCTCCTTTTCTTTTGCCCTGTGTCTTTTGGGGTTGAAGGTTCAGTAACGTGGGCCACGGGGGTGCAAACTGGCTCCTGCCCCCGTTTGCATGGCAGCATCTGGGCCCTTTATTTTCCTCCCAGCCTGGTGTTTCTCCCAGCCTGGATCCCAACTCCTGGCCTGCAGCCAAGTCACACAGGACAAGGGACCTCCCATGGGACTCTGCTCGGTGTCAGAAGTGCCTTTGTGGGCTCCTGGGGTGTCAGGGGAAGGCAGCACCTGGAATATTCCAGGGCTGCAAAGCCTCTTTTGATCTCCAGTCAGGGGCAAAGCCCAATCTCTTCCGTAGTGGGTTGTAATCCATATTTCATGGAGCATGAAATGCTGCCCTTACAGCCTGGAACAACTTCTAAAGGGCTGCCTGAGGTTGTAGCTTAATGCATCTTTCAGCAGCTGCTGAAAATACCTGTTCTGCCCCCAAAAAACTTTTTAATTAAAAGCTTTTTTGACTTGGAAAGTGCTCCTGAGCTCCCTGAGCTCCTAGGGGAAGGCTCCAGTGGGACTTCTTGGGGCTGTTTCCCACAGGAGATTCTCCTCCTGGCACTGGTGGTGGGGGCTGTGGCTCTGCCTGTCCCTGAAGCTGCTGTTCTCCATCCCCAGGGTGGCTGATGGGCCTTCCCTGTCTCAAGGGGAGACCCTCTGCTGCCAGCCCACTGAGAAAGGGAAAGTTTGGGAACAAAGCTGCTTGCTGGCACCCCTGGGGAAGGATGGGATGGCTGAGGGATCGACAGGCAGATAAACCACCCCATCCTGGGCTGCTGGTTCGGTCTCTGGGGTGTGAGATGTGCTGTGCCCTCCCTGTGCCCACCTGCCTGAGGGCAGAGCTCATCAGGGAGAACCCTGGGGCTCTCACAGCACCCAAAACCTGCTCCCTGCTGCAGCTTTGTCTGCCTGCAGGTCACTAAGTGCTGAGGATGTGCTCCAGCACTGCTGGGTACAGCCAGGGGCACTTCCCGAGGCTTCCCACGCTGGCAGCCTGGAGCCACTTCACCATTTAGGGATAGTGGATCATGCCCTGAGCCCTGGCTCAGCACTGGATGTGTGTGAGCAACCCAGACAGCAAGGAAATGTTCTCTGTGCCCCCCAAAACGCTGAGGGTGTTGGGCTGGGTGTCAGTCTTTAGTGGGGGGATGAATAGAGGGAGCCAACAGGAATTTGGGAGGGCAGGAGAAGGCTGACTCACTGCATAAAAGCTCTGCCTGCATTCTAGCAGGGGGCAGGCAACTGGGGCAGGAGGAAAAAAATTGTTAAACTTTAAGCTGTTAACCTACACAAAGGTCAGGGGAAGGAATACCTGAGTTTCGAGAAGCGTTAAGCACTTTCAGTATTGTTTTATACAGAAACCTGGGCCTGGGTTGTTGGACTTGCCCTGGCCAGAGTCCACCCTGCTGCTCTGCTTCAGCACCTGGGGCTGCTGCAGGTTCCTCCACGGTGCTGCCTGAAGTGGTTCAGTGCTGCAGAGATGGGCCCTGGGGCCAAAAAAAGGGGCTCCATCCCTTCTGTGCCCATCTGAGCCCTCTCTAAGGGGGTTTCCCCCGTGAAGACGCTGCTGTGGCAGCCGAGCTCTCACTGATTCACTGATTCAGCACCAGGGGCCTTGCTCAGCGAGCCTGTTGCTGCCTGCTGGGCTGGGTCTGAGGAGAGAGAATTCCAGCCCCCTAAATCAGAGGGACACGAGGCTGAGCCTCCACCCCGCTGCACCAGAGGAGGAGGAGGAGGAGGAGGAGGAGGAGGGTCCCTGTGCATCAGAGCCATGAGCATCACTCCTGTGCAGGCAGCTGGGGCCCGAGGGGGTCCACTGCCCCTCTCCCCGTTGCTGGGAGACTGGTGCAGGGGGTCCCTTTACAGGATTAAAGCTGTTCCGCATTCTTGTCTGGGAGAGAGAAAAAAAAAAAAAAAAGTTTCTGCTGGATTCAGTTGTAAATTCGACCCTAGGAGCACATTGTCTCTGCCCAGCCCCTTTGAAAGAGGATTAGAAGGCATCTATTCTCTGGCACTTACTCTTCTTTCTCCTCCCCTTTCTATTTCCTTGTCGAGGATAACTTGAAAACCCAAGTGAAAGCCTGGAAAGCTCCTCCCCATTGCCAGTGCTGGGTCTCCCACCCTGTGCCCGGGAAGGGATCTCCTCCTTAATCTGAACTTTCTCCTACCACCAGCTCCTTGGAATCAGCATTTGCCCGGAGAACAAAACCCGGGTGTTGTGGGGTTTTGGGTTTATTTCTCTTCCATGACCCCCAGAAGACGTTGTCATGTTTGTTGTTGTTGTTGTGTCCCAAGTCATGCGTGCAGGTCGCATTCCTTCGGCTGGCCACGTTCAGAGCCTGGGACACAATTCCTGTGAGCCCAAAAATGAGGAACAGGGCTGTGCTACCTGCAGGAGGAGGGCTGGGCAGCCCCTCTGGTGGGAGCTCCAGCAGCTCTCTAGTGGAGGGGAGGCAGGGGGAGCTTCTCCCTTTTGTGCAGATCAACCCCAAATCGATCAAGGTTGTTTTTATCCGAGCTGTTCCCGTGGGCAGCTCCACTCTTGGATCCAGGCACGAGGAGGAGCTGGATCGTTGATCTCTTGCTTGTGAGCCCTTTCCCAAAAGAGTGGGGTGGGTTTCTTGCTCTGCCTTTGGGAAACCACAGCCGGGTTGACCCTCTGTGCTCCTCCACAGGTGGCCATCAAGTCCATCCGGAAGGATAAAATCAAGGATGAGCAGGACCTTGTCCACATCCGGAGGGAGATTGAGATCATGTCCTCCCTCAACCACCCCCACATCATCGCTGTGCACGAAGGTGAGCCCTCCTGCCCTTTCTCTTCTCCAGCAGCATCCCTGAGCCCCCTCACAGGGCAGCTCCCACTGGCTGGGATAAACCTCCCCCCTAAGGGAGGGGAGGAGGGGGATAGGTTTATCCCCAGGGAGGAGGTTTATCCCAGTCCCTCACCCCCCTCACAGGACCTGGCTGCCTTTTTTTGGTGACTCAGCTCTGGTGGGGAAAGCAGGTGTTGCCTGGATGTGTTTTCCCCCTTCACTTCTCCCGCAGAGCAGCGGCGAGGGGAAATACCTGCTCCAAGAACAGCCCTTCTGTCCCATCCCCTCCTGCCCAGAGGGGCAACTCAGCTTCGAAAATTTCATTTCATTTCTTTCAAGAAGTCTCTTTTTGGAGCTGGAAGCCTCATGAGAGGCTGTGTTGTGGTGGGAACCAGGGACCCCTGCAGAGCCCAGTGCTGAGTGTGGTTGTGCTGGACACTCTCCCCAGCTGTGGGAGCCTTGGGAATCTCCACGGCTCTGCTCCCAGCCAAAGGCAGGAGTTAATCTCAGTGCTGGAGTCCTCTTCTTTCCCTCCCCTGGGGCACTGGAAAACCAAACTGCTGGGAGAGCTCCTGGTGCTCCCGGGCTTGGCTTTATGGCCAGGGCTGGGCTTTGCTCCCGGGCTGTTGGGACAACACCAACCAAAGGGGAATTTCTCAAGCTCTAACTAGGACCAGACTTAGCCCAAATCTCCAGCTGGGTCAGTCTTTGCAGCCACTTTGGTGGAAACTCTGCCTTCCCTGGGCTCTCCCTGCCTTCCCAGCGTATGTGAAGGACCCAGAGTCCTTTTGTCCTCCAAACAAAAGCGAGTGGGTTGGCAGTTCCTACGCAGTGTTTGCAAGGGCTGAGTCACCCCGACTGCTGGAATTCAAAAATATTGAAGGAGCTTTCTGCAAACAGGAAGAAAACGCTCCGACTCTTGGCTCCAGCTGGAGCCTCCTTGGGAGCAATGAGAACACTCAGGAAGGCCGTGGGCTGTGCCAGCACTGCCACCTTCCACCCTGGCAGGGGCTTCTAGCAGAGAGCCTCGTGCCTTAGTCACCTCCTGGCAGAGCACAGCCCTCGCTCCTGGGTGCTGTGGCTGCAAAGCTGCCTGGCCAGCAGCCCTGGTGGGGGCTGTGTTTGGGTGGCAGCTCTGCTGGTCCTTCCCCTGACCTGCAGGTACCTGCAGAGACCCCCACACCGGTTTTGTGGATGAGTGAGGGCGGGCAGGGTGGGCAGAGAGCCGGAGTCCTCACCTGATCGTTACCTTAGCGTGCGCTAAGGAGAATTCCTGCAGCTCCAAGCACCTCTCCTGACCACCCCCCCTGCTCCCCCCCCGTGTCCTGCAGTGTTTGAGAACAGCAGCAAGATCGTCATAGTGATGGAATACGCCAGCAAGGGCGACCTGTACGACTACATCAGCGAGCGGCAGCGGCTCTCGGAGCAGGAGGCGCGGCACTTCTTCCGCCAGGTCGTGTCCGCCGTCTACTACTGCCACAAGGTGGGCTGGCACCGCAATTCCCGAGGCATTCCCGGCGGGGGATCAGCGGGATCGGCTCCTGAGTGCTCTGCAGGGCCAGCTGCAGGCAGAGGGGCAGCAGCCAGGGCTGGGGGGGGGGGGGGATGCAGAGCCCGATGGGGAAGCTGAGCCTGGGCTGGGAGGTGGGGGGAGCTCGTGGCTGTTTGGTTTTCCAGGGAGAGGGGTTGATCCTGCCTCTTATCTGGGGGGTGTGGCAGCGCCCCAGCAGCTTCTGGGGAGTCCTGGGCCTCGGCTCTGGCTGCTGTGGTGTGGGGGTGACTAACCTGGCCAGGGAGTTGTCACCTCCTGTCCCACCCGCCCAGAAGGAGCCGCCCAGAGCTGTCCATGGCACTGGAAGCCGAGCCCTGGGTCACCCATCTTGTTCCTGAAGGAAATGTGCAGCTTTAAACCCTCTCCAGGACCGTGGGATGAGCTGTGCCAGCCCTGGAAGGACCCTCAAGGCTGAGGGTCTCCCTGGAGGATGTTCCAGGCCATGCCCCAGTCCTTGGCAGGGGTGGGGGGGGGTTGCAGGACACCTCCTGGGCCCAAACCAAATCGGGGTCCTGCTTAGCTGGGCAGCAGCAGGTCCTGGCAGAGCCCAGAGCTGTGCCCACCGTGCCTGGGTGGAGCTGGCACCAGGGGCTCTGCTGGCTGGAGAGGGTGGAGGAGCCCAGGGTGGCACCCGGGACAGGTATTTCTGAGCAGCGCCCAGGCCGGGACGTGGTTTCCAGCCTGTCTTTGGGTGGCACACCCAGGGATGTTTGCTGCTCCTGTGCCCTGTTTGCGTGTGCCTGTGAACGAGGGTGACCTCCCCAGGGGCCTTTCCCTTCCTCCAACACTCCATAAACAAACTAACCCCGGCTCTGCCTCCCCTCCCGCAGAACGGGATCGTCCACAGGGACCTCAAGCTGGAGAACATCCTGCTCGATGCCAACGGCAACATCAAGGTGAGGGGTTGGTAGAGCCAGAGAGGGGCCCAGGGGGTGCTGCCCGGCTTGGAGGTGGCCACAACACCCTGGAACCCCAGGGAAGGTGCTTCCCAGAGCTGGCGTCACCCGGAGCACTGTTTTCCCAGGAAACAGGGAGCCAGGAGGGCACCTGTGCCTGGCCCTGCTATCTGAGGCGGCCCAGCCTCAAAGCTGCCGGTAAAGCCATAACTGATATTTGCCTGCTGATAAGAGGGCAAAGTCTGAGCACCCAGGTCAGTGCACAACCAGCTGGATGAGAAAGGTCTCTCCAGGGGAAATTCCCAGTTCCCTAAGGACAGGCCAGGCTGGTGGAGGGAGGTGTGAGGCAGTTTGTGGCTCTGCTGGCCCCGAGTGATGCTTTTTGCTGCAGCTGCCAGGGAGGAAGGGCACAGCGTGGCCTCAGCCAGTGGTTGGTGATGACAGGCTGTGGGGTTTATCTCTGCAAGGGATAATTTTGCAATTGGGAGCTCACACACCACTCACACACTGGAGCTCACCAGCCACTGCACCTCCTGCCTGGTGTAATGAGGATAATGAACGTCTGTGTGCAAGGTGGAGCTGATAAGGACAGCCTGGGGTGGCTGGGAAGGAGCTGGAAGAGAGCCCAGCAGCTCCCCCTCCAACCTCACCTTTCCAGCTGCCTCTGCTCCTGGGGATGGGGCAGAGGGGCAGAGCCACAGGGATGAGCTTTTTGGGAGGGGGAGAGGAACAGGAGCAACCTCAGGGGGTGGAAAGCCAGGCTGGTGGTGCTGAGGAGACTGAGGGCACCCAGCGCCACGGGCAGGTTCGTACCCGGAGAGCTCCAGGTGGCAAAGCTGCTCCAGCTGCACAGGGAAGCCCTGCTGCTGGATAACGGCTGGAAATGTCTCTCCAGATTGCAGATTTTGGGCTGTCCAACGTTTACCAGCAGGACAAACTTCTGCAGACCTACTGTGGGAGCCCCCTGTACGCGTCCCCCGAAATCATCAACGGGAGGCCCTACAAGGGCCCCGAGGTAGGTTGGGCCTCATCTCCCATGGGGAAAGCACTGGGTGGTTTGGGATAACGGCTCCCCTGAGACTGGACACTGCCTGGGTGGGGTGTGGCAGCCACAGTGGGGTGGATATGCTGAGTGGGGGGTGGCTGGAGCCGGTGCTGCCCCACAGTCTGTCCTCCCCTGTGGCTGCTGCCGCTCCAGGAGCCCCCGCTGAGGCTCTGGCAGGGAATCCTGCCCGGGTGGGCGTGGGCCAGGGCAGCCTGGTCCTGCTGCCCCCCCCTCCAGGCTCCTCTGTCCCCCTGGCAGGTGGACAGCTGGTCCCTGGGCGTGCTCCTCTACATCCTGGTGCACGGCACGATGCCGTTCGACGGCCACGACCACAAGACTCTGGTCAAGCAGATCACGAGTGGGGAGTACCGGGAGCCCACGAAGCTGTCGGGTAGGCAGAACCCCCGTCCCCCTGTGTGTCCCCCTGCGTGTCCCCCCCTCCCCGTGCCCCCTTCAGTGCCTGACCTGCCTGTTCCCCAGACGCCTGCGGGCTGATCCGGTGGATGCTGATGGTGAACCCCGAGCGCCGCGCCACCATCGAGGACATCGCCACGCACTGGTGGGTCAACTGGGGCTACAAGATGCCCGTGGGGGAGCAAGAGCTGCTGAGGGACAGCGAGTCCCCCCTGGCCACGGTGGCGGAGTGGCTGCGCCGCTCGTCCCGGCCCCTCCTGGAGAACGGCTCCAAGGTGCGCTGCTTCCTGAAGCAGCACATCCCCGGCGTGACCCTGGAGCGCCAGCGCTCCCTCAAGAAGTCCAAGAAGGAGAACGACGTCTCCCACGCGCTGCAGGAGGTGCCCGTGGCCCCGGAGAACCCCTCCAAGTCCATCCTCAAGCGGCCCAAGGGCATCCTGAAGAAGAGGAACTCCTGTGAGCAGAAGGTGCCCAGCCCTGGGCCCCTGCTGGCGTCGCCTGTGGGAGAGGCGAAGGAGGAGGATGGGGAGGGGGTCACTGCGGGGCTCACCCGGATCCTGTCCTCTGGAATGCTGCCCTGCAGCACGGGCACTGCAGCAGTGCCCAGGAAGGGAATACTGAAAAAGCCTCCGACGAGGGAGTCGGGGTATTACTCGTCCCTGGAGTGCTGCGAGTCCGGGGATGTCCTGGACGCCGGCAGCTTGGACCTGGACGGGAGCGTGTTTGCCGACAGCCCCTCCCCGGGGCAGGGCCCGCAGGGTCTCCCCGCCCGCCGCAAAGGCATCCTCAAGCACAACGGCAAGTTCTCCTCGAGCAGCACCGAGCCCGAGAGCCCCCCCGGGCCGGGCTTCGGCGGCTTCGGCGAGGTGCCCCTGCCCCAGGCGCCCCGAGCCCGCCCGTCCAGCGCCGTCAGCGAGGACAGCATCCTGTCCACCGAGTCCTTCGACCAGCTGGACCTGCCCGCCCGGGCCCCCCCCGGCGCCGGGGGCATGCGGGGCTGCGTGTCCGCCGACAGCCTGCTGCGGCTGGGAGAGGACGAGGAGCTGGAGGGAGGGCGGAGGCTGCGCCGCTGGACTGTGACCCACTGCCGGAGCCCCCTGGCAGAGAGCAGCCTGTCCCTGGCGGGCTGTGACAGTGTCCCCGAGGGGTTCCGCTGCGCCGTGGCCGTGGGAGGGAAGCTGAGCTGAGGGTACCCCCGGGGGTGGTGCCTTTAGCAGGGAGGGGGCCGAGCCCTCCCCTCCCCGGGGCTGCTGGTGCTGCTGACCCCACATCCCACGTATTTATTTGGCAGCCTCGTGCCCCTCGGTGCCCCAGGGCCAGGACATTCAATGGGCCAAAGCTCTGAGTGCTCCCCGTGGAGGGGCTGGGGGTGCCCCCTCACCGCCATCCTCCCCTCGCAAACAGGCTCATCTCATCTCATCTCAAACCAGGGGGGGTTCGGGGGATTTATTTTCTTCTTTGCACTGTTTTTTTTTTTTTGGCTGCACAAGGTCACGGGTGGGGCAGGTGATATACCTCAAACAGAGCTGGAGATGTAGCAGGGTGCTGGCGAGGGGCAGAAAGGTGCTGCCCGTGGACTGAGCTCCCGGGATGTGCTGGCAACGGGGGCCAAAGAGCCCAGGCCACGGCTCTTCCCTCTCCTGTGCTGAGAAACACAACTGGATCTGGCCAAAACCCCAGGCTGAGACAATGCTCTGATGCCAACGTCTACTATTGGAATGCTGAGGAAAAAAAAAAACGAAACAAAAAAAAAAAAAAGGTGTCTTTGGTGAGGCACCGTGACTTTATTTATTGCCTTTGTCCAACCTGACGGAAAGTGTCAGCAGCACGGGCTGTGTCTGGCTCCAGCACAGCTTCCCAGGGTTGTTTTTTGGGAGCTGTCTGTGTCCTTGTCTCACCAGGCTCCATTGCACTATTGCCATGTGTTTGCTGGCCCTTTTCCCTTCTCCAGGGCGTGTGTGTTTTCCCTCCTTCCTACAACTGCGGTCTGGAGAAAACCATTAAATTAAAAGCAAATGGTAAATGTGAGTTGTTCTCTTGGGTGCCAGGGGAGGGGAGATGGGGGTGGCTGCCTGGAGCTGCCTGTCCCACTCTGGGGGCTCCCTGTGCTGCTCCTGAGGGGATGGGGCTGTGCCTCCAGTCCAGGTGAGTGGGAGTTTGCTCAGACACAGGTCCTGTAAGGTGTGACACCCCTGTGCAGTGTGTCCTCAGCATCCCCAGTGCTCCAGCACATCCCCAAACTGGGATCAGGTGGTGCCTCCCACAGTGCTGGGTGGTGCTGAGCTGGGACATCCCTGATTTGGGGGCTCTGGGAGGGGGTCAGGCTGGTTTTTAAGGCTGAGCAGCTGCTGCTGCTGAACAAGCAGAGCCCAAACTTTAGGGAGAGCAGTGTTGGAGGCAGATGAGGGTGGGGGAGGAGGAGCCCTTTCTCCATCACCCCCCGGTTCCCGTGGGCAGCCCGGCTTTCCGAGCTCTGCTCCCAAACCTTCTCACCAGAGCTGGGTGGGTTTGGATCTGTGACACACCCCAGGTTTTGGTGGCAGGAGGTGCCTCCTGGGCACCTGCCATCACCTCTGACAGCATCTACAGGTGCCTCAGCTCGGCGAAGGACCAGCGAGGCTGAGCCCCAGCTGTCAGAGCTGCCCCTTCTGCAGCCCTTTCCTTTATCCCCTTCTCCCGCTGCGCCATTGAAACCTCGTTTATTGCTCCATAAAGCCCTGCAACGCTTTCCCGTTTCCAGTCGGGTTAATAAGAGCCATTTCAGGTCTCCGGGGGCAGGTGCAGGGTGGCAGGGCTGCCTGCCCGGAATGCCGACCCTCTCCCACCAGGCTGCAGCCAGAGGAAGGGGGGGTTCACCACGCTCGGCCCCCCACCGCGCATTCCCCGCGTGCTTCCCGAGCCATTAAGAAACGCTGGAGCGGTTAAAGCTGTTCCCAGGGCATCCAGCTCAGCCAGGACAAAGTCCCGGTGCCCTGTGGGGTGGGATGAGCCGGGGGTGCAGCACCCACAGGGCAGCAGGAGCATCCCTGCCAGGTCGGGCTGAGCTTTAACTGCCACGGAGAGACAGAGATTCCTTTTTGGGAGGCGTCTGTGGGTTTGGTTTTGGAGCATCCCTGGTCCTGTTCCATTAATGATTTGCAGGAAAACACCCGTGTGTGCTGGTTTCGGAGCTGTGGCAGCTCCGGGTGGGCACCGTGTGGGGTGTGGGGCACACGCTGCCCACCCCATTCCCTGTCCCGGTGTTCCTGCCGGTTTGGGAGCGGTGTCTGGTCAGCTCAGCCCATCCCGGGCTGGTGGCAGCTCCCTGGGGCTGCTCCCGGGTCCCTGCCCACCTTACCCTGGGCCTCAGCGATGGGCAAGGGTGGGAAGTGCTGTTGGAGGGGTGAAGGAGGCAGCCTGAGCCTGGAGTCCTCTTGGATTCGGTGGGAGGGGGTGCAGTGAGTGTCCCCCACCCTGCTGGTGCCCCCTCCCCTCCCTGCTCCCGACATTCCCCCACCAGCCCTTGGAAACGCTCCTTTCATCCCAGCCCTGGTTTCCGCTGCCTCTGCCCCCCCCCCCAAAGCGGGGGCTGAGCCCCCCTTTCAGACCACCACCATTATTGAGGGCTCTTTTATCCAGCCCTTTCATCCCGGGGATTGGCAAACCCTGCATTCCCTCCCGCCCCGCCCCTGCCGTGGGTGTCTGAGGCGGGGGAGAATGACCTCAGAGCAGCTTTTTGCTGGGAAAATGCCATTTTTTGGGGGTGACTTCAGCCGACCTGCTGCGTTCTGCTGCCCAAGGGCGCGTGGGAGCGGGGCTGTGCTCCTGCCAGGATGGCCTGGGGAGGGGGAAACTGGGAGAAACACCCAAGGATGAATGACCCTGGATGATGAGGGGATGGTGGAGAGCTTGGAGCACGGCCTGTTGCCCTGGGGGTTTATCCCAACCAGTGCAAGCTTCCCTTGTCACTGTCCCAAGGGATTATCCAGGTGAAGCAAAGTGGGGGACAGCCTGGACCTCTCCTGCTGGGCCTTGGGGTACTGGGGGAAACTGGTACCTCCCCACTGCTGCATTCCAGGGCCTGGTGCCGCAGACACTTCCAGAGGGCAGGTGTAGGGGGGTTCTCAGGCATGGAAATGGTGCATTTGCAGGGTTTTTAAGGGGAAGTGGAGGTGGGTGGTGTGTCTGTGGCTCAGTGGGTCACTCAGACCCCAGGCTCGCTGCACCACGCCCAGACCCACAACCCCTGCTCATCTGGGGGACGCTTTGGGAGCCCCATCCCCGCGTGACAGCCACGAGCATCCCCTCCGTGCCCTGAAAAAAAGGGAGAGAAGGGGATTTGGGGGCCGGAGCAGCTGAGCTGGCTGAGGCAGCAAAGCCAGCGGCCCCAGCACCGCTCCCAGCAGGTCCCGCCGGGGCCGGGCGGCTTTCCCAGCAGAGCTGTGGGCACTGCCCTGCCCCGGGGGCGCTGCCTGAGTCACCCCGAGCTCCTGCCCGGGCCTGTGCGGGCAGCCCGGATGCGCCGAGCCCATATTTGGGAGCGGGGCAGGCGGAGCAGGATCAGAGCAGGATCGGGGAGACGCGGAGTGGGAAGTGGGGGATGCCTGTGACCCCAGGGACAGCCTGCAGCAAAAGCCACGCACATGACTGTGTCCCACAACTCTGCCTCTTCCCAGAACCGTCCTCACACCGCTGGAACAGAGGTGGATGAAGGGCCACAGCCAGTCCTCGTTAACTTCCAGCTCCTAACGATGCCCAGGGCGCCGAGCTCAGGGGTGCTCGGGGGTTTTGGGTGTCATCTGCCTCTGGCCGTGCCTGATGTGCTGCCATTCCTTCCCGTAGGAATCTCCCGTTGTTGGTTTTGTCTCCCTCAGGTTTTGTGCTGGAGCATTTTCTGTCTGTCTGACACATGGTGGGCCCGGAGCCAACAGTAGTTCTGAGACATTTTGTCATTACTCTGAGCGCCGGAACAATTAACACAACAAAGTTTAGATGTCTCTTTGCCTGTGATTCTTTCAAAGTGGGGCTTTTATTTTTTTTTTCCCCCTATTTTAAAAGGTGCCTCCACAACTACCTGTTTGATTGCTGGATTTCTTTGAAGATCTGAAGAAGAGAAATCCCCACATGAAAGTCCTCCTGTCTTCAATGGCCCTTTGCTGCAGCCTGGAGCGGCCCAAAAGGGGGAGAAAGCGGCACCCAGAAACTTTGATCCTGTTTCCCTGGAGCACAAGGAATGACTGGATCAAATCTGAGACCTAAAATGTGATCCCAGACTCTGCTGGGGATCAGGTAACTGAGCACTGGTGACCACCCTGAAGCCCCAGTGCCCTCCCAGAGCTGTGGTGATGCTGCTCAGGCCGCTGGGTCTCTGTTGGAGGGGGCAGCTGGTGGGATTTCTCCGAGCAGGATGACTCTGCCCACCTCTCTATGGCAGAAGCTCTGGGATGTGCAGTGCCAGGGCTGGGGGTTCCTCTCTGCAGCAGGATGGGGAAGGAGGATCAGGTCCAGCGCTGCTGGAGCACAGTCTGTGGCTGTGGGACCATCCACACAGTCATCTCCTGTCCTTCCCACCACTTGCAGCATCATCCACCCCATCGTGCCTGCCCTGAGCTGGTGGGGTGTGAGAGCCATAACTCATAGACTCATGGAACATCCTGAGCTGGAAGGGACCCACAAGGAGTCCAAATCCTGACCTTGCACAGACACCCCAAAACCTCACCCTGTCCCTCAGAGCGTTGTCCAAACCCTCCTGGAGCTCTGGCAGCCTTGGGGCTGTGCCCACTGCCCTGGGGAGCCTGCTCAGTGCCAACCACCTTCTGGGGAAGAACCTTTCCCTGAGATCCCTCCTGACCCTGTCCTGACACAGCTCCAGCCATTCCCTGGGTCCTGTCACTGCTCACAGGGAGCAGAGATCGGAGCTGCCCCTCCAAGCTGTCCCTGGACACCGCTCACCTGAGCGCCCTGCCCTGCACACCCCATCCCTTCCTGAGCCCTGGGGATGCCGGGCACGGCTGCAGGGATCGCTGCCACATGCCAATAAACCCCCAGTGGTTTCCCAGGCACTTCCCACGTGTGTGCAAAGCAGGCACAGGAGGCTCTTGAGCCGGTGGAGCTCCCACGGGGGGGATGTGGTGGCGAACCGGCCCCGCTGGCTCGACCGCCCGGCCGGGCGCGATCGCCCGCTGAGAGCGGGGCTGCCACGGGGCTCCACGGGGACGTGGCACACCCAGATGCTGTCTGTGTGCCAGGCTGCCAGCTCGTTCCTCCCCGCCAGAGCCGGCCGAACCGCTTCCTCCGGCTGCAGGCTCAGCTCGGTGCGCGGGCAGGGGGGGCAGAGCAGGGCTCGATTCTCCGCAGGCAGCGGGTGGGGAGGTCGGGGCTCGGAGCTGCTGCAGGGAGTTACTGGCTGGATGCAAACGTGCCCCTCGCATGACAGGGATGTCCCAGCCCGTGCAAACACCGGGGGTGAGGGGCAGCCCTCCCGGGTGCTGAGGGAGGTGGGGGGTTGGCGGTCCTGCTTTACGGCTGGAGCAGTGGAGTCACACAGTTACTCGGGTGCCTGCAGATGCAAAGTGTTGCCTCACTGGATCCTCAGGACTCCCAGCCTGGCTTGGCTGGGTACCAGCGCCCCGAAATCGGGACCAACCAGGTCCAGCCCTTTCAGGAAACCTGTCTGGGTGCTTCTTTGCATTCACAGGCAACCAGATACGCTGGGAAAATCACCCTCCCCTGCAGCTCCCAGCAGGGCTTCACTCCTTTCCCGTGTGAGACATGGGACAAGCTCCCTCACGGTGCTGGGCTGGGGGATGGAGGCTCCCAGATGATGCAGCAATGGCTCTTGGCAAAGGTGTTTTGGAGCCTCCTGCTCCCCCCTGTGCAGGCTCAGGCAGCCCCTGTGCCCACTGCTGTGCAGAGCCAGCCAGGAGGGCCGTGGTGTTGGGGCACATTTGGCTTTCCCGGTGTATGGAGCACTGGGGGTGCTGGCCTGGGCCCTGCAGAGATGCCATCATGGTGACGTGGTGGTGAGAGAAGGTGCCACAACCCCTGGTGACCTGCGGGGCCACCTGAGTCACTGAGCTGTCAGGGCTGTGCCCCAGACACTCACGGTGCCTGAGGGGTGAGAGCCAGAGGCTTGTGCAAGCCTGGGGAGCCCCAGGAGCAGCTGAAGGGCTGGGATGAGGGGCTGTGGTTGGGGACACACCATGGTTCATCCCCACACCTCTGTGCTCTGCCCACAGCTCTTGGTGCTGGGAGGGCACCGGGGACAGGGACAGCAGGGCCATCATGGACCCTCTGAGGGTGCCCAACTGGTTGGTCCCTGGAGTTCGGGAGATTTGAAGGGAGGGGAGCAGAGGGGCAGCTCTGATCTCTGCTCTCTCCAGTGACAGCACCCAGGGAAGGGCTGGAGCTGTGTCAGGACAGGGTCAGGTTGGATCTCAGGACAAGGTTCTTCCCCCAGAGGGTGGTTGGCACTGAA
>JAWWLV010000082.1:2970907-2981294 GCA_035041135.1 Platyrinchus mystaceus
AAAATCCAGCATGAAATTTTTGGAGGGGGAAAATGGCCCTTTCCCAGGAGCCAGCGAGGAGGTGTCAGATCCCTGAGGACAAGGCAGGAGTGATGCCAAGCAATCCTGGCCCAAAGTCCCAGTGTCACCCCCCCTCTTGGGGGTGCTGGAGCCCAGGGCACGGCCACACCAGCCCTCCCTGAGGAAAAGGAGCCGGTTTGCTGCGGGCAGGAGGCTCCTGAGGGCTATGGAAAAATAATCCAGCACGAGAATATCATGTAGCTCTTGTTTCTCTAAATAGGTTATTTTTCCACTGCCTCACAAAGGCCCCAGTATCTCCTCTCTTCTTATTACTCTTTGTGTCATATGCAGTTAATTATTCATCCCCTTTCTGTGCTGCTCTGGGAGTGGACACAGACCTGCTCTGCTCCTGCTTCTGTCCCAGTGGGATCAAAGCTTCGTCTGTAACCCCAGAGGGCTCACTGGGATTGGGCTCCTCCCAAGGCAGTGCCACAGGCCAGAGGAAAGAAATTTTGGCTCCAATTAACAACCTGCTGCTCCTGCTCCTGCCCCTGCGTGGGCACTCGATCCGTGTGTGCCACATTCCAGTGGGGAGGAGCAGGGAAGGGTCAGAGTGCCCTGATTTGCACACAGTAAAGGGGGGAGAGGAGGACCTGGAGGGGGCAGAGGAGGACCTGGAGGGGGCAGAGGAGGACCAGGGCACTCATTTCTTGCAAGGCTGCTGATACAGTGACGTGTTTATCCTCTGGGCCCAGGTTCCCACGGCCTGGTGGTGGCAGGGGAGCAGGGCTGGCACCCGCTGCACACCAGGGGCGTCAGCTGCAGCTTGGCACTGCCACTGCCCAGGCAAACAGAGAGAAAAAGTATCTGGTTGAGCCTTTTTCCATTAGCTCAGAGGGCAACAGGAGTCTCCAGGTCAGATTTCCCTCTAGGAGAGCAGGCAGAGAGGAGTGTTTGGGTGGGGGGCGTGTGGGAAGCATCGCTCCCGTCTCCCCGCTGGGTGCCACTGCTGGGGGGAGCACGTGGATCTGACAGCCCACTGCTGTCCCACCCTGGCAGCTCTGCCCAGCCCCTGCCACCCCATGACACAGCTATTCCTGACAAAGCCACCCAGCAGGAGCCCCCGTGGGATGCCAGAGCCTGCCTGGCCATCTCCTCACCCCAAACTTTGCCAACTCAATGCTGGGATTTTCAGGTAAATTAAAAAAAAAAATCCCCCCCAAAACCCAAGGATACTTCCAGCCCTCAGGGCTGCAGAGAGCAGTTTTAGAGTGGGACACCCCCTGAGCTCCAAAGGCCAAGGAGAGAAGGTGACATGGAGAATCCCACCAGCTCCCAGAGCACCTCTCCCTGCCTGCCTTGTGAACTCACTGTGCCTGCTGGGCTAATCTCGGCTGGTTCATAATTAATGGCACTAAACACTCGATGGAAACACCATCCTGTCCATCAGCTCTGCATGGACTGCTTTAAAAATCACTTTGGATGGGACCAACTCACAGCTCAGCTCTTCCAGGTGCTCAGCCCTGGGCTGTCAGGATCCCCTCAGACCCTGTGCCAGGGGTCCCATCCTGCTGGTACAGAGTTCTTGGCAGGTCCTTTTTCCTTTCCCTCAAATCCCACTCTGGGAATCAGACCAGTGCACATCCCTGCCTTCACTTCCCCACAGGAGAAGCATCAACTCCAGCAGCTCCAGACCTGAGTGGTTCCCATCCGCTGTCTGGTGCCACCAGCGCTGCCCTGAGGGACAATCTCATCCCAGCAGCACTTTGGGGTGCTCTGCACCCAGTCCTGCCCCGGCTCCTCAGCGTGTTCTCCCCCCAGCCCGGGTGCAGCCACAGAATCACTGAGGTTGGAAAGGCCCTCCAAGATCGTCGAGTCCAACTTGTGACCCCTCCCCACCTTGTCACCCAGACACAGAGTGCCACACTCAGCCTTTCCTTGAACACCTCCACAGACAGGGACTCCACCACCTCCCTGGGCAGCCCCTTCCAACGTCTAATCACCCCTTCTGCAAAGCAATTCTTCCCGATGTCCAACCTAAACATCCCCTGAGCAGCCTAAGACCGTGTCCTCTTGTCCCATCACTGGCTGCCTGAGAGGAAAGCCTGACTCCCACCTGGCTCCCCCCTCCTGTCAGGGAGTTGTAGAGTGAGAAGGTCCCTCCCAAGCCTCCTTTCCTGCAGGCTGAGCCCTCACAGCACACGCACTGCAGCCCTACCTTATCAGCCAGGCCCTCGGTGTCCTCGGTCAGCAGGTAGACGGCCCCGCTCTCGGCCAGGAGGATGGCAGTGTCCGTGGTGGAGGAGGACCTGGGCCGGCCCTGGTGCTGATGCAGGATGGCCGTGAGGCCGCTGTCCTGGGGGGCTTTGCGCCCGAGGTGGGGGCTGCCCTTCTGGGGCTCCAGGGAGCCGCTCTTGGCGCGGCGGCCGCCGCTGTGCAGGCTCGTGCCGCGCTTGATGGAGGGCCGGGAGCGGATCTGCTGCAGCACCCGGTTGAAGGCGGTGGGCCGGGCCGGCAGGTCGTGCAGGGACACGGCGTAGGACACGCGGTGCATCTCCGGGGAACGCTCCTTCTCGTCGGGGGACTCGTGGTCGGACGCGCCGGGCGGCGGCGGCGGCAGCGAGTCCTGCGGGTTGTGCTGCTCCCGCTCCCGCGAGCGCCGGCGGCTGTGGAACAGGTGCTTCAGGCCGTGGCCGAACATGGAGCCCTCGGACAGCTGCTGGATTTTCTGTGGGACAGGACAGAGGGAAACAGCTCCCGTGGCCGCCGTGGCATCGCCCCGCTGCGGCACCCGCGGCTCCGAGCGACGGCGAACCGAAACCGGCTCCTGATTTTGAGGGGCTAAAGAGCCTCTGGAGGGGTTCTGGGGACCCCCACGCCGACCCCAAGGGATCTGTGGAAGGGAACGAGCCCTGCTGCCAGCGCTGCACTGACACCTGTAGAAAATCCTAAGTATTAGTGGCCGTTTGTTGGCGCACAGGGCTGAGCACGGTGGCTCGGGAGGGCTCAGGTGCACATCCCACCAGCACTCCGCATGACAGGGGGTCTCCAGTGAGCCCTGGTTATCCCTAAATTAGCAAGAAGAGCAGAAAGACCCTCACGCTGCACAGAGACCCCAACCCTGCAGGCAGAGGGAACGGAGCAGCCTTTTCCTTCACTAGGAATGCCAAGGTTACTCCCAGCTTTGGAGCCTCCCAAGAGCCACCTGCTCCAGGAAGGACTGGGGGCAGGAGGGGCTTTTCCCAGTGGGATTTTCCATAGTCCAGGCTGGCCTTGCTTATGGGGGTGAAACCACAGCTCATGGCCCTGTGCCATCAAATCCAACCCGAGGTGTCCCTCTCCCGGGGGTGGGACTGCCATTCCCACAGGGCAGTTCCCAGGAGGGCTCCCGGGAATGGGGGTGGCCAGGGCCACACTGCAGTCATGCAATATGGATGGTGGAACAGATCCTGCTCCCGATTACAGCCGGGTCAGCCCGGGCAGGTTTCCCTACAGCCACTGGAATGCCCAGATTTGCATCCCGGGGAGGCTTTGGCCGGGTGCCCTCTGCACTGTGTGCTCACTCAGCGGCGTGGGCAGCAACTTCCAGCATCTCCAGAGGGCCCAGCGGATCCCAGATCCCCCTCTCCCTGCTGCACCACGGCTGCCAGGCAGCAAGTAAAGGCTCTTGGGCCATCCAAAGCTCCTCTCCCCTCCCCGAGCAGCCCCAGCTGCCAGGAGCCCAGCAGACCACAGGGCACAGCTCTGCCCTGCTGTTCCCTGCCTCGACTTTGGAGTCAGGCCGAGCATTCCCCGTTCTGAGGACGCCAGTCCTGACCCTGCTGACGTCCAGGGCCACTTCACCTCCGATTCCCTGTGGCAGGACCGTCCCCAGGGACGCTGGTTCCCGTGACAGCAGCTCCTGCTCGGAAGGCAGCCCGAACTGGGAGCTCTCTGCAGCCCCAGCGGGCACTTGGCAAAGGCTCCGGCTTTTGGAAAAGCTCTGATGTTCCAGACACGACCTCCAGGAGCTGCAGGCTGAGGAGGATTTCATGGCCATACAGAAAGGACTCCTTCCCCTAAAAATCCCAGATATGAAAGCCACAGGGTCCAAATCCATCAGGGCCTAATTCTCATCACACCTGTAACGCTGACAAGGAACCAGCAACGAGACTCCTGTGCCACTAAACTCTGCAGGCACAGCCTTTAATCCTCCCCTTAGCCACTCATAATGAAAATATCCATCCTTTTGGGTTTTCCTGGGAAATATATAATAAATCTACGGTGCTGAAAATGCTACTTCGGGAAATAGTGATTTAAATTTTATTCTATTTATGGAGTCTCTATGGAAACAGAGGCTGCATTAGGTAGGTAATAACTCTAACCCCCCCAGATTTCTCCCCTCAAGGGCATGGCAGACCCTCAGGGGTACAGTCAGCTCTTTAGAAGGTCCAAGTGAAAGGAAACAACCAACTCCCTTCCTCGAGGGTGATGAAAACAACCTAAAAGTGGAGCTGGCAGTAAAGGAGAAGAGGCTTTTCCAGCAGCAACGTGGAGGTGGGAGCCAGAAGCCCTCAGGTGCTTTTGGTCCGACAGCTCCACCTGATTGAAATGAGCCTTTTAAAACCAACTCTCCTCAAGCCCTTTCCAAGTTTTCCTGAAAGAACCTTTCAGGGGCTCTGCAGGCGAGGGATCTGCATGGAAAAAAAAAGGAGGAGGGAAGCAAAGAGAGGAATTCCAGCCCTGCTACTCCAGGCTGGAACCCACGGGACCCACAGCTCGTCGAGCTCAAGGTTTGTCTGCGTGAAGTTGTCGGGAGCAGTGGCCACAAATTCTGCAGATAATTTGGTGATGTGAAACCTCTCTTTTCTTGTGCTACCCTGGGAAATTCCTGCACTTCCAAAGCAGAGGCATTTTTCTGGCACCAAACTACTAGTGGCTCAGGGCAGAGTGTCTGCACGGGCTGTTTTGGAACAGCAAAATAATAACTGAGGCAGTGGATACAGAGATTAATTTCTCAGTGTGGACAGCTGTAAACCACTGATTTCAATCCAAAAATATCTGTATTTCTTTGGACTTTTGCATTAATGCAGCCAGGGCCTCCAGCTTGGTGGTGGGGACTTGTTTCTGTGGAGCTCAAAGGGGCAGCCCCTGCTCCATCTGCACTGGGAAGAGCTGAGAAAAAAAACCCATTTTAACCAAAAGCAACGTCTCTTGCAGGAAAACCGTGACTTGGATGGCTGTTTTGTCTTGGCCTCTGCCCTTTGACAATATCCCATGGGAGAGCCAGGTGCTGCCCTTGCCCACTGTGGCTCTCCAGGGCCGGTGTTCCTGCCGCTGAAACCTCCCAGTTTCCCCCTAAATGGTTTTCTAGCTCTGCCCCGACATCCAAACCTCTTACTCGGCTTTCAGACAGACACCCAAGGAGGGGATCTTGTTGCCATGACCTTCTAGCACAGCCACATGCTGCGAAATCCTGCTCAATTGTTATTATTACTATGAATTATTTACATCCCTGGCCCACCCAGAGGCTCCAGCCAAGGCTCTGGGGCTCTGCACAGACACAGTGGAAGTCCCATCCCTTCCCACCCCATCCCATCCCTCAGCACTCCTTATTTTAAGGCACAGGGGGTTCATTCCCCCACCAGACAGGGGGGGCCACAGCTCACAGCCCCCAAACAGCAGCAGGAGCCAACAGGTCCTGCTCTTCCCTCTGTGGGCTTTCCAGTCCTCCTGCTGCTTCCTCCAGCTGACCCTCCTCTGGATCCCCACCAAGGGGGTCCTCAAACCCCCCAGCACCCCCCAGCCAGGCTGGGGGACAGGCTCAGAGTTGTCCCCAGGGGGTGACAGCCCCGCTGCCCCTCTCAGCCCCACCTCACAGAGCACCCCAAGCTCCCGTTCTGCCGCTCCTCCCGCTGCCAAAAAAACGCCAAGGCAAACGTGGAGCTGTTCTAAAATGGCAAATCGAGCACTCCCCCACACACACACTGCTCCTCCCGGGGCCAGCAGGAGAGAACAAACATGTGACAACCGTTAGTCATGTTGGTTCAGGCACTACCAACAGGCTGGAGTGACAGGCAGCTCCCGGAACCTCTCCCGAAAACCAGGGAATTCACTGCCCAGGCGTGGGGGGCTCCAGAGCCCTCCTGAGCTCCCCATCCCGGGTGACACTGGAATTCACTGCCCAGGTGTGGGGGGCTCCAGAGCCTTCCTGAGCTCCCCATCCTGGGTGACATCTGCAGGGGGAGATCTCTGCTGCTGAGAGGAGCCAGATGTGCCAGACGTGCTCCTGGGGGAACGGAGCAGCTCACGGCCGCCTCTCCCAGCGCTGTCACCTCTCAACGGACCATGGGGATTGCTGAGGGCTGAAACCCAGTGGGAAGCAAGGCTGGGGGTCCTGGGGGAGCAGATCTGGGATCACAGGCAGCTGGGCATGGAGCAGCCCACGACACCACGAGCCGGTTCCCGCTGGGATGCGAGTGCAGCTCCCGGGAGGGCTCCCACCCCTCTGCTGTGCCTGGCTCAAACTCCAGGGTACACCCTGCCCTGGGGGGATGCTCTGCCCTCTCTCAGGGGCCAGGGGGTCCTGGGGTGCAGCAGAGACCCCCGGGGGTCCCTGCCAGCAGCCCCAGGGCTTTGGGTGAGCGATGGGCCGGGGAGGTGATGGATGTGGCTGCTCCAGGGACGGCGCTGCTCCGCTGCCTGACAGCAGCTCCATGCCAGAGCCACAGGGGAGCCAGCTCACCTTGGCTGTGTCCTTTCAGGACCAAAATACGCCTGGAAAATTGTTCGTGCCCAGGATTAAATATAAATATACCTCAGGGTTTAGAATAGGGGCTGGTGACCTTTATGGAGGGGAGGAATCCTCCCCATCCTCCCTGCACTGCCATGGGTGGGGTGATGAATCCCATTGAGGAGTCTCCACCCCCACATGCATCCCCTGGGATGTCCAAAAAAAAACCACAAACAACCAGTGGAGTGGGAGGAAATGGGAGATTTATGTTTCACTCCATCCCCTTCAGCCACCCCTGTCCCAATGCCACTGCTCCCAGTGCTGGGGAGTGAAGTCCTGTGGTGGGACATCCCCTTGTCCCTCATCTCCCTCCTCCTCAGGAAGGGCTCCCCAGCTCCACAGAGCCCAGGGGAAGGGTTTTGTCCATGGATATGGGGTTTGGGTCAGGCCCTGAGGAGCAGGAAGAGCTTAGGCCAATGCCTCTGGATTCCTGCTGATCTTGGATTACAGGTTGAAAGGAGGGAAAGGCAGGAGCCATGAAAACCAGGACCCTGAAACTGGAGATGGGAATGATTGTCAGGCTTCAACCTCCAGCCCTTGGCCAGATCAGACCACTGGGGAGAACAGAGAGAGAGACCCAGGGGAAACTCAGAGATGCCTGGGGAAGGTGGGAATGAGACCAAGTGGTGCTGGGACAGCCTGGCAGCCACGAGAGGCTGGATATCTCCTGCAGTGCTTTGTATGGATCCAGTGACTCTGCTGCAGAGCACAGCAATCCCTGCCACCTGATGTATTGTTGAGCAGAACTGTGTGTCACACACCAGCCTTGCTCCTCGGCCAGGACTTATTTTCCCTCTGTTCCCCTGCTGGAGCCCTCGCTGCCGGCAGAGGAGCGGGAGCAGGGCCGGGGAAGGGAGAGCTGCCACGGATCTGCCAGGGTTCAGGGATGGACATGACACAAGGCAGCCTGTTGTTTCCAGCTTGCCAGCTCAAATCCATCTTCAGCTGGGCAGCAAAGGGAAGTTTACACTGCTCCACGGGGAGCTGAGGCCGTCGGTTTGGTGGGTGGCACCGCGCCAGCCTGGGCACGGCAGAGTGACCACGGACCAGCTTGGACCCACCCCACTGTGCAGCTCCAGAGGGGCTTTGGGGCAGGAAAACTCCCAGATTATATTAAAGATGCCCCTAATTGCAGCAGCAGGAGGTGAAGTGGCTGCTGGTGGTGGCTGTGGCGGGGCCAGGCTGAGCCCCACGGAAGCTGCGGGCAGCGCCCGGGCGCAGTTTCCCGTCTGCTCTGCCCAGTGAAGCAAGTCTGAGAATTTATTCCATGCAGGTAATTAATTGCTGAGCTACAGGCGCGTTAGAGGTGAGCACTGGAAGCAAACCTGCAGCAGGGTACCACGCTCAGGTCGATAAAATCAATGGGCTTTTGGCCACGGCCGGTGCTGCTGGCGGGGTGAGGCTGCGGAGCCGGCTGAGCTCCAGCTCCAGGCTGGATGTGCCGACCCAGGAATGCCTGGGGTGCTGCTCACAGCCACCTGCCCCACACTCACCCCCCTTTCTGACCCCCTGTGCAGGTGAGAAGCGTCCCAGGTGGGACAGGGAGAGGATGGGGGGTGATGCTGAGGGATGATGTGCATGAGAGACACCACCCTGGCTAAGCCGAGCGGAGCATCCTCAGGGTAAGGATATCCCAGCTTTGCACAGCCCTGAGCTCCACATCCCCACGGGGCACAGAGTCACAGAGTCACAGGATGGTTTGGCTTGGAAGGGGCCTTAAAGCTCATCCAGGTCCACGGGCATGGGCACCTTCTACTAGAGCAGGTTCTCATCCAACCTGGCCTTGGACACTCCCAGGGATGGGGCAGCCACAGCTTCTCTGGGCAACCTGTGCCAGGGCCTCCCCACCCTCAGAGCCCATGGATGTGCCCTGTCCTGGCTCGGGGCTCTCCCTTCCAGCTGCTTTTTCGTACCCCACAACAGCAAAGCCCAAACAGCCTCGGGAGCAGGAGCTGCTGCTTGGACATGGAGGGAGAGGCCTCGTGTGCCACATCCTGCAGCCACGGGGCTTCTTGTGCTTACAGCAGCCGAGTTCTCCTGTAGGAACGGGGGTTTGAATGCCTGGCTGCCTGTCTGGAAGTGATGCCTGCAGGCACTGGCAGCCCTGGACCTGCTTCTCGGCTTCCACTTGACCTTGACCACGCCAGGCAGACCTTCCAGGCCGAGCAGCTGGATGGGGTGTCCACAGCAGGGGACTCCACCCTGGCTCCCAGGCTGCCCATGGGGGCCCAGGGACATCTCCCACTTTATCCAGGCCTTTCTGAAACGAGGGAGTGGGAGCAGCAGCTTTGGACCACCACGGTGTGACCACCACGAGCTGCAGTGCCTGGAAACCCCCGAGTTCCAGGGGTTTTCTTGCAGGGAATACATCCCTGCAGCATGAAACCCCACCGTGCCCTCGCCAGCGGGACTCTGTTGAACAGCCAGGGGGTCGGAGCTGCTCCTGCTTCCAGACCCGCGGGGATTTTCTGCTCGATTTCCCGCGGGACCGCCCCATCCTCCTCCTTCCCTCCCTCGGGATCGGCTCCTTCCCTCCCGCAGCGCTGCAGTGCCGAGGAACTTGTTTTCCTCCCTGACCGGACCCAGCCCCAAGGCCCGGGAGGAGCAGCCTCGGGGCCATTTCTACACCGTCACTTCCCGGTGCCGCAGCCCCGGATCCTCCCGGAGCGTCCCCCCCGCACCGGGCAGGGATGCACCGGGCTCTCTGCGGGGGGACAGCCCTGCCACCCCTGCCTGGGACCACCCTCGTCCCGGGAGCTCCTCATCCCAGGAGCATCCTCATCGCAGGACCATCCCCATCCCGGGTCCATCTCCATCCCTGGAGCATCCTCATTTAGGAGCATCCTCATCCCAGGAGCATCCTCATCACAGGAGCATCCCCATCCTGCGACCGTCCCCATCCTCCATCCCCGGGGCATCCTCACTCTGGACCATCCCCATCCCAGGACCACCCTCATCCCAGGAGCATCCCCATCCCAGGAGCATCCCCATCCCAGGAGCATCCCCATCCCAGGAGCATCCCCATCCAGAAGCATCCCCGTAACAGGAGCATCCCCATCCCACAATCATCCTCATCCAGGACCCTCGCCATCCCAGAAGCACTCTGTTCCCAGGATCCTCCCCACCGCAGCACCGTCCCCATCCCCGAAGCATCCTCCTCCCGGGATCGCCCCCATCCCGGCGCCATCCCGCACCCTCCAAGGTCACACCTGTGGCAGGGTCGGCACCGGGGGGTGGGGACGGCGGCACCCCCCGAGCTCCTCCGCACGGGTGACCCCGCGGGGCGCTCAGCACCCCGCAGGATGCTCCATTGGGATCCTCCCCCCCCCCCCCGTGTCCCAGCGGGACTTCCCCGCCGCTCACCTTCAGGTCGGGGGGCTTGGAGCGCGCCGGCGGTACAGCGCCCGCCTCGGGGCCGGCCGCCGCCGCCTCCCCGGCCTTGCCCTCCATGCCGCCGTGCCCGGGCGGCGGCGGCTCCGCCGCGGGATCGTCCTCGGGCTGCTGCAGCTCGTCCGAGCGGCACCGCTTCATAGCGGGGCGCGGGGCGCGGGGGGCGGCGGCGGCGGCGGCGGCTCCGGGCGTTGGCCGGGGGGCCGGTGCGGGGCCCGCGGGCGG
>JAWWLV010000082.1:3022617-3032711 GCA_035041135.1 Platyrinchus mystaceus
CACTGCTGGTCCTATGCTGCCCACCCTGCTCCTTGTCCTTCCTGCTCAGCTCCTCACTGTTGCTTGTACTGGTTCTGTTGTAACAGGGAATGGGATAAAAGGGATGGAAAGGGGTAAAAGAAACCTGGAAAAACGTGTGTGGGGAGTATTTCCTGGGCTTCCATTTGATCCCTTCCCACTGCACCCTGCAAAATGCAGGAGTTCAAGAGCCAAGGACAGCCTTGGGAGGGGCTGACGAGTTTCTGGTGTCAGATTTGGTGACTCTTCTGAATTCCCAAGTCCTGAAGGGATGGCAGGGAATCACCTGGATTGTGGGGACCCTCAGGTGTCTCTGCTGGCACCTCTTGCCCATCCAAATCCTCTCCTGCTGGACAAGGCTGGTTTGGAGACCAGGAGTGTAACCCTTGGTGTCAGCAGCAGGCCCCTTGATTGCTTTGTTTTATCACACTGCTAATTAGCATCACAAATGCCAACACAAACGAGGCAGGATCATGCACTGGGAACTGAACAAAGAAAGGGTTTCAGTCATTGGCTTCAAAAAAACCCCAGTGCTGGATATTCTGATTTTAAGTAGCTTCCTGAGCCCTCTGTTCTCAGAGAAACACTTTTAATAGCCCGTGTTTTTGTTCAGCTTTGTCAGGGTGTGTCTGTTGCTGATTTGTTCTCAGCTGGTTGTGCTCATTTGCTTGCTCTGTGCTTGTAGGCAGAGCTGGGTGTTACTTTCCTCTTGCAGCCTGTGCTTGGTCTGTGCTGAGAGCTGGGAAAATCCCACCCTTTTCCTCCAACACCGTTCAGATGGAGCAGCACTCTGGGCAGGCTCCTTTCCTCCTGCTTCTTTTTTTAATGCATCCTTCCAAAGCTGTATTTGGGAGGATTTTGGGGTGGTTTTGGTCGTTGCTGCTGCCCTGCAGTTGTTCAACCACAGCCTGATGTGGTGTGGGAGGAGTTTCACAGCCCAGCACAGTTCCCTGTGGGCTTTGGCCACTGAAAAATGGGAATTTTTCTTTTCTTTTCTCTCAAACAAATGGGTTTAGACCCAAATTGCCTGCTTACTTTCCCTGGCTGCTGGAGGTGGGAGAGCTTCCTAAAATCTGCTTGGAGTCTTTGCTGCCTGTGCTCCCTTTAAGGTGCTTTCCATGGAGGTGTTTTCTTTGACTGAGATAAAGGCAAATAGGAGGGAATTCCTCCCTGTGAGGGGCTGGAATGGAATTCTCAGAGAAGCTGTGGCTGCCCCATGCCTGGAAGTGTCCAAGGCCGGGTTGGATGAGCTTGGAACAACCTGGGCCAGTGGAAGGTGTCCCTGCCCGTGGCAGGGGGTGGCACTGGGTGGGCTTTAAGGTCCCTCCCACCCCAAAGCAGGCTGGGATTCCCTAAGCCCTGAGTGCAGCCCAGCTGAGCTCCTTGGCTGAAGAGGATCCAACAGATCCACTGGATCCCAGTGTTGCAGTGTCTGTGGGACTCAGGCTGGGAGAGGAGCAGGTTGTGCCCTGAAAGAACCCATCCCTTGGCTCTTCCCAAGCTCCTGTTGGTCCCTGCAATTCCTGTCTGTCCTTCAGTCTCTTCATCCTTGTGCTCAGAATTCCCATTTTGAGCAACCAGTTTTTCCCTGGTGCTCCACAGGCAGCCAATTCCCAGTTCCCATGTTCTGCCTCTTCTGTCCCTGCCTGAGGCTGCTCATTCTGCCAGTTCTGGAGTAACTGCTCAGGGGCCAAAGGAGGATTTGTGCTGGGAATTGTGTGTGTGGTGGGAGCTGCATGGCTGGGACTGGGAGCAGGGCCCTCTGTCACTGGGCTGGGCAGGAAATGCCTCATTTTTTATGTTAAAATCAGGTTTCAGCATCAGCAAACGGAGCAGTTTGATGGTTTTATGGGCTCAGGATAAAATCTCACAGCAGTCTGGTTTCACCCAAACTTAGGTGGGACTTGTTTCAGTTGTATTTTTCCCGTGAAATTTTGGGACTGATGAATCAAATAATTTTACAGCAGGTAAGTTTGCTTGGAATTTTGTGCAGTAAAGAGTTTCTGAGCCACCTTGTCCATGCAGTGCACGGGATCTCAGATAGAAACACCAGAGGTGTGGATTTGCCTCTTGTTCCTTGGATCTCATTCAGAAAAGAGTTGCTTTACCTAGAAAATCTTGTTCTCCTTCTTTTTTTTTTCCTGGAAAAGCTGCCATGTTTGGTGCTCTCTGGTTTCTGGTAACTCCTGTGTGAGGCTGGTTACTTATTTTTCCCCTGTCTTTGATCTCTTTAGCAGGTGGTGCAATCTCAGAATTGTTGTGAAGACTCTTCTTTACCTCCCTGTTCTCTTTCCTCTGTTGGCACCCTAATGTGGAAATAGCTGGAATGCTCAGTCAGAGGGACTGACAGACACAGCAGACTGATTGCTCCTGGATTCAGGGAGTGCCTGTTGGCAGGAATGGCTCTGGAAGAGGGGAGCTCTCCATTCCTCCTTAGCTGCTCTCCGTGGATCAGTGGGGATGTCTCAGGTCCTGCCACTGGAGAGGGACTCGTTGGACTGTCCTGGTGGTGACAAACCCTGCTGTCCCCCCTGCCACCCCAGAGCTTCCCAACCTTTGTCTAAATCCTTTTCTTCATTCCTGGATTGAAGAACACCCCGAGTGTGTGTTTTTACTGCTGGTGACTGTGTATCCTGCAAACTGCCCTTTCCCTGCTGGGAATCCTCCTTGGGAGTCCTGTCATTCCTGACCAGCTTTCCCAGGAGCTCAGTGCTCCCTGCTGACCTTAGTGCTGCTGCTGGGCCAGGCTTTGGGGCATCTCCAGAGGAGAAGAGTCAAGACACCTCTGGAGTCTGCAAAGGATGAGCCTTCACTTGGTTATTTTTAAGACTCAGCTGGTGGGAGAAGGAGCTCTATAGATAAAATATTCAGTTTATGTGTTTTCTCCCAGCCTGTGATAGCAAAAGCTGTGTTGGCAGGTTCTGTCTTGTCCTTGCAAGTGTTTTTATTCCCTTCCCAGGGAGGTGCCCTCCCAGAAATAACTGAGTTCCTCCTTCACTGGTGGGGACTGGGATGTGGTTAAAAACAGAACCAGGATTTCTCTCAACTGAAACGGGGCTTTTTCAAAGGTTTGGGGTTTTTTCCCCCCACTTCTGGTTAAAAATGGCAGAAAGGTGGATGCTGACAGCTCATTCCAGCCATGCTCTGACCTTTTATTCCTTAAGGACAGTTGGAATATTTTCCTTGTAGGAATGGGAAGAGGCACTTTCTCTGTCAACACCCCCAGCCTGAACCTCTTGTACTCCACCAACATCCTGCTGAAAGGAAGTTTTCATTCCTGAGGCCCTTTGTTTCACAGACTTTTATAGTTCCTATGCAACACTTCCAGTTTTTCCCAAGTGTAATTATTGGGATTATCATGATTATTTAAAGTCTCAGAGTGTCCTGCAGACATTAAAAACCAAGGAGTCACAAAGAGATTTATTCACTTGCAGCCAGAAATGTGCAGTGGCTGCCTGGGAAAGGGTGTGTGTGGGGGGAGACATTTTGATTCAGAAGGTTTTAAAAACTCTTATTTTCATTTCCAGCTTTGGTACATTTGCTTCATGTAATGGAATTCATTACCAATATTAGTTTTCTTTGTTCTTTTCTGCTTGCTGGATGACTCTGATGTGTCAAATCCACCCGTGTGTGGTGTGCCTGACCCCCCCCAAGCTTTAAACATGCACAGGTCGTGGTTCCCTGGGTTGGTTTGAAGCATTGGATTTGCCCCCAGACTGAGCTTCTCTGTACAGTGTAAATGTCCTGGGTTTATTTTTCCTGCAGCTCTAATTTTATTTGCTGGTGTCTGTAGGTTTGTACAGTATTTGTCAGATGCTGGCCTGGTGGAACACGGCAGTGGTGTCAGCTTTGTGTTTGTAAATAAAGAGGTACCTTTGATTTCCTAAAGTCCTGGGGGTTGTGGTGATGTTGGGGAATCCCACAGTGCAGAGGGGAGCTGAACACAGAGCTGGGTGGGGGAAATACAGCTGCCAGCTCCCCAGAATTCCTCATTTTTAGTTAAAGGGCTTTGGGAAGAGAAATGTGTGTGTTTATGTTGAGGAACTTGGCAATCCCAGCTCGGGCAGCCCGTGGTGGGGTTGGTGGTAAAGATGGTGATGATTGAACTGCCTTGGTCAGGAACTAGAGACAACAGTTCTGTGGCCCAGGAAATGTGGATTACCCCCTCAACACCAGGAACTGGGGTGTTTTTTGAGGAGGAACAGGAGTGCACTGTTCCCTTGGGATGGCCGAGCTCTGAGTGGATCCCACTGGGATCCCACTGCCGTGGCCTCTGCCTTAGAGGAACAGGGAGGTTTTGGGGTCAGATCCCTTTGGAGTGGTGGCTGTGACAGAGCAGGGGGCACCTTCTGATGGGGGGTGTCCAGAGTCCTCATCCCAGAGGATTTGCTTTGCCTTCCCTTTGTTCCCTTGGAATGTTTGGGGCTGTGTTGTGACCTGGCAGCGGGGCTGTGACATCAGCTCTGCTCCCCTGGGAGTGGATCTGGGCATCAGCAGAGACAAAACCTGCTCAGACCGTCTTGGATTTCAGTGGATCAGACTGTCCAGAGGTTGGAATGTTGGGTTTGAACTGGGGGAGTGCTTTGGGCTGTGGGATGGGGCTGTGTGCAGGTCAGAGCTGGGCAGGTCCTGCACAAGGAACTGGGATTTCCTTGTGCTCCACAGCATTAAAGATTCCTGTTTAATTCTATCATTATGGGAGAATTAAAGTGGAGCTTCTTTACAGCGGAAATCCACAGAAAGTCTTCCAGAGAAGGGAGAACATCATCTCCCTTCAGCTGTCAGATACAGCCAAACTGCTGGAATGTGCTGGGTGGGAACATTCTGCTGCCCTGCTGAAGGAACTGGGATTCATGAGTCACGTTCTGGGGGACACAGGAACCGGTTGCTGTGTCTCTTTTAGCAGTGCTGTGCTTCAAGCCTGTCAGGATCTCCCCTAGGGGAAGGATTTTCCTTAGTGAAGGATCTCCCTTGGTGGAAAGATCTCCCATAGTGGAAGGATCTTCCTTAGTGGAAGGATCTCCCTTGGTGGAAGGATCTTCCTTAGTGGAAGGATCTCCCCTGGTGGAAGGATCTCCCTTGGTGGAAGGATCTCTCCTAGTGGAAGGATCTCCCTTAGTGGAAGGATCTCCCCTAAGGGAAGGATCTCCCCTAGGGGATGGATCTCCTCTAAGGGAAGGATCTCTCCTGGTGGAAGGATCTCCACTGGTGGAAGGGCTTAAAGATGGTGCTGGTGGGATTTCGGCGACACCGAGCATGAAGATTTACAGAGGATGACTCTGGGGGGGTTTTGGCTGCTGAATTCAGGTGGAGGACGTGCCATGAAGCCCCTGGAGCAGATCCCTGTCCCCGTGCTGGTGCTGTGTGTGCTGTGTGCGCTGCCGGTGGTTTCCCCGGGCGAGGTTCCCCTCTCGGAGGAGCTGAAGGAGAAGCTGAGGGCGTCCGTGGCCAGGATCGTCGTCAACTCCACGCCCTGCAGCGTCACCTGCGGGCCGGGCCTCAGGGTGGAGGAGATGTGCGAGGTGACCCCGGCTGGGGAGTGGAGGAGCTGCTCCCCGGTCAGCTCCTACTGCCAGGGCAGCGCGCTGTGCGGGCTGCGGCACCTCAGCGTGGCCGAGGGGCGGCCGCTGCAGCTCCCCTGCCTGGCCCCCGACGCCCCCAGACCCGCCAACCACACCTACCGCTACGCCTGGAGGTCGGCCCGGGGTCTCATCACCACCAACGACCTGCTGTTCCGGCCCCTGAGCGGCTCCGGCCCTGCCCTCGCCTTCTCCCCTGCGCGGGAGGAGCACGCCGGCACCTACCGCTGCGACGTGCAGCTCCTGGGCGGCCTCAAGCTCGTCAAGAGGATCTACTTCGGCCTCAGGGTGATCCCCGAGGACCTGGTGGATCTGAACTTCCAGGAGCCCCCGGGCTGGGGGCAGGAGTTGGGCGCCCAGCCGAACGGCAGCCGGGAGCGCGACGGGGAGCAGGAGGAGATTTATGAAGCCGCGCTGGGAATCGGGAGCGGACTGGTGGGGGGGATCCTGCTGAGCCTCCTGCTCTGCTGCTTCCAGAGGCTCTGGAGAAGGAGAGGAGCAGAGAAATGAACTGGGATTCCTGCAGTTGGTTGTATTTGGCTCTTTATTGGTGTTAAGGAGGAATTCGGGGTGTGACTCTTGGGGTTGTCTGTGTAGGGCCACGGCTGGACTTTGGTGATCCTTGTGGGCCCTGTGGTGGGGGAAAACAGTACAGTCTTGTAATATATTCCCTTCCCCCTATTTTGAGTCTCGTGTTTTGTCTGGAAAACCCACCTCACATCGGGTTAAAATTAGGGAGGGAAGCCTGAACTCGGAATTGGATTTTTAGGACTCTCAAACCATCACAGCCCCTTCCAACTCAGGAGGTTCCATTGATTCTGTAGGTGTTTTATGTGATATTTGTGATTTGTTTTCCAGCTGACACAATTGACTCTGGAGTATCTTCTCACCCTTTGCTGCTGAGCCAGTACAGGGTTTTAGAACAGAGCCTGGGTCTTAGCTGGAGCAGTGCAGACGGGTGGGACAAGGCAGTTTGCGTCCAGTGGAGTTCTGGAATGATCCAGGCAGGATTTTGGAGAACACTGAGCCACAGCAAACAGCTCTCAGCTCACAACTGTGCTCCCCTGGTGGGTCTTTATTTTACCTCGAGGTGTTTGGGGGTTTTATTTATTTAACTTGCCACCCTTATTCCTGTCATTTCCCCAATTCTCTCCTGCCTTGCCGAGAGCTCTTTTTACTTCCTTATTTTACAGGAAACAACTCCATTTACTCTCTGTTTCCTTTTTTTTTCCTGTGGATTACAGGAATACACAGCACACCCAATCCCAGGGGAAAACAACCATGTTAAGTATTAAAGATTGAAACGTTACAATCAGTTTTTCTCCTTAGCAGAACAACACAAAAAATGCTTTAAATGGATACGGAGGGAAATACTTTTATTTGCCAGTGAAAACTGAAATAGGCACTTTCCACCCCCGGTTTACAGAGCTCTTTTTGCCTTCTGAACACGAAGAAAAAGGGGCAATTGGGAGTGACCCACCACGGGGGGAGAGGGCTGGGAGCTGATGCTTAAAATCAACCAGGAGCTGCCCCATCTGGGCACCTTCTCTGCTCTTTGTGATGGAAATTCGGGACTCAGCATCCTGGGGGCAGCTGTTGATGTAAAAACCCGGCCAGAATGACATGAAAGCTCCAGCAGAGCCCATTTCCCCCTGCTCAGCTGAGGAGGTCAGAGTGGAGGAGCCAAAAGGCTCCTTCATCTTTTTATTATGTCTCTTTTTTTTTTTTGGTTTTGTTTTTTTTTTCTCTGAGGGGACCCAGATGCCCAGAGCAGGGAAGATTAATATATATAATTTTGATGCTTAATTTGAGATGGAAGGCTGGGACGGACGGTGGGGCTCCAGCTGTCAGGAGGGAGGGGACTGGGCCTCTTCAGGGCACTTTCCTTGGGTGCTTTTTGATTTTTGAAGCCATATTAAGGATGTTGGGGAGGGATTAACTAAATAGTTCTGTGGGGGCTGGAGGGGAAGGAGGGAAAAAGGGAACAGGAACCTTTCAAACAGCATCTCCCCATCCCTGCTTCTTCCCATCTCTTCCTGGAAAATGGGTGTTTTCTCAGGCACTGCCCCCGTTCTTCCCACCATGAGTGGCTGAATTGCAGAAGGAACAAAACCAAGGTGTCTCTTCTCTGCTGTGAGTTGGTAACTCGGGTTTTCAGCCTCCCCTGGAGGAGGGGACGAGCAGACCTTTGGTGCTCCCAGTTCCCAACTGGGGGAGTGTCTGTGGAACAGACTCTTGAGGGTCGGTGATCACCGGGAAGCAGTTGGTGCTGTGCTGATTGTGAGGCAGATTGTGAGAGGGAGGAGGTGGAACTGCTGATGGCTTTGGCACTTGGGGAGGGGGAATTGGGAACAGGAGGCTTTGGCAGCTCAGGGAATCGCTGGGAGCTCCTGGGGCTCCTCTTTAGCTGTTTGACTCCCTTGGTGTAACTGCAGCAAAGGAAACAACCCCCCCAAGCTGCTCTGGGGCCAGGGTGGGGCTGTGGGGCTCCTCCATGAATTGTGGCCCCTGTTCCTGCAGCAGCTCCATGATCTGCTGGGATAATGGTCTGGGATAAATCTTCATGCCCCCCCCTTTCCCTCTCCTTTCTGCTTCTCCTCTCCAGGTTCTGTGCACTGAGCAGCCCAGGCCAGCAGGCTGGAAAGGTTCCCTTGCAGGGCAGAACGTGGTGTGTTCTCTCCACACACACAGGGTGTTTCCAGCAGCTCCTGCCTGTTTGTCACCCTGGATCCGTTTGTGTCCTTGATCCATGGCATGTGCAGCACGTTTAATGATGGTTTTCGTGGGCAGGGATTCATCCCAATCCTGGCTGCTCCCTGCTGGGATCTGTAATGATGCTGCCCCTGCCCTGACAGAGCCCTTGGCAGAGAAATCCCTGAGCTCAGAACACGAGTGATGAGTGGTGTCTCTGCAGCTCCCTCCTTTTTCCCTTTTTCCCTTTTCCCTTTTTCCCTTTTCCCCTTTTCCATTTTTCTCTTTTCCCTCCCTCATCCCAGAGCTGCTCATCCCACCCTGGGAACCCACCTGGGCATCTCCCTCTCTGCTTCCAGGGCTGGGGAATGGTTATGATGGGATACTCTGGATATATACAGTAGGCATCACTCTGGGAGACCAGGGGTTTATGGAACCATGGAATCATTAAGGTTGGAAAGGACCTTTAAGATCATCAAGTCCAATGATCAGCACTAAACTACATTCCCAGCAGCAACATGAATCAATCCTCATTAACTTTGGTCATCTGCTTTACTGGGAGGCAGAGATTTCAGCAGGAGCATCTATTCCCAGCCAGGTCAGTGAGTGGTGCATCCCATCTTTTCCCAGCTAAAGGTGCCCCTCAGCATCCCTGTGCTTTGGGATGTGCATCAGCTGCTGAGCCTGGCTGGATGAACTCTGTGTGCAGGGAGATGAATCTGAGTCCAGACTCTCCTTGTTGTCCCAGTGGTGGCTTCCTCAAGTCTCCAGTTCTTGTTTCAATTATGTAATTTTTTTTTTCCCTTCCTCCCTCTATTGAACTGGGATTTGTTGACACCTCCATTCTTAGGCAGAGCTACTTTTTTTTTTTTTTCCTAGAAAAGCATCTTCTTTCCCCTTCTCCCCAGACAGGGAGGAAAGAAGCAAACAGGGTTAATGAAACCACCCCAAAAAAGCCCGTGGGATATGGGGAACACTGAAGTTGCACCTCAGAGCAGCTGAGACAAACCCCAGGCTGGGGCAGAGATCAGTCCTCCCGTGGCTTTAGCTCCTTGGGCTGGTTGCTGCTCATGTTATGGGGAAGGAAGAGTAAATCCTGTCCCACAACTCCTCAGAGGTGGCTGGGGCTGCTGTGGAACGTGCTGCTCACTGAACTCTCAGTCCCTGCCCTCCCTGTCCCCCCCACCAAAAAATTCACTGTACAGAGTTTAAAAAAAAAAAAAAAAAGTCCAATTTAGCAGTCTGGTTATTTCATACATGGCTTCATAAGGCAGAAAACCTACTGGGTACCGTGGGGTGGGGGGTGGGGAGGGGCAGTTGGCTGCAGAATTCCCGTGGAATTCTTCGTTTTACTCGTTTCTTTAGAAAAAAGTTTAATCGGTTAAAGAGCCGCGTCTCGTACGAAACCTCACGTTCCTCCAGAGCAAGAAACAAAAAGCTGGTTCTTTCCTCCTCCTCCTCCTCTGTCAAATCCTCTCGCTGTGGTGCTGCTCTGGTACAAACTGGGAGTTGCAGCAGCCAAGTGTGTTGCGGTTTCCCCGCCTGGATTCGGGGGGAATTGTGTCCCGAGTCCCGTGTTGTGGCCTCGGTCAGAGCTCCAGGGAGCTGATCAGGGCCACCATCAGCAGGGAGTTGGTGGTGATCACCACAGCGTGGGGCACTGGCCTGGCCACCGAGTCTTCCACCATCATACTCGTCCCTGGAAAAGAGAGGGAGAGGGAAGGAGCAGCTGGAAAAGAGAGGGAGAGGGAAGGAGCAGCTGGAAAAGAGAGGGAGAGGGAAGGAGCAGCTGGAAAAGAGAGGGAG
>JAWWLV010000082.1:3046281-3066875 GCA_035041135.1 Platyrinchus mystaceus
AGAAGGTCCCCCCTGAGCCTCCTTTTCTCCAGGCTGAGCCCCCCCAGCTCCCTCAGCTGCTCCTCATGGGACTTACACCACGTGTGGACGAGGAGGCTCCTTCCCATGTCAATAATTGTACATAGAAGTGGAGAAGAGGAAGCAAATCCCGGCTGGATTTGTCCCCGTGCCGCAGCAGAGGGAGCAGCTGAGCTCACCTGTAGGTCGCGGGAGGATTGGCTCGTGCTCGGCAGGTCAGAGTGACCTTCTCCTCTGCTGAGCCCTCAGGGAAGAGGGTGTGGGAAGGCTGCTCCTCGAACACCGGCCCGTAGCTCCTCGTGCCGCTCTGGGCTTGGCACCAAACTGCAAGAGAGGGAAAACTGCGCTTGGCTTTCCCTAAAAACGCGTTCCTGTTCAGCCCCGTAGGGTGTCCCGGCAGCAGCGAGGAGGAGACCGGGAGGAGCAGCGTGAGAGTCACCATCCACCTGTCAGCACAGCCCAGCCCTGGCTCAGGGCTCCCAGCCTGCACTGCCCACGGAGCATCCCCCCCCATCCCACCCTGCCAGGGGCACCGACAGCCCTGGAGACGCGTGGATGGAGGACACGGACACGCAACCCCTTGGAAAACCACCCGCACACAGGACTGGGGATGGGAGGCCCTGGGTGCCCTCCCTGTGCTGGTTCCTCCTGTGTCTGCACAGGCTGGTTGGTTCCTCCTTGTCCTCTCCAGGATGAGGGAACAGGGAGGAGAACCGGGATCTTCTCGGCTCTGACGGTCCCCTCAGCCCCTGCAGCATCACCGGCTCCTGACGACTCAGACCAGTTGGTTGCTGGTGCTCAGACCAGTGCAGACCACTCTGTTCCACGGCTGGGTGAGCCTTAAGCTGCTTTTGTAGCCTTCAGACACGGGGTTGACTCTGATCTTGCTGTTGTGGGTGCGGCTCAGGCTGAGGCACAGGAGGAACACAAGGACCCTCCTTCCTTCTCCCACGCTGTGTCTGGGCTCCCCTTTGGAACCAGCACCCTTTGGTGACCCTTTGTCACTCCCAAAGTGCCATCTGTCCTTGCTGAGGGACTCGTGTCTCAGAGAAATAACAAATTCTAGCAGGGCCCCTTCCACACAGGCTGTATGGAAACCATAATCCCAGGATGGTTGGGGTTGGGAGGAACCTTAAAACCCATCCAGTTCCACCCTCCTGCCACAGGCAGGGACACCTTCCACTAGCCCAGGTTGCTCCAAGCCCTGTCCAAAACCTGGCCTGGAAGTGACACTGTAAATATGACCAAAGCAGAAGCTGCCTGGAAATCTCTTTATTGCAGGAGCAGCTGGTGGGATAATTGCCAGCAGGTCTGTCCTGTCCCTGGCATTGGAAATGCCTGTCCCTTATCAGGGAAGGAGCCACCAGCACAGTCTTCTGTTCACTGATAAGCTCCAAGATGCTCCTGAAGCTCCAGGATCCTTCCATGCTTCCTAATTGAATTAATAACTGTCTCAAACCCGCAATCTGTCTCCTTCCCTCCACTCCCCAGCATGGGCACTCCTCAAATTAAGTGGCTCCAGTGAGTTTGATGTTTTATGCAAGAGTAACTTCCAGCAGGGAATGGGCAGCTCAGCTCTCTGGGACCAGGGGGAGCAGCCCTTTACCTGTGGCTCCCGGGGTTTGGCTCATGCTCCGTGCAGGGATCGGGGTGGGGTGGGAGAGGGGGCTCTGCTAATTGGCTCTGTGGGTTTGGAGCAGCTGCCCCAGCACCAGGCAATTATCCCAGAGCTCGGGATGTGCTGCTGCAGGAGCCTGCTGGTCCCTGGTGTCACAGGGGAGGGGACTGAGCCCGTGGCTGAGTCTTTGGAATGAAAGAAAAGCAGCATTTTGAGGGTTGTGTCCCCTCCAAACCAGTGCCATTTCCTCCTGGAACCCTTCTGTTCCTAAAGGAAAAGCTGGTGGAAGCTGGAAATCTCCTCCCAGTTGGGTCAGCAGTGGCTGTGCTGAGCAAGTCCCAACTGGAAACAACTCTGCTGAGCAGCAGGGAAAACAATCACGAGTTAACAGGGAATTAATAAGAGATTATTAATTGTGTTCTGACAGGTGTGTTAATTGTGTTCTCACAGATGGTGGTGGCTGGGCTGAGGTTTAACAGCTTTACATTTTGAGATTAATGGGGAGCACACAGTAAATAATTTCTATTTATTTAACAAATAAAATATATATTGTTACCACTCCCATCCCTGCCCTTTCTCATGGGATGCTCTTTTCCAGTCGAGCCAAATGAGGCTCATCCTCCCCTCGGCTCCCACCCAGACTCTGTGTCCCATTGCTCTCCTCTGCTGTCCCTTTTTTCCCTGCCAAGGTTGTGGGCTGCAACTGGGAGGAATTGATTTTCCCAACCAAAATCAATGCCAGGAGTTCAGGTGAGTTTTTATCTACGGTTCCAAGGTGTCTGGATGGTGCTGGGGGTGAAATGCCTGGATCTCACTCATTAAACAAACAATGGTTTGTTTAATTCAGATCAAAGCCGTAATTAAACAGTTACAAGATGGGGACAAGGGTAAGAATCAAGAACAGAGAGTAAATCAGGGTGGGAAATCTCAGAATCCCTGAGACTGATTGTCTGGGCCACTTCTGTCCCCTCAGAACTCTCATTTTTGATGTTACCAAGACATTCTGTCCTTGGGCTCTGCCTGTTGGATAACAGGGAGAACAGACACAAAAATAAAGGTCTCCTCCAACCTGCAAGGAGCAAAGTGACCTGCTCAGGATCTTCTGTGCTGCATCCAGCCAGGAGAGCAGAAATGATGGCAAACACACCCCTGCACCCCCACAACGACCTTCAGTAAGAGTGAAAATCAATATCAGCACCAAAAATAAATAGAAACAGGTGAAAGTGGAACATCTGAAAATTAAGATTTGGAAAAGCAGCTGCGGGGAGGTGAGTCCAGAGCCTCCCTGGGCACTGGGCTGTTTCTGGCATTATTTGTGGTGTATTTTTAGGAATATGCTGAGAGCCAGACCTGGAAGGCCCAGGTGTGCAGGAGGCTGAAGATTTGCCCTTTGTGCCGAGCCCTGAGCCAGCTCTGGAGAGCAGGGGGTGATAAATGGCTCAGCTGAGCGTTTCCCAACTGCATCCCAGCTCTGAGGACAGGGCTCTGCAGCACTGACCACAGCCTGGAGCCTCAGCACACAGGGGAGATGGGCAATTAACTGGGGTTTGGGGCAGGCTGAGCACACATGAGCCCAGAACCCCAGTGGTTATTTTTGAAGGGCAGCTCCCCGAGGAGCAGAGGGTTATTTTTAACGAGAAGCTTTGCGAGGAACAAAGGGTCAGGCCTTCAACCAGCCTTAGATCTCAAGATTTTCCAGAGCTTTTTACCAAATGAACAAAGGCCAGGGGGGTGTTTAGATTTTAGAGAGTCTTCCCTGTGCATTTGAGATGGTTTAAACCTTTACATTTTGCTCCAGACCTGGAGGCTTTGGCTCCGTGGTGTCTCCTTGAGCCTCATCTCTCGCTGCCATCGTGGTGTCCCCAGTCCCTCCCTCCTGTTCCCAGTGAGGATTTCCCTCTGTCCCAGCTGGCTCCTGAGATCCATTGCATCATCAGCCAGAGGTCAGAGAAAATCACCCTCCCAGGCCTCCCAGTGAGGCAGTTTTGGGGGGCTCAGCTTGGACTGGGAGCGAGTTGCCTGAACTCAGGTGGTTAATGGGAGAACCCAAGTCCATCTCCATGCCCAGATTTGGGTCAGACCAATTTCCAAACAGGATAATTGCCTCCCAATCTAGGGCAGCCACCCCTCCTTCTGTCTCCTTGGGGATCCAGAGAACATTAAAAGGTAATTAGATATTTATAAGGACAGGCGAGCAGTCTCTGCCCGGGATGATGAATTAGCTTGAAGACATTATCTAATTCTCAGCTGGCTGAAATGAAACATCTCCCTGCTGAAAAGGGACCTGCAGAGAGCAGCCTGAGCCTCCCTGAGATCCAGAAGTGGTCCCTGAGATGCAGAAATGGTCCCTGATGAACAGGAATCTTTGCAGTCAGGGTGTGGCATCCCTAGAAAAACCAGGAGGTGAAGTGGCCTCGCCACGAGTGACTCCCACTGGCAGAAGGAAATTCCCCCTGCATCACCTGATTTCACCTAAATCTGGATTTAGAAAGGGGGAGATGTGTGTCAACCCTTCCCATTCTCTTTGAGCAGCACAGAAGGGAAATTGGGAATAACACAGACACAGCCCCGGGCAGCACAACCCTCCCCACCACCCCCCTGAGGATTGGGCTCCGGCCCAGGGAGGGCTGATCCCAACTGCTGCCTCCCCAGGGAACGTCCCCCCCACCTCCCACCCCTCCCGAGGACAGCTCTTACCCAGGAAGGTGCTGACAGCCAGGGACGTGTGGACAAACCCGGTGGTGCCTCCCATCCTGTGCCGGGTCACGGCCTGGAGCCTCTACAGGGATGGTGGCCCTGCCAGGGACAGAGAGCGGGGTGAGCTGCGAGGAGCTGCAATTCGAGTCCCTTCCCAAGGGTATTCCATGATTCTCTGATTCCAGAGGCTCTGCTCGAGGGCTCAGTGTCCAGCTGTGCCACCCTGCTGGCCACGGGCCCGAGGGCAGAGTCATTCCAGGGCAAACATCCAGCTGTCCCAGGGGATGTTTGAAGGAGCTCTTTTTCTCCCTGGCATGACAAATCTGGCTGGGGAGTTGTTGTTCCTCCTCCCTTGTTGTCTGCTCTCCTTCCCCCCACCTCCAAAAATACCAGCTCCCTTCTGAGCGTTTCTGATTAAAAACCACAGAGCCAGAAGCACACAGCATGTTGGGTTGGGTTGGGGGGGGTGAGGAGGAAGAAATGATCTGTTACTTCGTGAAAAGAACAGATATTGGGAAGAGATTCTTCCCTGTGAGGGTGGGGAGGCCCTGGAACAGGTTGTTCGGAGGGGCTGTGGACTCTCCATCCCTGGGAGTGTCCAAGACAGGTTGGAGAGGGCTTGGAGCAACCTGGGATAGTGCAAGGTGACCCTGCCCGTGGCAGAGGGTGGCACTGGGTGATCTTTTTGGTCCCTCCCAACCCAAACCAGTCAGGGATTCTGTGATTCTATGAAAAAGGCATCTTTAATTGCCTGATTTTGGGGGCTGTGCCAGCCCCAAATCCCTTGTTCTGGAGAGGTTTTGGGGCTCAGCTTCTCCCCACGTGCTGCTGCCCGGCTTTTAGAGCACCAGGCAGGGAGCTCAGGCTTGAAGGGGGACGTGGAAAGGGATAACACAGGGCTGGGTCCTTTCCTGCTTTTCTCTTAAGTTCAATGCATTTGAATAGTTTCTGAAGGGATGAGGGAGTGCCGAGTCATTTCCCGGTGCCCTGGGATGATTAGCAGGGGCAGCAGTGCTGTCCAGTCCCCTCCACATCCCCCTGTCTGCCGAGATCTCCCAAAAATTAACAACCACCAACCAAACCCTGTGCCGTTTGTGCTGCCCCTGGTCCCTGAGCTCTCCCGGCGGGGAAGCAGCCTCAGCAGGGGCACCTCTTCCCCTGGAACTCCAGCACGGACACTGGGCTGGGTTTTTCCCCCTCTTTGTTAACGCAGCCGGGCAGGAGGAGGAGCCCGGGCTGCCCTCCCGACACGCAGCCCGGTGAGCTGCGGCCGAAGATGCTGCCAAGAGCTCCCGGGGCTGCCCGTGCTGCTCATCCCCCTGCTCCAGCTGGTGCTGCTCCGCTCCTCTCCCTGCCCATCTGTCTGCCCGAGCTGCTCCCGAGCTCCCCCGAGCCTGGATTAGCCGCTGTCCCGGGGGATGCAGCCCCAGCTTTGCCGGTTTGCAGCCCCAGCTTTGCCGGTTTGCAGCCCCGTCAGGACCGGCAGCCCCTGAGCTGCACCTGAGCAAACAGGAGAGCCCGGCTTTGTCCCCCACACCCCCCCGGCAAACCCTGCCCGCTGCAAAAGCCGCCTGGCCTCTTTGTGTCCTCACCCAGAGGGAAGGTCTGGCTCCCGGCAGCTTCCCAAATCCTTGATTTTTATCGTGCTTGGGTCAGGGGGCTGCATCCCCTCTGCCCCCAGCGAGCTCGTGCCCTGGCTGGGGTTCGTTATCTGCCAGGCCCCAAAATAAGGCTGGAGCTTAATTATGGTGTGTGGCTGGGGGAGGAGGGACCCCTGCCTCCTTTTGCTCCTATTTCCAATAAGGCTGTGGCAGCTCCTGGTGGGAGCTGCGTTATGGGCAGGGAATTTGGGGACCGAGCAGGACGGGCGTGGGGAACATTCACATGGAAGCTGCTCCATTTGTTCCAGCAGCCCTGCAGTGAGTCAGTCACATGAAATCACTTGATGTCAACGACAATCACACCCCAAACTGTGTCCTGAGCCCACGGCCTTCCAGCAAACACTGCCCCTTTGTTCCCTGCCCTGTCCCTCAGCCGGGGGTGCTGTGCAGGCAGAGCTGCCAGTGGGGTCTGCAGGCGATGCTGGCTCTGCACTAATTAACGAGTTGACTTTTCCAGTTCTCCCCAGTTTGCTTCCTTGAGGGTTTGTGGAAGGCAGGGAGCAGTGGAGCTGTTCCTGCACCAGCAGCAGCAAATTAAAGTCAGGGAGTCTTTGCTCCGTCGCTTCCAGCCCTGATTGCTGGGTCTGGATCCTCCATGTGCAGCCCAGGAGCTGCCCTGGGAAGCTCTGACTGGCTGCAGCTTTGCTTCCTTTATTCCTTTTCCCTCTCACTTTTAAAGCAAACAGGAAAGAGGGTGGGAAAGTTCAGTTTGGTTATTTTTTGTAGAATCACAAAAGGTTTGGGTCGGGAGGGACCTTAAAGCCCATCCCATCCCATCCCATCCCATCCCACCCCCTGCCATGGGCAGGGACACCTTCCACCAGCCCAGGGCACTCCTGGCCTTGAGATGGGATTCATCCCATCCAGGGATGGGGCAGCCACAGCTTCTCTGGGCAACCTGTGCCAGGGTCTCCCCACCCTCCCAGAGGGGAATTCCTTCCTAAAATCCCATCTAAACCCACTCTCTCTTAGTTTCAATCCATGCCATGAGGAGAAAGCAGCATGAGGAGGTCAGTGTGGGCCACTGCCCCTCCTGGGGGGCTGGAGGCTCCTCTGGGCAGCTCCTGCCACCTCCCTGGTTTTACCAGCACTTCACACTTGCTGCTGGATGTGCTGTGTTTGAGCAAGTTGCATCCTGCCTGTCCCTGTGCTTCCACCTGAATGAGACGTGGTCCCGAGGGCAGGACGTGGGAAGGAAGAGCTGTGATGCCTTTCCGTGGGACTACAGCCCCCAGCACCCCCCTTTGGCTTCACTCCCTGCAGCCAAGCTAAGCTGGCACCGTGTGAAAATCAAGCTGATTTGAGTTATTGAATTATTTGTTGATTCATTATTTGGGATGTAAAACCGCGGCTCCCATCCCGGTTCTGAGCCGGCTCCGGCTCTGCCTCCTCCCACCCAGCTCTCCCCATCTGTTCTCAACCCTTTTATTCACATTTTCTCTTCCCAATTCCCTGTGCTCATCCCCTCCAGCTCCCCAGAATCCCCCTCACAGGTCTGTGTTCCTGGAACACTCGGGGTGTTTCAGGGCGTCTCTGAGGGTGGGACGTGCTGAGCTGCTGCCCGGGTGGGTCATGGGGAGGCTCCTGCTGAGGGAGGTGCTGCTGCTTTTCTGTTTTAAATCCCCCCTCAGCCCAGCCCGTGCTTGAAATGGGTAAAAAAATCAGGAATGTGACAGCCAGGAGGAGCTCCAGGCACCGCCCCCACCAAATAGAGATGTAGGAGAGTAACAGAGGAATTGCTACGAATGCTGACACTGAGTTTATGTGCAATCAGAGACTGGATGAACTCATCCTCTTGCACACTGCCTTCCTGGTCCTGGCTGCCTTGTCACCCAAGAGCCACGATCAAATTGTGCCTGAGGGGCTGCTCTGAGATCACACCTGGGGCTGGGCTGGGGCCTCGGGGGCCTCTCCAAAGCCTTGACCCCAAGCACCCGACCCTCAGCCTCTCCAGAGCCTGGCCAGACACTCTGCATCTCATGTTCAGACCTGCCCTCCGCCCCTAATTAGAGGAGGGCCACAGGGACCTGTTCTTTCCCCTCTTCCTGGGGTATTTTGACAGTCACTCGAGAGCCTTCTGTTGTACTGAAAGGGGATCTGCCGTCCCTGCTAATGGATGCTGTCATTAATACCTCCAGGAGCAGGGCAGCCACGGGCTCACTGGGGAAACCACGTGCATTAGCCCTTTCCTCTGGAGCCCCTGGGATCTGGGAGCGATCCATTATCGTGGAGACAAGAGTTAGGGAGCTACAGAGACACTGTGAGGAGTCCTGAGCCTCGGGGAGAGCAGACACTGCCTGGTCCTGGTCCAGCTCCAGTTCTGGCTGTGGAGCAGCATCCTCTGGAGGGGGGAACTCCAGCAGGATTTGGGGTGTGGGGAGGCCAGGGGTGGCTTTTGGTGGGAGATGGGCTTTGACAGGAGGTGACAAGGCCAGCACAGCCCTGTCCATTACCAGGATAAATCAGTGTAATTCCATCTCCTGTGCTCGCTGACCAGAGGAGCACTTCTAAGTGGGGCAGCTCCTTGTGCCACAGCCTTCCCCGGGGAAGGATTGCTCCTGAGGGTGGGTGATGCTGCAGCTCCTCCTGTGCTCAGTGCCTCTTTTACTCAGAACCCTGGCAAAGAATGGAAAGGGCAGGCTTTTGATGTTCCCTGGATTTTGACTTGCACGCCCTCCCCAAGGTTGGGTACACTGTGTCCGCCCCAGCACAGCGTGTTTCAGGGAGCTCCAAATGGGTTTGTTGTAATGGATCTGTCCTCCTGTAAAGCTGCCTGTGCTCAGGAGATTGATTTAGAGGCAAACTCTGACTTCAGCCTCTCCTGAGCTTTCCTGGGGTCGGATTTGTTGGTGGCTCCAGGACCTGCAGCACCAGAAATCCTGGGCCTCTCCAAACCCGCCCTGAGCAGCAAAGTGTCCAAGGCCCAAAATGAGGACCAAAAGCAGCCTCAGAGGGTTCAAAGCCTCGTGGTGGAGCTCAGCCCTCCCCAGGCTCATCACACCCCACAACAGACACCAAACCCCGCTGCAGTTACTGGGGGACTCGGTGGGGGTCAGGACACGAGGCAGAGGAGTGTTGTGGGCACTGCTGGTTCTGACATCAGTCCCCAGCCAAAGGGTGTCCCTGAAACAGTTCTGAGGGGGGTCCTGTGTCCCTCTCTTCTGCCCAGAGGGGTTTGGAGAAATCCCTGGGGGGGGAGAGAAAGCCCCACTGGGAGCTGGGTTTCAGTGGGGGGCGTCACTGGTGGGACTGGGAGAGTTTGGAGCCGCTGAGGGGCCGAGGCTGCAACACTTGGATCCCTGATTTTGTGTTAGATGGACCTGGCTGGAGCCAAGCACTGGGAGAAGAGCTGCTGCTCCGGGGCTGCGCTTCCCTGAGTGGATTCCATGGATGCTGGGGGGTCAGAGTGTGGTTGTGCCACGGGTGAGGCAGCCCTGGAACCCAGGGGCAGCTCCTGCTAAAAGCAGGGAGAGGTTTGGCTTCACCTGGGGGATAAAAGAAGCCCTTCTGGTCCTGGTGTGAGGGGCAGCCGGGCTCTGGAGTGATCCCAGCAGGAAAGCTGCATTCAGGCACGGGCTCCCAGTGCTCCCTGTTTTCCCTGTGCCTTTTAAGTGCTTTTCCCTAATAATTGGCTGCTGCATCCATGGACATCATGGGTCACAGCCCCTCATTGTCACAGGGGCTCAGTGGGAGTTTTCTTTTGGTTCAGCCCCATCCAGGCAAACCCTCCCTTTTGTGAGGAGACAAAGCCGGGATCTGCCTTTGGCCCCGGGACATGGAATGGGGGTGTGGGGGGCACGGGCTGGGCTGGGCCTGGGATCCCTGGGGGGTTAAAACCTAATTCTGATAAAAAGGGTGATGTTACAAGGGGGCCTTTCCTGCTCTTCTGTTGTGTTGGAAAGCCTGAATTTTAGATCTGAGCTTTGCAGTCAGTGGGTTTGCCTTGTTTTAATTATTGCTGCTATTATTATTATTATTATTATCATCATCATCATTATTTTTCTTTTTATCCCCCCTGACCAACCCAGTTCCCATCTCTGGCTGCCATCACCTTGGTGCCTTGGGCTGCCTGATCCCCTGCTCTGCTGCAATAAACCCTTGGCAGATCCTCAGGGTTTTTGGGGCTGAAGGTCTTGGTGGGGCCTGGGGTGTCCCCACAGCCAGACCAGGCTCGTGCCACCCCCAGGAGGGACCTTGGGGCAGCTGCAGCAGCTCAGCCCCGAGGAGATGCCTTGGGGCAAGGGAGAGAACAAAGCAGACCTACAGAAACAGCCAGGAAACCTCTCTGTGCATCTGCAGACCCCGGGGCGGAGGGGATGGGGGAAGTTTGGCTGGGGAGGTGAATCCCCCACGAGCTGGGGGTGTTAAGCCAGGCTGCAGCTCTCAGCTCTCCCTCCAGACTCATGTTTCAATCGATAGCAGCTGGAAAGATGCTCAGAGTCTTGGAGATCAAGGCCACAAGTGACTCCAGTGGAGCGCAGGGAGGAGATGTCTGCCTGAAATCCTCCCTCGTGCTGAGTGTGGTGGTTAAAGTTCCAAACATTGGGCCCTTCTCACAGGGGAGCTCCCCTGCACCTTCCCTGGGGTGCAAAGCACCCTCCAAGCATTGCTGGGCACAGCCTGCACCCCCTTTCCCTGGGAAATGCTGGTAATTCCTCTGGGATTGCAGGGCAGGGGATGCTCAGACAGGTTGGGTGTTGGGCAGGTTGGGAGTCGAGGTCACCTCCTCCCCAAAACAAAACTCCAAAATAAAGCTCCCCACTGCTGGTTTCCCTTTCCTCTCCATGCCAGGAGCAGGCAGAGCTGAGCTGTGGGGAGCTCTGCCTAAACCCTGGGCCATCCACAGCTCTGCCAGCCTCGCCAACCCACCCACTCCCTGCTATTAGAGCTCCGTGGCGTCAGCAGCAGAGATTCTTTGATGTGGCACAGGTATAAATAGCTCCCTACCTGCACCAGAGCCTGCTCCATCCCCTCCCCGCTGCTGCCTTGGCAGGAACTGGTGCTGGGAGTGAGGAAAAAACAAGTGGAGAGCTTGGGAAAGCTCCTGGCTGAGGCAGCCCCGGGGAGGTGTCGGGAGGGGAAGCCCTGACCCACCAGCCTGACTGACACTGGCTGCTGGTGTGACCTTACCCAGAGCCTTCCTGGGCATCTTCCCCTGCCCCACAGAGCTCCTCAGCCCTCCCAGAACCTTCCTGGGCATCTTTCCCAGCCCCACAGAGCTCCTCAGCCCTCCCAGAGCCTTCCTGGGCATCTTTCCCTGCCCCACAGAGCTCCTCAGCCCTCACCTTGGCCCCGCTGCCCCACTGGGTTCCTGCACTGGTCGTGCTGGGGAGGTGCAGTGTCCCCAGGGGGGACCTTGGTGTCCAATCCCCTCCCTCCCCAGGGCAAGGGGAAGGGATCCCCTGCAGTGGTGCCATTGATTTTGCTCCTGGGAAGGCACCACCCCAGTGTCCAACCTTCTCTCCTGCCTTGGCTAAAGTGGTTTTAGGGTTCAGCCTCCAAACACTGCCAAGCTGCTCTTGTCTTCCTGAAAACAAGCAGGAATCAGCACTAAACACTTATCCCTCTTCCTTCCTGTTTTATGGCTCTCTAGTGCAGGACTGACAGCTCCACAGGCTCTACAATAAATAATACATGTCATAATTTAGCATCCAGGCTGCTGGGGGTGGAGGTGGGATTTACAGCTGGCTCTGGGTGGGAATTCCTCACGTGCTCCCTGAAGTCTTGGGACACCTCCCTGGGGTCATGCAGAACACCCCTGGACCCCACATGGTGGCAATGGGGCCAGGAGTGTTTGCCATGGAATAAAAAGCATTTTGGGTTCAAGGAAAGGGGTTTTTGTGTAGCTTGAGGGCAGACTCTGTTTCCTTGTCTGCTGAGAGCTGTTCCTGCTCTCCAGCTCCACGAGAACCCGAAGACACCAACTGTAGGAAAAGGCAGAAAATGTCTAGAAAGAGCCTGATACATCCTGTCAGCACATCTGAATCGTGTTTCTTCTCTTCCATCCGTGTTTTTTGGCTCTTAAAGGACTCTCCAAGGAAACCTCTCCCCTTTTTCCACGTATATGTGCTTTAGCATCTCCAAAAGTCCCTGCTGGGTGTTCCTGCCTGCAGTGTTTGTTTGTGCTGCAAGTTAACCTGGTGTGAGGGGGCTGTGTGTGCAGCAGTGGGTCCCACTGCCACCAGCCCAGCCCAAATCCGCCCTGGGAACGTGCAGTTCCTCATCCCTGGAAAGCAGTGACAGCGCTGATTTAGGAAGCAGAGGGATGTGCTGAGCAAACCCCACCGAGACAGAGCAAACCCCACCCCTGTTCTGAGCAGGGAGAGCTCTGTGCTGGCCATCCCAGAGCAGGAGCCATCCCAGAATCAGGAGCATCCCAGAATCAGGAGCCATCCCAGAATCAGGAGCCACCCCAGAATCAGGAGCCACCCCAGAATCAGGAGCCATCCTGGAGCCAGGAGCCATCCCAGAATCAGGAGCATCCCAGAGCCAGGAGCCATCCCAGAATCAGGAGCCACCCCTGAGGCCACGGATCCCACCCTGCCTCCCCTGGCTGTGCTCCACTGAGCAGGGAGCCCCGTGCTGCTGTCTGGGAGCTGTCGGGAGATCCCTGGAGGTGAGATGTTTTCCAGGTGGCTGCGTGGGTTTGTGTCATCCCAGCGCCTTCAAACCTCACGGACTGGGGGTTGGCACAGCCAGTGCCAGGGACAAAGTGCTGTGGGAGACCTTGGAGCTCTCAGGGGTTGCTGAGAAACACGGGGAGGTCTCTGCTTCTCGTCAGGATCCATGAGTTTTCATGGATAATTTGGATTTTGGACGCACACAAAGCGTTCAGTGCGGCTGAACAGCCGGGCTGTGCTTTGCTGTGAGCTCAGCTCCACGTGGATTCCCAGCTCCAGGGACCCTCCCTGTGCAGGTGGAGCTGGTGGGAGTGTGGGAAATGCCTCCCTAATGACACCCTTGGGTCCTGCCTTTTCTGATTTTTTTGTGGTAAATCTGCAGGGAAAACGATAACCCAGGTCATTGAACCCTCTGCAAACATTCTGGGTGACAAAAGTGGTTGCTCTGTTTGGTGGGAGTTGTTCAGGGGAGGGAGAAGAGCTGTTGGTATCCCTTTGCCTCCATCTACCTGTGCCCCAGGAGCAGCTGGGCTGGACATGACCCTTTTGCTTTGTTTCCTTTACTTTTGGGAAATTCTGATCTACCTCTGGCAATCACAGCTACTTCTAGAAAGTTTGGGACCCGCTGCTTCCCTGTATGAGCAAAACAAGAGGCTTTTGGGGCTGTTTTAGCTGTTGGGTGTGCTCAGTACCAACTATTTGTCCCTGAGAGGCCCTTTTTTGGATGCAAACCTGCTCCTAAACCTCATGCAAGAGCCTGTGCTTGAGCTTTGTGCCCTCAGAGCTTCTGCTGGGCCCGTTTTGGGGTGGCCTGGGAGGAGCTGAGCTGTGCTCGGGGCCCGGGGAAAGCCTTGGGCTGGGATTGCTCCCAGCCCTCGGCTGCAGAGGCTGCTGCCTCCCGCCCTCAAAGCAACCAGTGTTTCCTTGGAGAGAGGACAATCCCCCGTGAAGGGTTCCCAGTGCAGCCAGAGGAGCGATACTGGGGTTGGTGGGAGCGGAGCGGGGCTGGAGGAGCTGGTGGGGCAGCGTGGGTGGGATGAGGAGGGAGCTCGGGAAGTTTAAAGGCATGGGAAAGGGGGAGACCCAAGAATCACCTCCAGCCTCCCCTCCCACCAGCTGCTTCCCCATCCCAACACCCATCCTGTGTGAGCAGGGAGAAAGCACAGGGATGCCCTGACTGCCAGGTGCTCCCCCCCCCCAACCATGGGGTGGGCAATTCATCCGTGACTTTGCAGCTTCCCCACAGCCCTGAGACCCCCTAACCCAAACCTCAGCCTCCCAAATCCCCCTCCCTGTGCCCGGAGCAAACCCCTCTCCCTCCCCTGCCCTGGGACCTGCCCTTCCAGGAAGGTGAATTTGGACACCACGGCCTCCCTGCTCCCTCCCTGGAGAGGGAATTCTCAGGTGCTCAGGGCTCAGCTGCAGATGCTGAAGTACTTTAGAGCAGCAGAAGCCCCGCGGACCCCAAACCCCCTCCCCGACCCTGCGCGTGGGCTCTGCGAGCGCCTCGAGCCACAGTGCGCCAGGAAAAGCAGGATAGCGGCAAATAATAATAATAATAAAATTATTCCCAGGCTCATCCCATAGGAGACATTCCTGCCGACAGCCGCGTCCGCCTCGGCCGCTCGGCCCCTGCCACAAGTGCCACAGCCGCGGCCCCCCCTGCTCCCAACTCCACCCCCGGCTCCTCTCCGGCGCTGGCATCGCCCGCCCGGGGATGCCCAAAAACACCCCCTGCCCCTCTCGCCGTCCCCGCCCGAGGCCAGCGCGACCCGGCAGGTTCCCCCTGGCCAAAGCGAACCCAACCACGAGTTGTCTCCGGCGGGGAGAGAACGCGGTGCCCGGGCACGCCGAGCCTCCTCCAGCCACCCCCGGGCCGGAGCGGGGCGGGGGGAAGGCGCTTACCTTGTGCGGGGCGGCTGCGTGGGCATGGGCCGGGGGGCTGCGGGGCCTCGGCGCTGCCGGGGGGCTCGGCTGCGAGGCAGCGCTCGGCTGGTGGCTGCCCGAGTGGGGATGTGTGTGCCCAGAGCCACTGCAGCATCTCTGCATTAGGATGTGCTCCTCCCTCCCCTCCCTCCTTTGCGTGCGCGCTCCCTCGCTCGCTGCCAACCACCGCGCCGCTCCCCGGAGAGCGCAGGGCTTTTTTTGTTTGGTTTGTTTTTTTTTTTTTTTTCCTCCTCCTGCCTTTACCTCACTTGCCACAGTCCAAGGACCAGTCAGGGAGGCAGAGCGACTTGCAGCATCATGCATAATTCATCCCCCGGCCTCCTGCCTGCTGCTCTCACCAGCCCCCGGCAGAGCCCCCTCGCCTGCTTCGGTCGCCGCCGGCTCGGCCCGTCCCTGGGGCCGGAGCAGGTGTAGGGCCTGGGGGGGGTTGGAGGGCTCCGAGCCCCTCTCTGTGGGGTGGAAGCAGGGAAGGGATCAGCCCCAGGTGGGGGGTGACAGGCAGCGACGCCCATCTCTGTGAGGTATTTCTGTCCATATGCACCCCCTGTGCCTAAATATACAAATATATTATACAATAGATCCATATATATTATACAATATCTCCAGATTTGTTTTATATATATATATATGGATATCTGTATATATATGCATCCAGCCGGGCTGGAAATTGCTGTACAGCAAAATTTTGGGATGCTCCGGCTGTCGTAGGTGATCCCCGACCTCCTGCGCGGGGAGGACGGGGTTCCCTCGGAGGGGGCGGCGCGGGGGGCGGCACCGCGCTCGCCTTTGGGGTTTTTTGGGTGAGCCGGAGCCACCTTTGGCTGTGCCTGTGGTCAGAGGGGCTTGAGGCTGGCTTTGCCCCCCTCCGGGCTGCACCCAGAGCCTTTCCCGGGAATATCTGCAGCCACGAGATCCCGGCTGCGGGACGGTCTGTGCCGGTGGAGCGGTGCCATGGGATGAGACAGGGAGGACGCTCCAGGACTTCCTCCGCGATTCCCTGCGGGCACCGGAGTCTGGAGGGAGGAGATGCTGCCGATGCCATCCCCGCTGAGGAGTGGAGGGTGTCCCGGTGCGGGGTTTTGCCGGTGGGCAGGTCGCTGCCAGGCTTTGGGAAGCGGAAGGATTTGAGAGCGTGTCAGGGACCACCGAGCCCTCTCATCCCTCCCAGCTCCAGCCCAGACCTATTAATGATGTGAGGAGATCAATGGGCGCTGGGGCTGTCCACAGGTTAATGGTCTGCAATTACAGAAGAGTAATTAAGGCATTAGCGTCTCTATTGATTGCCAAAGCTCCTGCTGGCCGGGAGGCTGCCGGCGATGGAGTGGGGCCCGTTGCTGGTCCCATCTCCCTTCCCCTTGCCCGGTTTGTCCCAGTTTCTGCTCCCCGCTGCCGTTTTGGGGTGAGACTGGAAGAAAGCGGCCCCAGGTCTTTGCACAGCCCTCACCTGGGAGAGCAGGGGTCTTGTTGGACAGAAAGGAAGAGCAGGGCTGGAGCCTGACCCTCAGCAAAAGGGTGAGTGGAGCAAAATCCAAGGCAGCTCCGTCCCGGTGGAGGGAGGGGGACCTGCCCTCTGCCCCCTCTCCTTTGTGTCCCTGCTCTCAGCAGCTCTCTGAGGGTCTCTCTGCAGGTGACAGTGACATCAGTGACCCTCTGGGTGTTTGCCCTGGTGCAAACATGGGGTTTGCAGCTGGGGTGGGGGGAAAGGCAGCTCTGTAAGGGCTCTCTTGGACATTCCCGGAGCCAGAAGGGAAGGCAACAGGCTGGAGCTGCCTCTCCGAGGAGGAGGGTAACTGGAGACACTGCCGGTATTGATCCAGCCCTGCTGCCCCCGGACAGGGATCAGGCAGATATGGGTGTCATTATCGTGCTGATGTGTCCGTGTCTGCCCCAATCGATCCCGAGGATGGGCACGGCCTGTCGTCCCCTGTGTCCAGTGGGAATGGTGGGAGCCGCCTGCACAGCCCCGAGAAAGGCCCAGACCTTGGGCTTGGTGTCTCCCGCGGCTGTGGGCAGTGGGAAGGGGTGGATTTGAGGGTTTGCAGCAGTCCCTGCATTCCAGGAGCTTGGAATTTCTGCACCAAGTGCAATTCCTCTGCCATCCATCCTTGGGGCAGAGTGCCTCCTTGGGGCTGGTGCCTCCACTGCCCCAGTCTGCACTGGGTGGGTCTAAACTGGGCAAAAAGTGCTTTTTTTCCTCTCACTGCTGTTGCAGTCGGGGTGGGGAGGGCGTGGGGGCAGCAGGAAGCACTAATACCTTCATCCTCTTAGCGAGCAATTCCACCTTCATCATCCACAGAGCTCTGCTCTCCCCCCTCCCCGCAGCCCCTTCTCGGCAGGGCTTGGCAGCAGGGAGGCTCTGCCGGGAGCAGGAAGGGCTGAGAGGGCAGGGTGGGCAGCAGTGCCAGGAATGGGGGGGGGGCTGGGTGAACCCCCACGTGGAGCTCCCACCTCTGCCGGGCCTTGGGAGCTCCTTCTTCCCGCACATCCCGCAAATCCCGAGGGTGTGGGGGGAGCAGAGTGTCCCACACGGGCTGAGCTTCACCGGGGCGTGCAGGGATGGGGCAGCCTCGGGTCCAGTTTCCCAACCTGGCAGGGACATCACTGCCTGCTCCGGGGCCCTGGGCACCTGGGTGGGTCAATGGGAGAAGATAAATCACTGCTGGGGGGTGTTTTTGGGGGGCCTGAACACCCTCCCTTCCCAAGGAAGGGCTGGTGAGGGAGGAGGGGACACTGGGGGACGCTGGGGACCAGCACCACCCTGCAGGCTCAGCGTGAGTTTTGAACAATGTTTTATTATATGTTTAGTGTTCTCTATACAAAAAAATCCCGTCTTTTTTCTTTTTACAGTGATTCAAAAAAAAAAAGAAATGATATCTGAGTATTTTGGCCTTCTTTCATCTCTCATGCAGTCGGTTTATAAGTCCTTATATTAAACATTTTTTTTTCCTGTAGTCCATAAATCTCCTGGCTGTAAATGGGGGATTTTACAGCCTCAGCTTTCCATTTCTCACTGGAACAGGTGGGTTAACGCAAAGGTGGTGGGGTTTTTTCTCTTTTTTTCCCTTTTTTTTCTTTTTTTTTTTGCTTTAAAAAAAAAAAAAGGCAAATAAATACATAGAATACTTCAGACCAACCAGGAGGTTTTACAGAGAGGATGGATGGATTGTGACATATTTACAAATTAAAGAGAAACAAAACAGTCCAATACTTTCTGTCTGATGTGAGCAGGAGGAACAGACGTGGAAAACCTGGAGCTGTGAAGGAAGGACTCTGGTCTGGGGGCGGGGAGGGGGGGTTGACACGGCGTTCTGGGGGTTTGACGTGGGGTTTTTGTGGCTTTGATGTGGGTTCAGACTGTGTTGGACGACCAAAGCCCGATGCCCGATGCAAGGACACACAGCTGGGCAAGGGGAGCTACTGATGCAGTGGGTGATTTTTGTCAGGACCAGAAAAGCATCGTTATTCTCGTTAATAAAACAGGTTTTAGTGCAAGAAATAGATTTTTTTTTCCCCTCTTTTTTTTTTTTTCTTCTTTTTTTTTTCCCTTTTTTTTTTTTTTTTTTAATAAGTTCTGTTTTTATTGCTTAACTGAAATCTGTTGCTGCTGAAGCCTGGCACGAGGGTGAGGCGTCGCGGGGTGAACTCGCAGCTCCGCCGGGACCTGTGCAACGAGGAGAGGGGGTGTGGGATGTGCCAGGGGAGGGGGTGACGGGTGGCACTGCCAGCCCTGCCCTCCTGCTCCCCCCCAGCGGGTTCCTGGTGGGCTCAGCAGTGACTGTGACCCTGGGATGGGAGTCTGTCCCCCATGGGGAAGGCAATGCTGACAGGGGGACGTCGTGTCCCGCCGGGTTTCCCTGGGCAGGATTTCGGGGCTCGGGGCCACAGCTCCGGTTTCTCCCGCTGCTTTTTCCGCCTCTCGCCGCTCCATCGCTCCAGGGAGAACAGGAGCAGCCTCAGGATCGGGGGGTCCATGGCAGTGTCCCCCCACACCCTGCACTGCTGGGGTTCCTGTCAGCTCTCACACACGTGCAGGGCCCCAACTGGCCCCGGCCGTGCCCGCCGAGATAAATGGTGGTTATTTGTTTTAAGGGAGGCATTTGCACTGGATCTGGATGAGCAACCAGGCAATCAAGCTGCATCCTTCCATCCCATTTTCCCTGTGGGATCAGCAGCAGGAGCCACACAGGGATCCTCGTGCCATGGGCAGCCCAAAGGCCGCGGCCAAGTCCCTCTCACCAACCCCCGGCAGCAGAAGTGCTCCTGTTAGCAACGTGTCTTTCAGAGCAAACCAGCTTGAAAGCTGAAAGAATAATAGCATTAATCCTGTGGCAATCGATCCACTACGCTGAACACAAAGAAAAACCTCCTCCTCCTCGGGGGGGGGAAAAAAAGGAAAGGAAACAAAAACCCCATCCCGACGTCCGCGGTTTGGGAGGAACCCCTGGATCTCTCTCAGCGAAGGTACCTTTGGTTTCAGAAGTGCAGGAAGTGGGAGGACACTCGTGGCATTGGCCACTGAACACGGGGCTGGTACAAAACTCGACCCCCCCTCCTGCGTGATCCACGCTGTGCCAGCCGGGAATGCTGCCCGGGTTTGCTGCTCCTGCTGCCCCGGGGCCGGTGGGTGGGTAGGGGGAGGGAGTGCCAGTTTAGTGAACTTCCCGGGAAGTCCCAAGCTGTGTAAGGCATGTGGAGGAGCACTCCTACCCGAGTTGAGGGGTGTTGTGGGGTCGCTGACATGGCAGGGGGTTGATATGTAGAGAGGACAGCGGTGGGGGGGAGTCCCGTGGGGAAGGGGCTCGCTCAGGCTGATTGATGGAGGGGGGGAAAGGCCACTGTCAGAAATGAGGAGGGGGTTTAGTGGGACACACTGTCCGTCTGGCTCATCCCAGTGCCTGGGGAGGTGGGGAATGGGGTCCTGGGTTCCCACCATGTGCCTTCCTGGTGTGTCCCTGAGCCCTCCGAGCTGCGGCTCCAGGGGATGCTCCACCCCAACCATGGGGGTTCTTCCATCCTCACCCTCTGCCTTTGATTCCCTTCCAAAAACAAGTGATTTCCAGTCCCCTCTTCCCGTGTTAATCCTGGTCCTGCTTCCTCTTTGCTACATAAGATTTATGGAGTTGCCTTTAAAAGAAAGCAGGTGTGGGCTGGGGGCAGGTCCCCCCCAAAATCCTTACAAAGCAAAGGCTGAACCCCAATGGTTTGCCTGCAGTGCTGTTCCCCCGGGGCTCGGGGGGCAGGAGGCACCTCACTGTCCTTCCACCAGTCCCACCAGCTCTTCTGCAGCCTCTTGTCCTCCGAGGATGCTCCTGGTGAGCTCCCGGTGGGCTCTGCAGGGGGGGAAGGACCGTGGAGCATCAGCACGGCCTGAGTCAGGTGTTGGGGCAGTGCTGGGGACCTGCTCCTCCCTGCAGAGGTGCTGCTCGACCTCTGGGGAAGGAGGTTGTGGCTCTGGCTGCTCTGGGAGAGGCTCTGGGCAAGGTGCTGCTGTGAGGATGGATGGCTCAGTAGTACAGTGTGTTGTCACCCAAAGATCCACCACTTTCCTCCTTTCACACGTTTGTGCTGCTCTGCCCAGGCCCCTCTCACCCCTCCTCCCTCCCCCAAACTCTTCACTTTATTTCTACCCCTCCCCTCCCCTGTGTTCCAGAACCTTCCTGCCAAAATTAAACGGAAGAATTTTCAGCTCCCTCCCAAAAGGACAGGAGGGGCCCTGGGGGAGCCTGGGCGGCCCAGCCCACCCTGCAGCCCCTCAGGGCTGGCTCTGGGCGCTGGGGCAGCCCCAAAACCGGGGTGCAGCCCCCCCCCTCCCCAAGCTGGGGTTCACCTCGAGCATCTCCCCTTCCAGCCCCTCTGGCTCAGCCCAGATCTCCGCCCCAGCTCCAACCCCGCGAGTCCCGGCCGTTGGCTTTCTTTGCTAAGGATAAATGGCCTGGGCAGCCTCCTGGGCTGCCAGTTTGCTTGGATTCCTTTCTTTTTTTTTTTTTTTTTTTGTTTTTTTTGGTTGTGTGTTTTTTGTTTTTTTTTTTTTTT
>JAWWLV010000082.1:3081104-3099185 GCA_035041135.1 Platyrinchus mystaceus
CCCTGAGCCTCCTTTTCTCCAGGCTGAGCCCCCCCAGCTCCCTCAGCCACTCCTGCTGCTCCAGCCCCTTCCCAGCTCCCTCAGCTGCTCCTCATGGGACTCTCCAGCCCCTTCACCAGCTCCTTTCCCTCCTCTGGACACAGTGTTTGTCCAGGCTGAGGAACTTATTGATTTCAAATGTAGAAAACCTCCATATATTGACCTCTTTCTGCTGTTTCAAAGCATCCTTTGCTGCTGGGAGGGGCTCTGGTGGGTCACTGAGTTAATCAAAGTCGGAGGGCCGTGTCCTGCAGCCACAGTGCAGGTGGGATATTTCTTCCTCCTCTGCCCTCAAACTCAAGAAACCTTCAGAACAGCTATTTGCAAAATATAGAAAAACCACCCCCCCCACCCCCCACAAAATAATATGAACAGTGCTTTTTTGTCCAAAGCATTCCTGATGGCATATGATTGTCAGCGGGGGCCAAGCACTTGTGTCAGCAGATCCAGCCAGCAGAGAAATGGATGTGCATTTATTCATGCACATCCCACAGTGCCAGGGCTCAGGTCACCACCAGCCTCTAGCACAGGGATAAAGGTGGCCCCTATCCTTTAGTCTCCAAGAAAATATCAGTCGGAACCTCTCAATTATGGAAAATATATGCAGAGTCTCCCAGCGTGAATCAGCCAAGGATGTTGCTTTCCCCCCACAATTTTTTTAATGATTCCCAGCCACTGGCTGGCCCCTCACTCCCCCCACAGATCCCAAAGTGGGTGAGAAGCAGGGGAGAACAGCAAAGAGGCGGGTCCAGGTTGGGAATAGTTGTCCAGAGGGATAAGTCTCATGGTGGGGTGGGGGCTATCGAGCCGGTGGGGATTTTGGAGTCGGGGGGGGTCCGGAAGGAGAAACAAAATTGGGGACGTTACACAGCAGCTGGAGCTGTGCTGGGGAGAGTCTGAGCTGAAAAATCAGCTCTAAGGTCTGGGGGCAGAATGTGCCATGGGTGTGATCCCATCCCGAGGCAGAGGAGCAGTTTGGGGAGGCCCATCAGAGCTCGGAGCGGGGCAGAGCCAAGGCCAGCACTCACTGGGTGTTTCTGGGCAGCATCTGACATGCAAAACACATGTAGATGTGGCACCAGGGGACAAGGGATAGTGGTGGCCTTGGCAGTGCTGGGTTAATGGTCAGACTCGATGATCTTAGAGGTCTTTTCCAGCCTTAACAATTCCATGGAACACCGGCAGCTGCCATCTGTCCCTGCGTCATCTCAGCACGGCAGGGAGTTACTCAGGGGAGTCAAGGCTTGCCAAATTTTTGGACACCAAGTAGGATGTGCCTGGGGGGGGTGTGGGGAGCTGCTCCCCCTCCCCACAGCTCTGCCTTGCTGGGAATCCCATTTTCCTTTTGCACTTCCCAGCAGAGCCCGGCGAGTGCTGGAGTTCTCCATCACTCATCTGGATCTGAGCACAATCATTTCAGTTCCTTGAAAATCACCTCCTCTGCCCACTGCCCCTGTCAGGGGCGGCTGCTCTGGTGTTTCCCTGCTCCGTGGTTTTTCAGCTGAGGGTTTGGAGCCCTGACAGGCAGATCCCTACAGATCCCCCCCCCCAGGGAACACAACGGGAATTGCGGCTGTTTGGATTCACCGCAAGTCCCCGAGTGTGAAGGGTGATGTTTCACGAACGCGTGAAGTGCCTGCGGGAGTCAACAGGGGGAGTGGTGTTGGGTGGGCAGCGAGGGAGGCCCATGGCCAGGGAGCTGGAAAACTGCTGAGCCTGGAAAATCGCTCGTGCCAACAAACCCGGCGCCAGACAACACGTCCCTGCGGGCTGGGAGGCCCTCTGGAGATGCCACCCGTGCAAACACCGCCTTCCCACCCCCAGTCCTGCATCCCGTCACGGATCTGTCCCCTCCAACCCCTCTGGCACAGCCTGGGGCCGGACACGTGCAAGCCCCATCCCCGCGGGAGCGCAGACACACCGAGGGAGGGGGAAGGCTACAAGCAGAGCCACGGGACACCACGAGCAGCTTCTCCACCCTCCTGGAACCCCCTTTCCTTCCCCAGCCCTTCCTGGGGGTGCAACCTCCCGGTTGTCTCCTGCCCAGAGGCAGAGCTGGGGGCTGGGGTGGAGGGGGTGGTTGGATGGGGGTTTTCCATGCAGTCACGGTCCAACCACCTCCCGCCACGGGAATGCCGTGATGGATGTGACATGCCTGGGACGCGCCGGGGCTGCCGCCCGTCTCACCTGAGCTGGTGGTAAAGGTTATGTACGAGTGCTCGCTGGGGCTAGACCATATGGGGAACACCCACAGCTTGTACATCATCCCCGGCGTCAGATCCGCCAGCTGCACAGAGGAAGGGGTCTGAGCTTTAACAGGGATAGATCTCTCTGTCTTGTTACCTGAGAAACAGAAACCGCACATCAAAGGCAGCCGCGGGAGGCTCCGCGATCCCCGTGTCGACACTGCAGGCGATGCTTTCGTGCCGGGAGCTGCGAGCGGCTCCCTGGGGGCTCAACCGAGGGGAAATCAGGGAATGCGGGAATGCGGGAATGTGGGAATGCGGGCCGGGTTGTGCCGCGTCCCAGCTCGCCACACTGGGAGACGAAAAAATACTGGGAGCCACTCAGACCTCTCCCCGCTTTTGAGACCCAGTTCTTTATCTGCCCAGCCTCGGGTTTGGGTATTTGGGGGTTTACCGTAAAAAAACAAAAAGGTAAAATTTGCCTGGTCGTGCTCAGCTGGATGAAGGTGCTACAGGACTTGGTAAAGGAGCTGGTTCTTGTGCTGTTGGGAGTGGGACCTGTGCATCAGGATGAGCTGGATAATGCATTAAACTGTGGAACTGCTCACCCCAGCTGGCACGTTGGTGCTTTTGAGGGAAGAGTTCAGCCCTTTGACTCAAGGAGGGCTGCTCATGGGCTGGTTGCTCCCAGGTTCCTTCCAAGAACAACCTGTTCTTTGCATTGTGCTGGGAATCACTTGCTGATGAGCTTAATTCCGAGCATTATCCATGGAATTCTAGCAAACCCGCAGCGGGGCTTGGGTTTGTGGCTCTGGAGGTGCTGCTGGGGGGGGAGAAACGTGGCTTTGAGGATTTGCTTGCATCAAAGGCCACCAAAAAAGGGTGGATAGCCCTGACTGACCAGGAAGGGCTGAAATCTCCAAGATTTCCTCCCTGGTGAGGGCATCCCAAGGGATTGCTGCTGCTGCTGCTGCAGCCCAGCCCGAGCCCGGGCACAGCACGTGGGCACTGGAAGGGCAACGCCTGTGCTTTGTGCTCCCAGTGATGGGAGGAAAACAGGGCTGGCAGAGAGTGGTTTGGGAGCTGGGATATGTGGTTATTTAGGGCTTGGCAGGCTGGTGTTATCCTGATTTATGGAAGTGGTGGCCTGCTGGAGCACTGCGAGACCAGGCACTGGCTCCGTGCGGGGAGCTGTTTCAAAGAGAATTCAAGGTCATCACTTAAGGGATGTTTTAAGTGGCCAGAAGTGGTTTCCTGATCTCACTGGTGTGTTTTAAATGCCCCTTTCAGGCTGGCACAGCAGCTGCTGTCAGGGCTGGGGTGGCTGGGAAGTAAAGGCAGAGATAAGCAGTCAGCACTGCCTATCTGGGAAAACCCAAAACAACCAGCAACACGCCAACATCTTCCTAAACAAGAACTAAGCCCAGAGAGACTGAGTTTCCAGACTAGGTACGAGCCTTATAGTGTTAAAAGACAATGATATCCGATATGACGGGAGGTTTGGGATCATAGAGGATTCTGCCAACTCCAGGTTCAAAAAGCCCGTGTCCAAAGGCATTCAGAAGTGCTCTCCAATTTACACAGATTTCACGTTTATAGATGTTTTTAAGGCTCTTTATGCTGACCACATTCAGCCCAGCTCACAGTTCACAAAGGAACAGCCTTGCCCATCTACATCTCACAAACAAGGAGGGGGAGGATGACCTGGGATCCACCAGGATTCACTCTGGCCCACCCTGAGCAGCCACGCCCAGGACCTTCTCCTGTCCCACCCTCCACCTGGACATGGAGCATCACTCCACACGCAGCAATTACTGGAAGTGAATCAAGTGGGAGCTGGCAGGATCTCTAATGGCACCACCACCCTGTAGAGTCCCCACGCGATCTGATGCTTACTGGTGATATACTTAACCACAAAGTCAGTTCCTGCAGAGTAATTGTGGCTCCAGGTGATGTTTGCCCAGTTACTATTAGCCATAGCTCTTATGTCCCATATGGACGATCCATTGGTGGCTGGTGGACAGGTTAGAACAGGAGTTGTTAGTATTTTGGATTATAAGGAGACCTCACCTAGCAGCTGGTGCTGGTAAAACCCTCACAAAGTAACTCCCGAGCTCAGTGCTTTGATCTCAGCCTGAGTGTGCCTTGTCTTTCCAAGATTCTCAGTGTTTGCTCTTTCCAAGATCCTCAGCTCTTTTTTGGGGGGGAATTTCGGTAGCAGAAGCTCACTGTGAACTGTTATTTGAGTCCAACTGCCCTCAGCTCATCTCTGGAGTGTGAAGGCTCCCGTGGCAGGTCCCTGAGCGGGGAGATGGGACCAAACCCGCGCCCGGGTGGAGGGGGGGGACACGTGCATGGCTGCACACGGACTCACTGCCACAACCAGCAGCAAAGGCTGGGAGAGATTGTTGTCACCTGACTGGGCCTGGGGACAGCCAGTGGGGCAATGCAGTCACTCGTTTGTGATGTTGAAGTTAAGGGTTGTCGACGTTGCTTTGGAGAGCGGATGAACTCGGTCTCTGGTGAGGTGGAGCTAATCCTGCCCTTCAGTGTGTGAAGGGGTGTGGGGTGAGTTACACCTTGGGGGGTTTGTTGTTATTATTCAGGGTGCAGCTCGTGTTTTGATCTGGCAGAGTACAGATCAATAACTGCAGTCCCTGGGACGAGGCCAGCTGTGTGACTTTGGGGTGACCTGATGCTTTGGGGTGACCTCAGATCCCTCTCACACACGCTGTGCTGCCACCCCACATCAGGGCTCAGCCTCTTCCCATCCCCTCTCCCTGCTCTGTGCCTCACCATTAATTACCTATTTTCAATTAGCAGTGTTTTCCCGCTTAACAGTGACACTGTGGTGGTGATGATCTTGCTTTGTTACTGAAACTGGGGGGGTCAGGTGGAGGCAGCACCTCCCAGCATCAGGTTTTGGTGGTTTTTTAACCACCATGAGCTAATCTTATGCAAGAATATAAAGAAAGGGGTCTGAACCGAGTAATAGAATCATCCCAGAATGGTTTGGGTTGAAGGAAAGTTCATCTCATTCCCTGCCATGGGCAGGAACACCTTCCACTAGCCCAGGTTGCTCCAAGCCCCGTCCAACCTTTACATTTTGTTTGCATTCCTGGCTTGACTCCCTTTTTAAGTGAATATAACTATCCATAATTATTTATTAACTGTAGACACCATCATAGCAGTGCTTTAAAGACAAGGCTCAGGGAGATACACCTCTAAAAAACACACCCAGTTGGGAATATGCCTCGACCAAAGCAGAGTCTGATCTCCCTGTTCCAGCTGATTGCACGGGAGGTCGATCCCGACCTGGCAAATCCCTGGCTCGCACCCCCCGTGCTGTGACTCCCACACTGCCCAGCTCTCCTGTGGGCTATGGCACCACAGAGAGCAGGAGCACAGACCCAGAGACTCCTATAAATGCTGACAGGTCTCTCAGCCAACGGCTGATGTGCTAAATGTGAAGTGACACCTTCTGCAGCAGTACCAGAACCCCCTTTTTAGCGGCCCTGAGATACAGGATAACACTTTGTAGGGTTTGCCACCTCCTTCCCAAACGCTGCTGCTCGTCCAGCATCACCACACCCCAGGGAGGGCTGCATTTCCCCTGACAGTGAGACCAGGGGGGTGGCACTAAATCACCAGGAGCCCCTTGTGCCCCCGGATTCCTGAGCCTGTGGCACCTCCGGCTCCCCCTAAAAGCCACTCCCGGAGCGTGGGATGCCTTAAACCTGCCCTGTGCCCGGACTGAGCGGGCTCTGGGCGGGCTGTGGGGAAGGTGCCAGCACAGTCCAAGGGGTTTAGAGGAAAAGGAAAGCTCAGTACCCAACTCCTGCTTTGTGGTGGCTGCCGGAGCCCTCTCTGCAGCTGCCGTGGTGCTGACGGCGGTGGTGGCGGCCGTGGTGGTGGTGGTGGTGGTGGTGGTGGTGGTTGTAGCTGTGGTGGTTGTAGCTGTGGTAGTTGTAGTTGTGTCAGTAGTAGTTGGGGTGGTTGTGGTGTCGGTGGTGGTGGTTGGGGTGGCTGGAGGGCTGGTTTGCTCCACTGCCGTTGGAGGCGTCCCAGTCGCGGCTGGGAGAGGGAAACACTTTGGATGTCTCCTCGGGGTCCGGCCCTGCCCTCCCCCACACTGGGGAGGGGAGGGGAGCGGCACAGCACGGGTGGGATGGCAGGGAGGCAGCAAATTCCGCTGGGAACACGAGGCTGAAGGGTTTGTCCCCGTGCAGGGATGGCCACGCACCCGCCCGGGGGCTGGGAGAGCTGCTGGGGGTGAGGAGGGGCAGCAAAGAGGGGGATACCCCCAGAAACATCCTCCTGTGCCCCCAGGCTGATCCCCAGCCCCGGGCTGAACGACCTGCTCCTGCTCTGCCTTTGCTCTGCCCCTCTCCCCACGGCAGGAGGAGCTGGGGGTGCCTGGGGATGCCCAGACTGCCCTCAGCCCACCATCCCCCGGCACAGAACTGTGCTGGGAGCACTCCGGGCTCCCTGAGAAATGAAATGGGATTTAGCTGTTAAGAAAACACACTAATCCCATTTGTCGTGGGCCAGGCAAGCTGCAATTACATTAATTCAGCTGCCCCTGGATTACACCTCCAGCATTTCTGAACTGCCAATTCAGCCTGCAGCCTCCCAGCTCCTTCCACCCTGGCTGCTCTCTGTGCTAATGCTGCTGGTGATGGAGCAGCTTCAGCATTAGGGTGGATTTTAGCTCGTGGGCGAGTGATGGATGGTGCCTTGCCATCACTGCCCCTCCAAATTTACATTTAAATTAAGACCCAGGGATTGCTACACCCCAAGGTGTCCAGGGGGGAAGTCTGAGCAATTTGTTTTCTAAGTAGCTCCCGTGTCCACGTGTCACCTGGGCTGTGTTTCCAAGGGAAGGGGGAAATGTGCCCTTTCCACCCCCACCCCAGAGTGTGGGTGAGGGCCCCACTGAAGAGGAGGGCATTGCCTTGGGCCTGCAAACCTGCCAGTGGAAAATGCAGCTGAAATGCTGCTTCAAATACCAAAGGTAACTGAGAGGAGGTTTGCCCTGGGATGCTCACGTTAAATTATATTTACTTACTCTTCCTGTAGATCAAGGGATTACAAATCCCTCTTTTAGGCGAATGAAACCAGCTACGATAAAAATCGCCCACAAACAAGAACAGCTCTAGGAAAGCACTTAAGAGGATGCCCAGCACCAAGCCAGGGCTTTTTGTCTCACCAAGGCCATCCCCAAGGGAGACCCAACTCCTAAAACCTCAGCCCTGCCAGGGAACCAAAAGCAGAGAAGAGCAGGAGGTCGCTCAGTCCATCCCCCCACTGCCCACAGCTGCAATAGAACCACAGTTACAGCACGTCCAAAAGCCCCAGCCCAGCCCCAGGGGTGCACCAAGAGCAGCCACAGTCACCCCAAACCCCCAGCCCAGCCCCAGGGGTGCACCAAGAGCAGCCACAGTCACCCCAAACCCCCGGCCCCGCATCCTCTGCGGGTGGTACCCGCAGCATCCCCGGCAGCCTCATGCAGCCCCCAACAAAGCCCCCTGTGCACAGCCCATGACTGCCCCAGCCCGGGGGAGGTGGTGGTGACAGGGAGGGGACACAGCCTGGGTGGGCCAGGGCACAGCTTTGTCCTTGGGAGTTCGTGGTGTAGCAAAAAGGGGGGGTTGGGGTTTTGCTGGTCTGGGTTTCGTCTCCCCTCCCTTACTCGTGAAGGACTTTGCTGCTCTGAGGCCACACTACAAATCCTTTCTCGGGTTGGGAAGCGTCAACATCCATCTCTGGTGATTCACAGTGGGTTTTTGGGAGGTTAAGAGATTGGTGTCACTGGGTTAATGTCCCCATTAACGTGATGGAGCTGCAGCTCCTCGATGGCTCAGCCGTGGACACAATCAAACAGCACTGGAGACACTGGTTATCAGCTAATGCAGTCTCAGCACTCCCCTGTGAGTCCCTGGCTCCCCTCAAATTAAAATAAGACCCAGAAAGGCACAGAGTAACTTTCAGCAAGGCAGGGGCTGGTGGAAAGCCTGGTACAACCTCCCAGCTTCCAGTCTCTGCATCAAGCCTCTCCTGCACAGCACTGCTGGAATGGCTTTAGCAGAAGGAGAGGTTCAGCCTTAATGCTCCTCTAGGCCTCAGATGGGAAGAGATTATCTGGGATAAGTCCGAGCCTCGCTATCCCTGATGCAGGGGATCATCCCTGTGTACTCCTTGCAGCCCCACACACACACCAGGACCCTCCTGGATGCTGCCCCGGCTGAAGGGATTCAGCACCGGGCTGAGCTGACAGTGATCCCGGGCAGGATCCGCCCCAGCCCTGCAGCAGCTCCGGGGGAAGCGATTCCCGGGAGCAGAGCTATCACATTCCATCAGGATAACACGGGCCCAGCCCCTGAGCGACACCGAGGAGGGGCAGTCGGCACCGGGGATAAAAATCATCTTGGCAGGACTGGGACCGGGCAAAGAGTGGGACTGGGGGAGCTGGAGAGCAGCAGTTCAGAGAGGGGAGGATGGGAGGGTGGATCTGCAGCCGACTGGGGCTCCCCCAGTCGGGGGGGGGATTTAGTCCTAAGCTGCCCCGGGATGCAAAGCTACGGCCTCATTAGTGTTTAAATATGAAATGGATGCGGGAGAAAAGCTCAGCTGGGAGATTGGGGGCAGAGAAGATGAGGGGCATTTGCTGGGCTTTGAAATCCATCCCCTAATGAGAGCTGGTTGCAGCGTGGGGGGAGATCAAGGCGGGCTTTGACAGAGATCAGAGCGATCCGGAGCGCCCCGAAGAAAAGGGCACCTCACCATGAGGAGAGAGAGAGAGAAAACCCCTTCCTGGGGGCTCCCGGGGCCCCCCAGCCCTGCAGGGTGATCAGGGAGTGCCAGATCCCTGCTCCAAGGGGCAGATGGAGGGCCAGGCAGGTGTTCCCAGCGCTGCTCCCTTTGGAAGCCTGGAAATCACACCCCCTCCTCCCAAACCCGCGGTTGCTGCAGCAGGTTAGGACCTTTCTGGGCTGGAAATGTTTTCCTGCACTTCTCGCTCGGGGACAGCGGCTGCCTCCGAGTTTAGGAACAGGACTGAGCGTCTGGAACTCGTGGGATGGGGAACAAACCCCTCCCCTCACTGAAAGCAGGGGATGGTGCAGGGGAGAAGGAGCTGCCACTGCCCCCATCCCGGGGCAGAGCAACCCCCTGGAAACCACTGCTGGGAGCAGGTTTATCCCGGGACACCCAGGCCATTCCCAGCCCCCTGCTCCCACCTTCCTGGAAACTCCTAAAGGACCACTCAGCTCATTAATTGCCCCTCTCTGCCAGGCAGAGATGCTTTTCTGTCTGCAAGAGGCATCATCTCCTCGCAGGATGGGGGGAGATGGGCTGTGAGGAGGGGCTGGGGGTGCAGCAATTAATAGTTCCAGTGATGGGAGACAATGAGCTCTTTGCTGCTGCTTTACTCCTGTGACTGGACCAGGAAAAAGGAGCCCAAACCTTGCAAGAAAAAACCTGTTTGAAGCTCAGATTAGAAAAAGAAACAGAGAGGGAGATTCATAACAGCAAAAGGGGATATTTAAAGTTTCTACAGAGAGGACTCCAGTCCTGCTCTGAGTAGTGTAAGTTCAGTGAGTAGTTGCATTTATTTTTGCAAAATACAGGAAACAAACCCCATCTATGCTGCTCTTTAATTATTTAAAGTGCTTTTAATGTGTTGTTAGGCTGGAGTAACAGCTTTCCCTTGGGTGTGTCTGCAAAATAATTAGGCTTGGAGAAATTGGATTAATTTTTCATGATTTTTGATGATTGGGCAAATCAGAGATTTATTTTTTCCCTCTCGCCCTCTCAGTTTGTAACAACAGGAGGAAATTGTAAAATCTTTACCATAAAAGTGCTGCAAGTTTGATGTGAAAAGATAAGAGATTCAAGAATAGAAAGGGGTGATTGAGCAGCCTCCAAAAGAGAGGGGTCAGCAGTTCTCTCTGTTCCTAAAATGAACAATAGGATCTTTCTCCTCCAATTCCTAATTATGGAACAACACGAAGAGAACAGAGAAAAGTCATTTTTTTTCCCTTCAACTCTAAAACCAATACTCTTTATGGTCCCTGATGATGCTTTTCCACACAGGGGTGGCAGAGGATCCAGTTTTGATTTCTTTTCCTCACTCAGAGAATAAATAAGAGCCCTTTTTAGATGTCTTCTCTTTTCCCGTATCACCTCTGCTCTTACACAGGTCTGGCTTAGGAAAGGTAAAGCCTTTCCTAAGGGAAAGTCCCTGCACTTCACTTTGATTTCATCAGCCTGGTGCAGTTGCTCATACCCACAGAGCCCAGCCCTGACCCTGCCTGGGTAAGGTTACCCTGGAAAAAAAAGACCTTTTTACTCTCTCTTAGTGCCAACAGCCCATGGCAAAGAGCCTTTTACTGCAATTTAAGGCAACTTTCGCTGCGAATCCGTAAAAATCCCCCGAATCCAGGTCAGTGAGCGGGGGTGGGAAGGGTCAAGGCAGCATTTCACTGGAACCAGGACTTGTTAGGAAGAGAAACGGCCTCTGGAGCCCAACACTGCTCACACTGTGTAACAGCTAAGGAGAAATGACATCCAGCAAAGGAGCAGCACAGGGACGTGAGACGGATCTTCCCGGGGCTGATTGTGCCTCGACTGCCCTGGCTGGGGGATGCTGAGAGTGAGCTGAGGCAGCACTCGGTGACCTACTGCTCCACTTCCTCATCTCAGGCTTCTCTCAGCCCTGGCCCATCTCTCCAGTTCACTGTTTCTCCTACTGGAAGGTGGAAAACAGAGGGATGGGCTCTGTGCTCGGAGAATCAGCCTTTAAACAGCAGCTAATTCACCTGGCTGCTGGTGGGGTAAGAAAGGAAGCCTGAAATGAAGCGATGCCGGAGGGATAAAGAGATCAGGTCGTGTTCTCAAAGTTCAGCGATATCCACTGCAAGTAGGAAAGTACTTTAGGTGATCCTGATCCACAAAGAAAATCCGGATTCTTGTGGATGAGCTAAACCCTGGGTGGAGGAGGAGCTGTAGCAGCAGCACAGCCCTCCAGGACTTGGAGGATAGAGATCCTCTAAGCCAAAATATGTCCATTTTCAGGTTCCCACTACCCAAAGCAGACCAATCTGTTACCTCCTTTTCTTTCTTTTTTTTTTTTTGGGGGGGGGGAAGAGGAAAAGACAGAAGATGAAAAGAGGAAAAGATTGGCATCTGTTCAGAAAGGGGGGAAAAAATGCAAAATAATGCTGGGTAGAGACACCACTGCAACAAAACAAAAGGAGGGGAAACATCTACGAGGCAGGAAAGCAAAACCTACAGGTGCAGAGAGCTGGTCCTGCACTTGTATCCCTCGGGAAGAGGCTTCCCTGGGAAGCTGTTCCTCCCTGGGCAGCCCCAGGGCTGCGTCCAGCCAAGGCAAAGCAGGACCTCTTGGAGAGCCCTCGGTGCAGGGGAACAAGAGCTGCTGCTCCACGCACACCAAGAGCTCCTCCACCACGTTTAGGGGGGGTTTTGGGGTGGCTGCACCCCCTGGCTCTGCCACTGCCCCCCCCTTTCTGAGCTGGGAACAGGCTGTGCCACGGCTGGAACACGGCTCAGAGTGGGTGTTGAGAGTGGGAAGTCACGTCTGCAGCGTGTGAGAGGGGTGGGAATCCTTCCCTGGGAGCCAGAGGTTGCGCTCCAGGCTTTGCAGGGCGGGTTTGGTTTTCCAGGGAAGCGGGAGGAGGTGCTGCCCCCCAGGACTGGGAGAGGCTTCTCTCTGCTTTGCTGCTGTAGGGAGAGCCCCGAGGGCCAAGCCAGCGCCAGCCCCCCATGCAGACATGCACAGCTGTGGCACAGACGTGTCCTTAACCCTTTCAATGGGCAGCCAGAGGATGCTCGTGCCCCCAAGCCCTGGCACAGCCCTTGGCACAGCCCTTGGCACAGCCCTGGCACAGCCACGGGGAGCTGAGTGGTGCCTGTGCACCAGAAACACCCCCAGGGGTGGCAGCTGCTCCAGCAGCGTCCTGGGGAGAGGAAAAAATGCAGCTCAGGTGCCACAGGGCAGGGCAGAGGTGCTGGGTGGGCACCACCGAGTCAGGGCTGGCTGGAAATATCCTGCATTTGGCAGGGTGGGGATGGTGAGGCTTAAAAAGGGAGAGGGCTTTGTGCAGAGCTGGGATTAAAAAGCTCTTCAGCAGGGGGAGAAACCCCCTCTTTACCAGAGGGAAAAACCCTCTTTAACAGAGCAAAAAACCCTCTTTAACAGAGCAAAACCCCCTCTTTAATAGGGAAAAAAAATCTCTTTAATGGGCAACTTGGATCTCCTTTGGGGTTGTTCAGTGTGTGGCCACTGCAGTGAGTGGTGGCTTTGGCCATCATTAGGCATCTGGGAGCTTTTAAGCCCCGCTCAGGGACGTTTTGATCTTTGCAGGCCCCTGCCCTTGTCCCTTCTGCCTCTGGGGGCTTTGTTTTTACCTGCCATCACTCTGAATGCCCAATTTGGCCCCCCTGGGGCTTTGCTTTGCCATTGAAAGGGTTAATGGAGCTCATGCTTGATCGGCAGCACAGAAAGCACCTTTGCCCCATGCCTGTTACCTCCAAATACGGTACCTGGGGTTGGTGTGGCTTCGAGGGCAGCGCCGGGGGTAGAGAGGGGGGTACGGAGAGAGCACGGCAGAGAAGGGGAGAGAAAACACAGGAATGCATAAAACAACCAGAGCACACCAACAGGACACTGGGGACCACCTGCACACAGTCACCAGAGAGCTGAGAGAGAGGGAACAAAGGCAGCGACCACGACCTGGCACCCTCGGGTGCATCGCGGAGCAGGGACGGCCCCTTGGACACCGCGGATAAACCACGCCAGGTAACGCCCAGCCCGGCCCAGACACCCTCCAGCTCCTCAGCAGAGGTGCCAGTGGTGTCTTTAAGGCAGGTGCTTAAGCAGGTGCTCAGATCTAATGCCAGCTTTGACGCTGAATTTCACCCTGATTTCCCCCCGTGCCGCTCTCGCGCCTCGTCCTGCCTCGTGGGGGTGTTTGATTTAAACCTCCCCGGTTTAAATCCTCTCCCTGGCAAGCAGAAAACAACCTCTGAATGTATTCATGGGTTTAATTTTCTTAATCTGCTTATTTTCTTCGAGTTCCAACCTCATTTTTTTCTGTGGCTTTGCAGCAGGTACCTTCCCATCCAAGTGGGCACTCGGAGCTGCTCATGGTGCCCACCTGCCTGGCATGAGCAGAGCTCACTGATACAAATCAGTTTAGTTTTATACACCAGGAGTTTGTTGTGGCTGTTATTTCACTGTTCACTGCCAACAGTGGCTGATACCAGTGCCCAGAAACAAACCCAGGAAGGCAAATGTGTGGGAAGCAACTAGAAATATTGACTATCGCCCTCAATCCAACTCCTGCCCTCTAATAGCTCAGCAAAGATCCTCTTCAAAGCCCCTCTCACGATTGCCAGGGTGTAACTTGGCTGCTTTTCCCCCCCCTCCAGCCCCATCTCTCATCCTGCTGCATCAATTAGTGCTGCTGGAACCCACCTAAGAGGTGTTGGGAAGCGTTTCATTTCCACTGGGTCATAGCAGGAATTACTTTTCCTACTCAGAGCCATTAGCTGGGGAGGGGGAGATGGAGGAAAGGAGACAAAGCCCCCATTAAATCAGAGCACTAACCCAATCAAGGGTCTGTTAGAGAAGGATAGAGAGAGGAAAGAGCCGCCTTTTGTCTCCCCACGTTCCCTCGGGGCTCCTGAACTTTCACTTGGTTTGATGAACGTCCCTCAACGGGCATTTTATCTGATTATGACTGAGAGTCGGGGCTTCACTCTGGGTGGGGTGACTGGGAGGTGGCAGCTGCTTCACCCCCTCTGAGCCACCTAAAAATCACCCAAGTCTGCCCCTGATTGAGCTCACACTGAGACAACAGAGGGGCAAATTAAATCACCTTCAGCAAGAGGAGGGTGAGATCACAGAATCACAGCACGGTTTGGGTTGGTTGGGATCTTAAAGATCACCCAGTGCCACCCCCTGCCCTGGGCAGGGACACCTTCCACTAGCCCAGGTTGCTCCAAGCCCCATCCAACCTTGGACACTTCCAGGGATCCAGGGGCAGCCACAGCTTCTCTGGGCAACCTGTGCCAGGGAGGGCTTCAAAACCCTCTGAGTGAAGAATTTCTTCCCACTATCTGGTCTAACCCTGCCTTCTGGCAGCATAAACCCACAGTGCCCTCCTGCTGCAGGGCACGTGAGGAACCCTCACTGCCTGGGGAGGGGCACCAAGGTGGCTCCCTGGGGCACAGGACGGTCCCCCAGGACCCTCTGCAGTGTTCCTGCTGCAGCACTCGGTCCTGACCCGTCCCCTCCACCCCTGCAGCAGAGGAGCTGTGCTGTCCCTCACCGCCTGCTCCACCTGCTCCTCTCACCCTGGATTTTGGCTCATACACGTGGTGTCCCATCACCCCCCAGCCCCAGGGCAGGGCCAGGAGCTGTGGCTGCTGCTGCACATACCTTCATCCAGCAGGGCTGGAGACTCCTCCACTACGGGCTCTCCTTCTCCCACCTGGGTGCGGGCGCGCAGCACGAAGCGGTAGCGGGAGATGGGGTCTGTCCTCTGCAGGGTGAACCTGGTCTGGTTGGGGGAGAAGTTCTCCACCACGGTTCGGCCCGTTTTGGTCCCGTTAACTGGGGAGGAAAGCCGGGGGGGTGGTGGGTTCAGGTGCTCTCCACCCCCTCTCCTCGCCCTGCCCTCGCCCTGCGGGCCTCGTGCTCGGAGCTGTTGCTGCTGTTAAAGACTCCTCGTTTGGGGCGCTTGGGGACGCTCTGGTGGGGACATCCAGGTGGGCAGGGAAGGCTCTGCTGCCCCTGGCATCGTGTGGGCTCTGGGCAGCCTCTCACACAGCGGGACTTTGTGTTTGAGTGAGCACAGGAACTACTCAGGCTGCGCTCAAAACGCAGATCAAACTTATTTCCCCTCAATAGCTGAGGCTGCGGAACTGCTGAGCACCCCCTCCCTCCCTGGCTAACTCCACACGTCCCCCACTGCGCCAGGACCCCTCTCAACACCAGCTTGGCTCATCATGGAAGTCTCCATCTCCTCAAGGAGAGATTCCTGTGCTGGGGGAGGAGGGAATCAGCAGCAAGGAACACACTGATTATCACTGAGAAGAGAAGGTGGAACGTACAGGGTTGATATCTAAGGCTGTATCCTGTGAGGACTCCATTGGGGTGCTCTGGGTGATCCCACTCCAGATTGATGATTTCCAGGTTTGGCTGTCGGATTCTCAAGTACCTGGGGGAGCTGGGCACTTGGGAGGGGAGGGAGCAGGGAGGAGAGGGAGAGAAGAGAAAACACACAAGATAACACACCTTACACTGCTGAACACGACCCACACACTCAGGACACTCGGAGATCCCCACACAGACACACAGCAGGGATGGACTGAACAAGGATCTGTGCCACAAACCAAGTGCCAGCCCGGGGCTTGCAGCAGTCAGAGTGTGCAGGAGCAGAAACCAGAGCAGCTCTGCATGCAGCCCCATCCCCACGTGCCCCTGCCGTGCTGGGAACCCCCCAGTGAGGCTCCAGAAGGTGCTGCAGCTGAAGCAGAGCTGGGACTCAGTTCAAACCCCACCTCTCTCTGTTGTAAACAGACTTTTCTGCATCCCCCACCCAGCCCAAGGTTTTCATCTCCCCAGGTTTCTCTCTCAGAGCCGTGAAAAGCAGCACAGCAGCTTCTCTTATCACAAAGTGTGGTATCAATGTCTGGAGATCTGCGTGTCTCCAGTGGTCCCTACCCTGAGCAATGGCTGAGTTATCACTGCTTGTTCAAAGCCAGTAAAGGAAGGAAAGAATTACACAGCCTTGAATCAAATTATTCTCCTGGTTGACTCATAATTGCGGTGCCTTAATTGGGGAAAGAGCTTGGCTTGCTGATCTGGGAGATTAGGGGTGTATTTATTTTTAACCAGCAGTCGTGCAGAGTGTCATTCAGTCTCCCAAATGTCAATATGTAGTCAATAAAATAGCTTGGTGGTATAGGAAAAACAGAAATCAACATTTTCCTCGTGACAGGGGTATAATCTGCTGTAATTGTTTCAATTAATGCCACCCATGTATCCTTATAGCCACCCCAAATGCCTATAGTCACCCCAAATTATCTATAGCCACCCCAAATGCCTTATCACCCCAAATATCTATAGCCATCCCAAGTCCCTGTGCCTCCAGCACACAGAAAATCACCTCTCACAAAGCACTTCACTGCAAAACCTACAGGAACTGAGTCCTTCCTCTTAAAACAATCTTAATTAAGGCTGATAAATAGAAAGTCCTTAGAAAACGGTGGCAGCATCCAAGAAAATTCTGAGGAAGAGACAGGGCTGCATCTGGAGTGGGATGAAGAGGAAGATCCCACTGGATTTTGAGACAAGACTTGCTCCTAGCAAATCTGCCCTTGTGTTTTTGTAGCATCCTGTGCCAAACCCCCCCACCCCTTGTGCTGTAGGAAGAGTCACTGCCAGGCTCTGGGAGTACAGCTCCCAACACAAAATCATCCCTGTGTCTATAAATACCCCCCGTGACAGCAGGAAAATTAAAACCTCCAGTTCATCCTTGACAGGAGCTCCTCAAACAGAGCACTGAGGGGCTCCTGCCCAGAGAGCCTGACAAGGGGACTGGGAATGTCCTTCCACAGCCAAAGGACTCGGGGCTTGGGCACATTTTCCTGCCTTTTCCAGGGCAGGATGAATCCAGTCGCTGCCACGGGGCCAGCTGGGGGTCAGGCAGCAAACCAAGGGCACAGTGCTGGGTCCCTGAAGACAAACATTTCTCTTGTTCAGCCTCAAGTGTTCTTGGTGCTGCTTTCAAAGGGGTTTTTTGGCCGGTGAGAGCACCAACAGTGAGCTCTGGGTGCAGCTCAGAGGTGTCCCCTGCCCTGCAGGGACAGCAGCAGCAGCACGTGACAGGGACACTGCCCAGATGATGCTCAGAATCGTTACTGAATAAATTGTTCTTCCTTAAAAAGGAGCCTCTGCAGCAGTGGGGGAAAAACATTGGGACCTAATCATCAAAAAAGGGAGATTCAATCAGTGAAACAGCTCTGGGTGATGCCCATGTCTCAGAAAACCAAGTTACAGTGCAGGGCTTGACACATTTTGGTGCTCTCAGAGCCAGGGGACAAAGGTGACACACCATGGGAGGGGGAAATATTGCTGAGAACTGGGCACCAGTTCACCAGGAATGCAGAATTTACAGACCATGAGGGCACTTTGCAGAAAATAGGGGTAAAGAAAAGACTAAGCAAGACAATCCAGCATTTGTGCTGGAACTCTGCCCATGTGGGGCAAGAAAAAGAGTGAAAATGCGGCCTAATTAGCATGAGGAGTGAGAAATCATTAACCAGTGGAAGATAGGATACTAATTAATAACAGAACTAGGTAACTCATAGGCAATGAAAACCAATTCCTTTGTTTTCTGTGTACATTTCTATGCATAAATATTTTCTATTTCCCTCCGTTCTCTGTTTCTATGTATAAATAGCTCAACACATGGGTGGAGTTATCCCCCTAACCCAACCGTAACCCTAACCCTAATCCTAACCCTAATTCTAACCCTAACTCTAACCCTAATCCTAACCCTAATCCTAATCCTAACCCTAACCTCAGCGCTGAATAAAACAACATCGACTTTCTAACCCAGCAAACTGAAGAGTTTTATTTCCTGGGGTTTCCTATGCTAAAGTTCTGTGCTGATTTCTTTCCTGGGGCTTTCCTGTGCTAAAGTTCTGTGCTGATTTCTTTCCTGGGGTTTCCTATGCTAAAGTTCTGTGCTGATTTCTTTCCTGGGGTTTTCCTGTGCTAAAATTCTGTGCTGATTTCTTTCCTGGGGTTTCCTATGCTAAA
>JAWWLV010000082.1:3099285-3111072 GCA_035041135.1 Platyrinchus mystaceus
GTGCTAAAATTCTGTGCTGATTTCTTTCCTGGGGTTTCCTATGCTAAAATTCTGTGCTGATTTCTTTCCTGGGGTTTTCCTGTGCTAAAGTTCTGTGCTGATTTCTTTCCTGGGGTTTTCCTGTGCCAAAGTTCTGTGCTGGTTCTGCTCAGCTGCTCCCTAAAATCGGCCTCTCCGCAGCGGCGTCGTGGAACCACCCGAACCTTTCCCGTCAGGACCGAGGGCCGGGGTCACCCCCAGCCCCCCTGGGAACGTACCTCCTTCAGGAGTGGGGAATTCCTTCACCTCACTGCGGGGCCCATCTCCTCTGCCGTTGGTCACAACCATCTCAAGTTTGTAGTTGCTGTAAGGGAACAGCCGGGACACTATGCCCCGGTTTCGGTCTCCAGGAAAACTCACAAACTGCCGTTTTTTGGAGACCCACAGGTTCTTCAGCAAACTACTGTCTCTCCAGAAATAGGCCTTCAAGAAACACGCATGGCAAGTGAAGCTTTTCCCATGGAAATGCACTTTTTTTGCATATATACATATATATTAACCAAGAGCTCGGAAGCCTTTTAGAGCAATTAGTGTGAAGCTCCACGTCCCCCCAGCGAGACAGGTCAGGGGTGTTACCCAAGGAAGAGGGTTAAGTGCTTGCCAAAGGGCACAGAGCAAAACCACTAAGCTCAGACTAAAAGCTGCCTCTGGTTCCCAAGCCTTGGACATGGAGTGATTCTCCCCTTCCACCCGGAGCGCAGGGAAAGGTGGGACACGTCCAGGCACAGAGGAAAGCCTGGATTTGGAAAGCCTCCCATTCAAAGCCCTTGACTGCAAATCTTATTTCATGCAGAAATAAGATTCATTCAGAAAACAGAGCAGAAGAAGAGCAGAGGCAGAAACAGGAGAGGGGATTATTGGATTTGAGGTGCTGGGACTGTTGGCAGGGCACGTGGTTTTGGTCTTAAACGCTGAGAGGAGGGCCCTGCTCAGGCTTTTGCTTGTTTTGAACAGGGTCCATCCTCTGTACACAAACATTAGTATTTTACCCCAGCAGTAAATAGCAAATATTAGCAGGAAACCCCAAAGCACAGCAGGATCCAGGCTGCTTGTAGTGACCAGTTAGTCCAACCCGCTGGGTTTAGGCTTTGCAGAGCTGGTGTTCATTAAAAGACCACGTAGGAACTTTGGGGATGACACAAAAACACCCCTGTTTGAGGTCACTCCTCCCAGAGCCACCTTCCTGTGGGGGTAGGACCCCCCCAGCCCCTCTCAGGGGGTGCACAAGGACACCCCTGTTTGCTTTGAGCCCCCTGGATCCCCCAGGGATCCAACAGGAGACGTCCCCAGCCCTACCCAGGCACCACAAAGAGCAAACCAACCCTTCCTTGCTGCCCCAGAGCAGAGCTCAGCCCCTGTGCTCTGCACCCAGAGCAGCCCAAGTGTCCTGGTGGCCAGAGGAGGGTTCCCTCTCATCCCCATCCCCAGCAGCTCCACCCCCGGAGCCAATTCCAACCGGGAATTTCATTAGCAGATTAGATGTGTTAATAGCCAGTGCCCAAGAGGTTTGGGGCTGCTCACTCTGTACTCCTTGAGCTGTCCCTGGATGGTGTCCAGGTGCACTCTGGTCCAGGTCAGAGCAATGGCAGTGCTGTTTAGGACTCTAATCCTAACGTCCGTGGGAGCAGCCTTGGGATCTGGGCGGGCAGGGACAGAGCACAGTGGTCATCAGAGCCCCCCCAGCAGGGCCCTGGGGGTCAGACAGATGGACACACTGACACCCCTCTGCCCTGGGTGTCCCATCACAGCACTGCTGGGAGCAGCCCCACAACTGCTCTGCCTCCTTCCATGGCAAGGGGGAAGAAAACGAGTCCTATTTCACTCATCCAACCATCATAGCAAGGAAGGGGTCTGGCTCCCCTCCCTCTCCCAGTAAAACATCCAGCACATCCAGCCCCCTCCTGCCTCACCTTTGCTGCTCTTAGACCCCAAAGTCTCCCAAACTACCTTCTTTCCACAGCCATTAATCTGAATTTGGCCAGAACCTGCTGTTGATCCACTTGGGGTTTTACCTCCTGTTTACAGCTCACCTGCTGTGTGTAGAAATCTGCAGTTATTTGTGAAGCGACTCAGACATGAGAGAGACTATTTTTTGAGGGGTTTTTTTGTATTTTTCTAACCTGTCCCACCCCTCAGACACAGGCACAACAGCCTGGGCTGTGATACAGGAGCTTTGGTCTCCCTGGTTTGCCTCCACATAACACACACGTGGTGGCTTTTTCAGATCCTCCCAAAACTCATAATTATCGCACAAATTTTCAGGGAAAACTAGAAAAAAAACACCCTCATAGTGCACAGAGATGGTGGTGCAGCCAGGAGCTTGCAGAGCTTTCCCAGTAACAACCTCTCAGCTGGGTCCAGCTTCGCTTCCATACCCAGCTCTTACCTGATTCCCACCTTTTCTACCCATTTTCCTTCCCCTTGCCCCGTTTCCTCCAGGAGATGCCCAGCTGGGGGATGTGTTGTCTGTGCCATCCCAGCCCCAAAACTGCAGCTTTACTTCAGGTTCCTGTGCCCTGTTTGTGCCCCTCGACTTCAAGCCTGGAGTCGTGGGGTTCTCACCTGGTTTATCCACCTTCCCTCTTGCTAATCCTGAAGTCCCACAAGACCCCAAACCACAAACTAACATATATTTCTTTAAAGATAAAGCAGTTGGCAGCAAACCACGTTGTCCCAAGGGGATAAGGATAATGGTGGTTGAGAGTCTCAGGTGCTGCAAGCACAGAAGGTTTTCCAGCAGCCCAGGAAAAGGTGAAAAGAGAATTAAAGGAGCTGGTTGATGCTCTGTGTGACCAGGGGAGAGGTTTAAAGGAAGATAAGCTGAGCCAGTGTGTTGTAAACAGGAGCCCAGGCTGGGGCTTAGCTGAGGCTTAATCAGAGAGGCACAAGAATCCAGTGCAGGGTGAACTGAGGAACCTTTTGGCCATTCATAAAACCTCTCCTTGGAGATGAACAGAGTGTAATGCCACTTATGGGAACGCAGCCAGAGTTCACCCTGAGTGGAATCCTGCAGTTTTCCACGCTCCAAGTGCTGCCTGGGTGTCACAGAGAGCAAAGGGAAGGGGGGCGAGGGGGGGGTGATTTGCAGGCAGAGCCCAGAGCAGGGAGCCAGCGGCCAGTCATGGAATCATGGAATGCTACGGGTCGGAAGGGACCCTGAGGCTCATCCCAGTCCCACTGTCACACCTCCCACTAGCCCGGGTCGCTCCGAGCCCCGTCCAGGCCGGGACTGGGTCTTGGTGGCGAGTCAAGCTCCGGGCACAGGGAGCGACCCCATGCTGGGCTGGTGCCGCGGGCTGGGCAGGTACTCACAGTCCTCCCCGGAGTAGCCGATGTAGGTGTCGGGCTCGGGGGCTCTGCCGAAGTCGTTCTCGGCCTGCACTTTGATCTCGTAGGGGACGTAGATGGGCGTGTTCCACACCACGTGCCGCGGGCCCCTCACCGTCTCGTTGTGCCAGCTGCCCCGCGGGTCCCGGCGCCGCCAGCGCACGATGTACCTGAGGTTGGGCCCGTAGGCTTGGGTGGCGTTCAGGGGCTTCACAGACAGACACAGAGAGGGGAAGTGAGAGGGAGAAAACCTCATTTTTCCCCGTGTTCTGCTCGGTGACTGGGTCTGATCTCAGGTTCCATCAGCAGATCTCAAAGGAGGGCAGTGCTTTTGCTCCCAAAAGGGAGTGGGAGCAAGAACATGCCTTGTTCTTGCCCTCTGGAGCCAAGGCAGGAGCAAGAGCCTTATATTCCTAGAACCATAAAATCCTGCCACGGTCTGGGTTGGAAGGGACCCTAAAGCTCATCTCACTCCGACCCCCTGCCATGGGCAGGGACACCTCCCACCAGACCGGGTTGCTTACATGTATATTATACATAATAAATCAAATGTGTGCATAATATGGAGTGCATACAATATATATTCCATATATATCCTGGTATATATTCCATATTATCCTGGTATTCCAGTCTGTATTCCCACTGCAATCTCAAGCCTCCTCACAGCCTCGTGCCTTGTTTGTGGATGACACCTGGTGGTGCACGAGGCAAAGCAAGAGCTGCTCTGTAAATCCTCTGTACTACCGAGAACCTGTCTCTCCAACGATCCTCCCTGACTTCTGACTGTTATTCACCACATTTTGTGTGATTTACATCATTGAAAATGATTTTTTTTTTATCACAACCCTTCTTCTAGGCACTGACAACGGCCTCTCTTGTGCTTTTTATTTCATCATAGGATCGTCAGAGACCGGCCTGGGTTGGGGAGGTACTTAAATATCATCCCATCCCACCCTCTGCCATGGGCAGGGACACCTTCCACTAGCCCAGGTTGCTCCAAGCCCTGTCCAACCTGGCCTTGGACACTTCCAGGGATGGGGCAGCCACAGCTTCTCTGGGCAACCTGTGCCAGGGCCTCCCCACCCTCCCAGGGAGGAATTTTTTCCCAATATCCCATCTATCCCTGCCCTCTGGCACTTTGAAGCCGTTTCCTCTCTCGTCCTGCGACTCCAGGCCCAAAAGGCATCCAAGAACTCACCGTCCAGGTTATCTCCATGTTGTTCTTTTGGGTCCCTGCACCTTGAACTCCTGTTGGGTTGATTTCAGGACCTGAAATTCACATTGTAAAAAAAAAAAAGAAAAAAAAATAGGCATTTTATAACGTTGAAAAAAAAAATGACCCTCTGAGTGGTTAAAAACCCTTTTAAACTGTGCAAGCCAGAAGGACTTCCAAGACAGAAGTTAATGGCCTGATTTTTCCAGAAGTTCCCATTCAGGTTAATGGAACATGAGGCTCTGAGTACTCTTGAAAACAAGGCCATTTATTTAGGAGGCTTTTTTTTTTTTTCCTCCCCAAATGTCCTAAATCTTTGAAAGGCAACCATTGAGAAGCAGCCCCAGGAGCCGAGCCCGTCCCTTTGAAACCCGAGCAATGTCGGGAGCCAACACTAGATGCCAGCAGATCCTGCAGGAATCTCTGGGCAATGGGGGGAAAGAAGCACAGCAGAACTCCTGAGCTTCCTGAGAATTCCCCGTGGGAGTTTTCCCATATATTGTCCAAAAAACAAAGCACTGGGCAGCCAAAGTGAAGAGCCGAGTCTCGGCTGTGGGTTGGAGCGTGTTGGATCATTGGATCTGCATCATGGAGTGGTTTGGGTTGAAGGGACCTTAAAGATCACCCAGTTCCACCCCCTTCCACTATCCCAGGGTGCTCCAACCTGGCCTTGGACACTTCCAGGGATGGGGCAGCCACAGATTCTCTGGGCAACCTGTGCCAGGCCCTCCCCACCCTCCCATCATCAGTCTGGGCTCCTGGTCAGCTTTGACAATGAATGAGCAAGTTTGGAACAAAGTGCCTTTTGCTAGTGGTTAGTTTACACTTGAGTCTAATTTTCCAACAGACTCCTGAGCTTCCTGTGGTCAGAAAGGATGAAAAGCTTTCTTTAGAAAGCTCCTCTTCAAGCTGAAACCAGGGGTTTTCTTCAGCAGATTCTACCAAAGTGACCTTTGCATGACTGTTTCCACTCGAGCTTTGCTGCTCTGCAGCTCATCAGCCACGGGCTTGAGGATTTGATACAGAAGATCCCAGCCCAGCTCAATCCCTCCTTCCCTGTGTGTCACAGAACCAGCCAGGTTGGAAAGGACCCCAGAGATCATCGAGTCCAACCTTCGAGCCAACGCGTGGCACCGAGTGCCACGTCCAGCCTCCACTTAAACACCTCCAGAGCCGGTGACTGCAATGCCCTCTGCAAAGAACCTCTTCCCAGTGCCCAACCCGAACCTGGGACCGCACACCACGAGGTTTCTGGGGTCACACAAGCCCTCGTTGGGGGGTGGCGAGGACAGGGTGGAGCCAGCAGGGCGGGATGGGCTGGGGGGAACTCACGTGCCCCGTTGGTCTGGTAGCGCTCCGAGGGCACGCTGGGCACGCTGCTGCCCACGTCGTTGACAGCAATCACCCGGAACTGGTAGTTGACATAGGGGGACAGGCTCAGCACGGCCGAGTTGACGCTGCCGGGGTACCTGGAGTGGTTGTGCCACACTCCGGGCTGGAAGCGATCCTCCTCGAACTGCACGATGTAGTCTGGGGAGGGGGGAGAGGAGGGAGGGGTGGGTGAAGGGCTGAGCTCACAGGGGGGAGTTTCCCCCTCGCTGGGCTGAGGGCAGTAGGAGGGGGCCAGACCTGTGATGGGGCTGTTGTTGTCGTCCCCAGGGATCCACGTGAGCCGCACGCTCCGCTCCGCCAGGTCCGTCAGCTCCAGGTCACGGGGCTGGTCGGGCCGTGCTGTTGGCCCAGGAACGAGACAAGTGAGGCTGGGATTGTCTCAGGAGCTGGGATTGTCCCAGGAGCTGGGATTGTCCCAGGAGCTGGGATTGTCTCAGGAGCTGGGATTGTCCCAGGAGCTGGGATTGTCTCAGGAGCTGGGATTGTCCCAGGAGCTGGGATTGTCCCAGGAGCTGGGATTCCCAGTTCCCAGCTTTTTCCCTGGCTGCCTTCACCCAGACCCGTGGAGGGGAAACACACGTGCTCTGGGGCAGTGATCACATCCTGCAGCTCTTGGAACCAGTGCTAATTGTTCCTTGCCTTTAAACCCTCCCTGTCCCTGCACCACTGGCGCTGGAAGCACCAGGCAGTGGCTTAGCAGGGGCTGTTTGACCTTACACACAGCTGTCCAGAACAGAAATGCAAACAAATAGGATGGAAAGGACACAAAACCTCAACAGAAACATAAACGTGTTGGAAATTCCCTGGTTTCTTTATCCGGTGCCAAGAACCTGCTCGTGCAATAACAGCAATAAATTCTGTCCAGGTAAAGGTCAAGGGCTCAAAAATTCAAGGTGAATTTTTTTCTCCTGTCAGGGCTCAGCATTTTCAAGTGCAGGTGAAGTGATTTTTTTTCCTTTTCCCTCAGGAAAGTGTCCCAAAGGCACTTGGGGGCACAAAATGTTGTGGCACAGGACCTTTCTACCCGGGGCCATCTGGATGGGTTTTGAAGGACAACTTGGAGAGGACTTGGAAGCATCAGCTCCCAGATTTTTCAGCTCTACCCTTTCCTGCTGGCGTTACTGGCGAGGCAAAACAAAACCAGCTCAGAAAACAAAACAAAGGCAACAAATTAGTGCTGATTACCTTTGGGTAAGTCTCTCAAACGGTTAGCAGGGATGGCTGCAAGGTAAGACAGTGGTTGTTAACCGGGTTAGTTTAGTCATTAAGCTTGGGTGGCCGAAGGAGCACCTGGCAAATGTAAAGTTACACACACAGTGACAGGTTTCAGGAGGAATCGATCCTGTCTGGGGAGCAGAGCAGGGACATCCTTCCCCCAGACACCTCCAACTGTGCCCTCACAGCTTTGTTCATGTTTGATCAGCCTGATGTGGGGTTAATGAGCTATTAGGGGGACAGGAAGGGGTATAAATCGAGGCCAGTGCAATTATTAGGGATCTGGGGTTCCTGTTGCACTCCAGCTCTTGGAGGGCACTGCGGTGGCACTGGCAGGCTGTGGCATTCCCAGGAATCTGAGGTGGCCCAGAGCAGGGGATGATAAACCTGTGTTTGCCAGGTAGATTCACAGCTGGGGGGTTGGGTTGAGGTCTGTCCCTCCTGTGCTGCAAAGGGGACATGCAGGGCCAGGATCAGCCCCAGCTGGGTCACCCCCAACTCCCCACTGCTCAGCACCCCAAGACCCCCTTAAATTCACTTCCAAATTTTGGACTGTTCTCACAGAGCCTCGACATGCACACTGGGGTATTTTTGGACGTGTGTAATAATCTACTCTTCTGTTTTTTCACCCTCAAACACGAGGGGTTTTTTTTCCGGCTCCGACTCGGCGCCGGTGCCTGAGACGCGGCAGCGCGTCCTTGCCGAGCCCTGCGAGGGGACAGCGGCTCTGCCAGCCCCTCCCTGGGCACCCAGGGGACAATCTGGTGAGCCTGACCTTGAAGGGAGTCTGTCCTGTTAAAAACACAGCCCTTGGGTGTGGGGCGAGGGCGGCTTTACCGAGCACGGTGAGATAGGCCTTGGCCGAGTCCTTGTCCAGCTCCGTGCTGGCCACGCACGTGTAATCGCCTTGGTCCCTCTCAGCCACGCCAAATATCGTCAGGCCATCGTCCTCCTTCTTCATCCTTCAAGAAAGCAAGGATCACACAACTCTTCCAGGCAGCAGCACCGAGGGCTGAGTGTCCTCTGCCGGGATACAGCCCGACCAGAACGGGGGAACGGCTCTGCTCTGAAGGTTTTATCAGCTGAGGACGTGCCGAGTTATTCTGGGAAACCTCATTTCCTAAGGAATCAGCAGATGTGCCCTGGTGTGTGTCTGGGGAATAATCACACCTTCAGGACAACAGCCAACCCCAGGCTGGTGCCCCGGGATCAGATCTCCCTTCACAAGGAGGGAGTCAGCCGTGGAAAGGAAATTAAAGCTGCACCACTCACAGCAGATAAACGTTAATTTCGAGGCAGGTTGTCATTAACTCACCCGTTTTATCAAGATGTCCTAAAATATCTGTAAATAAAACCTACAGCAAGGCCTTGATTTACTGATACATCAGCTGCAATTGCTGAGCAGTGTCTGTTGGAAGGAGCTGCTAAATGAAAAGTATCAAGAACATCAAATGCTGCCTAGATGGGAACTCAGCATTGACCCATATTATCCTGAAGTGTTCTGTACAAAGCCCATGAAACTTTTGGAAACACAGACCTGGTTCCCATGTACAGGGGGGCATCGTCCTTGAGCCAGGTGACCGTGAGCCTCAGCGTGGGGTCGTGCTTGATGCGGCAGTGCAGGCGAGGCATGGAGCCCTTCTTCACCACCTGGTCCTCAGGCCCTCTCACGATCCTGGTGGGGTCTGCAGGAGGTCAGGAAGGAAATGTCAGCCACCAAATCCCCGGCTCTGGGCTCAGGAGCTCGGTGGAGGTTTGGTGGTGCTCGGAAAGGACACCGCACGTGTCGTGTCTGTCCAGCTTGATGGATGAACGGCCTATGACACAACTAAATTAATTTAACAAGCCATTAATTCATGCTGAACCTTTAAAAAAAAAAAAAAAGCCCCAGTTTTGTGAGTCAGCAATCAGGTTTGCTGAACAGGGAAAGCCCTGGTAGAAACAATCCAGAAGATGTTTTCTTGTCCTCGGTTGACCCTGAGGAACACTTTGCTTTGCTGTTTGCACTGCTGATGGCATCTCCCAGCTCAAAACCCACACCAAGCCCTTCTACAGCTCCAGCATATCCACAGCCTTGGTTTTTTTTTCCCAGCACTACAAAGGAATTTGTGCCATTTTCAGGACACCAGCTCTGAATCACACAGTGCCTGTCCTGCTGACAGACTTGGGTGCACCACCAACCTCCCTGAACCGAAATTGTTATTTCTGCTGCAAGTTTCAGAAGACCCAAGAGCCCTTCATGTCCTTACCTTTGACCTCCAGGCGAATCTGGGCCTCTTCCTTCCCCAGGATGTTGGTGGCAACGCAGGTGTAGATGCCCTGATCCTCCTTCCGAGCCATGAACATCTCCAAGCTCCCGTTCTCGTGCGCCTTGTAGTTCCCTCCGTCCAGCGTGTTCCCCTGGCCGTTCTTAAACCTCACAACACCACAGAGTGCTGTTGTAAGGGAAGAAAGAGCAGGAAACCCCCCCTCCTCCCCAGCCCTCAGCCTGGCAGGGCACGTTCTGCAGCTCTTACCATCGCAGGGTGGGGACGGGGGAGCCGAAGAAGGGGCAGTCGAGCCGCGTCCTGTTGTTCTGGATGACCTTGATGAGCTGGTTGCGGGGGGCCAAGATCCGAGCGGGCACATCTGCAAACAGCACAGACCACGGCCATGGGGAACGGTGAGAATCCAGAGTCTGGGTTCTGCTGCTCCTTTCCAGCCTTTCCACCCACTTTCTTCCCGTTTCTTTTGCTCACTTTTCCCACTGGCACTTTCAAAAGCCAGTGGAGCTTCCCCAGTCCCTCTCCCTCTCCCCCTCCCTGCCAGCCTGGCTGCACGACTCAGCTCAGCCAGGCCTGGCTTGGCAAGCCCAGGGCAATGGATTTCTGCTCCAAAACTCAGCTGCAGAGATCAGGAACCTTTGTGGAGCAGTTAATGACAGAGAGGAAGGCAAAATGGAGAACTTCTGAGGGGGAAAAAAGGGGCTTGTAAAAGAGGGAGAACAACTATTTACAAAGGCAGGTGGTGATAGGACAAGGAGGAATGGTTTTAAACAGAAGAGAGGAGATTTAGGTCAGATGTTAGGAAGAAATTCCTCCCTGTGAGGGTGGGGAGGCCCTGGCACAGGTTTGCCCAGAGAAGCTGTGGCTGCTCCATCCCTGGGAGTGCCCAAGGCCGGGTTGGACGGGGCTTGGAGCAACCCAGGCTAGTGGAAGGTGTCCCTGCCGACGACAGCGGGTTGGAACTGGGTGACCTTTAAGGTCCCTCCCAAGCCAAACCAGCCTTGGACTGTGTGACAGCTGAGTGCAGGGGGTTGTCCTGCCCAGGGCTCACCCAGCACGCTGACGAAGGCGTTGGCCAGCAGGTAGCCGTGCTCGTTGGAGGCGTTGCACTGGTACACGGCGCTGCTGCCGATCTGCGTGTCCCGGAACACGATGGTGTCCCCGGCCACCTCCCGGCTGGGGTTGTGGGCAGAGGCTGCAGCACAAGAGAACACTCCTTAAAGTCCGTTTCAGGTTCAGAATTCACCAGACAAGGTCACTGCACATCCTCCCATCCCGGCCCAGGTAAAAGCAGATGGTGGTTCGTGACATCCCTGGTCAGAATGGTGAGCCCGTGGGTCAGCTGGACTCATCTCAGGCCCTGCCCTAAACCAGCAGTGAAGTTTAATAAATCAGCAAAAACTACCTAAAGGCCCTAATTAGCAGAAACAACCCTAAACTAGCAGCAAAGACTCTAAACTAACAGAAGCTGCCCTGAACTACCAGTACCAACCCTAAACCAGCAGTAGGGACACGTGTGTGATGCTGGAGCCCCCAGCAGTGCCTGGCACCGCAGCAGCAACTCTGGCTCGTGCTCAGCCACGATTCCCTGGGCTGGGTTTGTTGAGGAGGAGGCACAGCCTCCCCCCAGCTCACCTTCGATGGGCTCCCCGTTCACCAGCCACTGGATGGAGGGTTTGGGGTTCCCGTTGGCTCGGCACACCAGCCTCCCGTCCTCCCCCGGGGCCAGGATGAGGTTTTCGGGTTTGTCCAACCAGTATGGGGCAGCTGGAGGACACACCAAGGCACCAGTTACACGGGCAGCAGCTCCCCCTCCTCCCAAATCCCCTCCACTGCTCCCTGGGGATGTCAGACAATGGAAATTCCATCCTCTCCAGTGGGTTTCCCACCCCCTCCCTCCTTGGCCACACAAACCCACACTCATTTATACCAGTGAAGTTCAGCTGAGAGCAGATCTCACACTGCTTTTAGATCAGTTTGGACAAGGTGGCTCCAAACTGAGAGGAAGTTTAGACTGGATACGGGGGAGAAATTCCTCCCTGTGAGGCTGGGGAGGCCCTGGCAGAGTTTGTCCAGAGAAGCTGTGGCTGCCCCATCCCTGGAAGTGTCCAAGGCTGGGCTGGATGTGGTTTGGAGCAACCTGGGCTAGAGGAAGGTGTCCCTTCCCACCCAAACCACTCCAAGCCACACGGGTGGCTACACACAGCAGAGAACCAGCCCCTCCAGGAAGCCCCCAGTTCCCCTTCCAGCAGTCAGAGCAACCCCCACTCCATCCCCTCCCAGCTCCTGGTGTGGAATTCCCCGAGATGGGAAGGTAAAGGTGACGTACCCTTCACT
>JAWWLV010000082.1:3112766-3128828 GCA_035041135.1 Platyrinchus mystaceus
CCCGGCCCTGCCTGGGGCTCCAGCAGCACCAAAGAGCTTTTCCAGCCTTACCAAGGGCCTGGAAGGACAGAGCCCTTTGGAAAGGAACAACTCAGCGACCAAAATGACACATTTCAGGACCAGACAGGGAAGTTTAAGAGGAGAAAATCGGGGGAAGACACGAGGCAACATCTCTACAGATACACACAGTGAAGATCTCTTCGTAGGGGGGAAAATTAATTATTTATGGAATAAATTCCATTAATAAGTGGAATTATTGTCCTAGATCTGGATCAGTGAGGACAAAACAGGATGAGATGGGTTTGAAAGCAGCAGTAGCAGAGATGGAAGTTATGAGATTAGGAAAGGGGGTGGAATGGGCAGGGCTGGCACAGGGACACTACAAATACTGGGGTGATCCATGGGCAGAGCCCAGCCCGGGGCAGGAGCAGGATCTTGGGGTGCAGCCCAAACCCTCCCCTGCTCCCCCAAAGCTTCTTTGGCCTAGTGAGCAGGAGGCAGCCGGGTGTGCCCAGTGCCACGAGGATTTGGGGGGTGCCCACGTTTCTTTGGGAATCCTCCAGAGCTGAGCCAGGAGGAGAAGGAGGGGAGAGAGGACAGGGGCTGTCCTGGAGTTCCCAGCAGCCTGGCACCAGGGAGGGGAAACCCAACCTCAGGAGTTAATCCATGCCTTGGAAATGACTCCTCCTCAGCCAGAGACACATCCCGCTGTCCCACACCCCCAGCTCCGGGTGCACCCACGGAGGGTTAGTTAATTATTCAATTAATGGATTACCAGGGCAGGGAAAGCTTGGCTTTATCCAGAGGGGTTGGTTCTCCGGGCAGGCACACACTGCCCTTTGCATCCCTGCCCCTGGAGAGAGTCTCAGTCCTGGGTAACCCTGGCTTGGAGCCAGAGTTTATCCCAGCTCCCACCTCTCCAGCCACATCCATGACCTTCTCCCATCTGATTAGGGAAGTGGGATATTATTTTATAGGCTGCAGGACTCACTCCCACCACGGCCCTGTTGGCTCAGAAGCCCAGGGCAGAACTGGAAGAGCTGAAGCAGCAATGCAAGCCAAATTTTATGAGCCATTTATTAATGATGACAATTAAAAATAAGGGAGATAAATTAGTATCCCACCCACTTGCTTAACAAACCTAACAACAACACTGCATAGCTGACAGACTTCTTGCCTCAGTGCAGCACTACTAATAAATATTTTGCTGTTTCTAATGAGGAGCAGCCAGAAATTGTCCTGGGCAGAGGTTCTGCTCCGGCTCTGAACGTGTGGAAGCTCCAGCTGGAAGCTCTCAGCCATCCAGCAAAGTCTCACTCATCCCTTTGGATGGATCAGAACTGGAAAAACAAATCCCCTGGCTATTTCCTTCTGCTCCAAAATAGACTCTGCTTCATTTCCATTTTTTTTTTTTTAAAGTGAAAAACTTCTGCTGATAAAACATCCAGTTAATCCTTTCAGCTCGTTTTCCCTGGATAATTGCAGCCAGTTTGCCCACACAGACCAGCCTGGCAGCAAGGAACTCACTGCACTTGCTCTGGGTGGGATGTCCCATGGGCTGTTTGGGATGGCTCTCCCACCAACCTCACGTCCACACAGCAGGTCCCACGTCCCTGAGATGAGGAACATCCCAGGAATGAGACTCCCACAGCCTCTGGAGATGCCTTTGCCAGCTGGCTCCAGTGCTGTGCCCGCACCAGCACCCCCAGGCAGAGGGGCTGAGAGCCCCAAGACCCCCAAACACCCCAAATCCTTGGGATGCTGATGTCCCTCTCCCCACCCCAAAGACTCCTTGCTTGCCCCAGCTGGTTCCAGCGGCCAGCACAGCCAGACAGGACATTCCAGGGAGAAACACGGGGTCAGCAGCAAGGAAAAAGGGCTGAGGGCCACAATTGTTCCACCAGCTCATCAACTATTGAGTAATGAAGTGCTGGGTTGGAGTTCAGGTCTGCACAGGGGTGTGAGTGGGTGACTGGAATTCACTGGAGCCATGAGGTTTTCCAGGGGGGTGTTAAGGGCAAACAGTCCTTGCAATGCAAAGAGCAGGAAGTTTGTCCTAAAACAGAAATAGAACAGAAATCCTTGAGGCTGTGCAGACAAAATCTCGTTTTCCTGACTAACTCTTTAGGATCCCTTTTCCCTGAACAACGACGAGCAGTGGGGGATCAGGAAGCCCAGGAGCACCCCTGGATTTCTCTGTCCCTGAGAGAGGCATCTCCTCTCATTCCTGTCTCCCTGAGGAACGATGCAGTTCATGCAGCTGCCATGGAAGCTGATTTTGCCGACAGTCCCCTTTTCCCAGTCATTTCTCCAGGTATTTTCAGACTGTTCCCAGCCCCTTTTGCTGCCACCAGCACTTCCAAGGCTGGTTCTGCTGCAGAGCCTTCCCCAGCACCCTCAGGGACCTCCTGCTCCTGATGCCAAATCCCCGTTCCCTGGGCAGGGAGGGAACTTGCCTGGCACATCCCCCTCTTCTCACACTCCAGCTCTGTCTGCTCCTGGCTGGCAAAAGCCCTTCTTGTCCCCAGAAGTCCCCGTGGCACAATAAAAAGTGCCCTGGGTTGTGCCAGGCCCAAGGGAAGCTGTGGCTCTGGGGGGGAAGCTGAGGGATTTCATTCCAGGGCTCGGTGGGGATCAGTGTGGGGTTGTTCCCACCCCGCTGCCACCCAACTCCGGCCCCAAAAGCAGCAGGAGGGGCAGGAATTCAGTCCTGCCCCGTGGCAGCACCTGAGCTGGGGGTCCTTGGTGGGGTGTTCACAGCCCTGGCACTGCCTGGGCTCTCAGCACCACCCCGACCAGCCCCATCTCCCCACTCCTAACGGCTCTGCCCACACTATCCCATCACATCCACCACAATTCCAATTCCAATTCCCGCCCCGGGGACCTGCGTGGTTTTGTGTGGGAAACATAACTGATGGGTTTGGGATGGGCTTCCCCCAGCAGGGACAGGATCCAGAGGGAATTCCCTGCCCAGACAAAGGGCATGAGCCTCGGGAAAGCCTCCAGCACGTGTCCAACCTGTCTGCACACAAACAAAGCTCCCGAATTTCAAGAAAACCAAATATTCCACTTTTGTTTGTTTGTTTGTTTGTTTTTCCCTCTCCCAGTCACTGCCTGGTTTTAGCTGCAAATAACACGAGATGCTCCTTCTGGAGATGTTCCTTCTGAGGACACACAGAAGAGGGATGGTGGATCTGATCTTTAAAATCAGGAGCCTTTGCTGAGGACGAGACCCGAGGGAGCAACCTGGGCTGGCTCAGCCAGATCCCATTAACCCAAACACCTCTCGAGCTGGGCTCTGCAGATCCTCTTAATTAGCTTAAACCTCGCTCATCCGAAAGGGTGAAGGCTTTGAGGGGGCCTTTTGTGGCCCTTTGGCTCGTTTTGTGTCCTTAGATTTTGGCAAAGCCGAGGCCACAAACCCTGGAGGGGCCGGAGGGGTGGGGTGGGCCCGGTTAGTGCGGGGTCAGTCGGGTTAGGCAGGAGGTTAAACCAGGTCTCCAGAAGCCAGGCTTGACTCACCACTGTACATGTCAGTGTAATTTCGTAAAGACGTTTCGTTATGGGGCTTCTCTGCAATAAACAAAAGACTGTGAGCGTTTGCAGGGCCCGGAGAGAGGGGGGGACGGGAGGGACAGCAGACAAAACATCCTCCCCACACACAGCAGCACCAGGAGAGGGCAGGGAGACAAAAGCACAGCTGCCCTGCAGGGCAAACACGGCCAAGAAGGGGAGGAAAAGGGGCTGTTCCCCTCCTAGAGGTGGGAAGACAATTAAAGGTATGAAAAGAAAACGTTTCCTTGAAGTGTTTTGCTCTGTGTTGGCGTCTCTTAAAAAACAAGATGACTTTGGAGGAGGTTCCTTAACCACAAAGAAACCATCTTCCAGCTGCTGTTCCCCCGCACAAAGCAGAGGGTGGACACAGCTGGGGTTGGGCAGAGCTGGGCAGTGGTGTGGCCATGGGGAAGGCGTGGTGGACAAATCAAAATAATAATAATAATAATAATAATAATAACAATAATAGGCTCTAAAAGCATAACCTGCTGTAAAATCCCTTTCAATTACAAGGTGATGAGAGCAGGTTGTGTTCCAGCTCCTCAATAAGATGCTGCTCTTGTTTATGGACACCCAGCCCAAGCCATCACCTATGAAGAATAACCATCACTCTGAGAGAAGGGGGGGAGATTCATCATCCTGACCTGAGACTGCTGCAGGATCTGCCCTTCCCAGCTCACATCAGTTCCCCAAAGGGGGTTAAGAGAGCCCAGAAGATGCCCAAGAGCTGCCTGGACCTGGATCCACCACCAAACTCCCCCCCAGGGAAGTGCACAGGGTTATCCCTCCCTGCAGCCTTTCCATTCTCCTCTTCTTGCATCCCATGGCAATCCCATGCCGTGATTTCCCAGCAGCTGGTGAACCCTTTCTTAAGGAGCCAGAGCTCCTGGCTTAAGGCTGAGATGATCAAAGAGCTTGAGACAAACTCAAGTTCAGCCCCTGTTGAACAACGTAAATATAAACCACTTTTTTTATGTGATGACAGGTGAGAAATCAGAGCCTCAGTTCTTGAAATTCTAAAGAGCTCTGGGGGGCTCCTGGGGTGGAATTTGCACCTGATCACAGAGCAGATGTTTCCTGAGGAAAACAGAGAGAGAGGGTCCAGTTCTGCACGGGCTGGGAGTGAAGTGGTGGCACCTGAGTGCAGCAGGAGGGGGAGCTCGTGGCTGTGTGCACACAAACCTGCCGGGCTTTCACCCTCATTCCTCCTGCACCTCGACAAATCTGTCAGGCTCTGGGGGCTCAAACGACCCCAGATCTCGGTTTTTGCCAGAATTTCCCCAGCTCACACTACCTGAGGGCTCAGCCCTCCCCCAGCACTGGGATTCTCTGCCCAGCTCCATAAACAGCCAAATAATATTCAGAATTAATTACCTGCTCACGCTGCCCTGCTGGCAGAGAGCCTGCTGTAGTATTTAAATTGCTGATTCTCTACAAGCTTTGCACAGAGGAGAAGCTGCTACAAGGAAGTGTAAACCCCCCTCCAGGCCCTGTCTGAGGCTCACGGCGCTCCCAGGCCCCTTTAACAGCATTCCTGCTCATTTAAACTGCTGGGAGATCAAATTAAACTCCCCCCACTGGGAGTCAGGAGCTCCTCGTGCCTGCTTTGCCCCCCCAAAACACAGCCAGCACCCTCTGCCTCCCAGCTGGACCTCACTGGGGAGGGGTGATGGCTGATGACTGGGGCTAACAGAGGATGGTTTTATATTGATTGCTGATTTATTGGATGCTCTGCACACAAACCCCCCCAAAACAGAGCCTGTGCTCTGCAGGACCTGCATCAGCTCGTCAGCCTCGTGTCCTGCACACTCAGCTCAGTCCCCTCTGAGCTGAGTGTCCCCACAGCACATCAGGAACTCGTGTTTTCCTCCAAACCACCTCATTTGTGGGGCAGAAGCTGCCGGAACCGGAGCTGCCCCGTGGGAAGGCTCTGCAGAGAGCCCCGGGTGTGCCCCTGCTGTCCCCCCACGGTGACACTCCTGCCCTGGGTCACAGCCCAAGGGCTCCCTACCCCCTGCCAGCACATCCCCGAGGGAAGGAGCCCAGCAGCAGCTCTGCAGGGACACCCTGAGCCGGGCAAGGCTGGCACACACTCAGCTCCCCACGCTCGGTGCAGCACCAACCCCTGCAGCCAAACCTGGGGCAAACCGAGGCCACCTCCAGCTTCTCAACCAGGGGAACGATCACCCCGTATTTCTTCTCTCCCTGGGGATGCTGGGAATGCCCCACCCGTGCTGAAACCCCTTCCAGTTCATCCCGGACACACGGATTTGGTGGCTGCACCAAGAAGCCGCAGGGAAACCGGTCCAGGTGAGGCAGCCAAGGACCGTCACTCCTCATCCAAAGCTATCCTGTGCTATCCTAAACAAACAGAGGAAGCCACTCCTCCCCCTGGGAGGTGCCAAGGACGGGACCAGAGCAAAACCCCGGCCAAGGGAAGCCCTGGGCAGAGCCACCCCTGTGACACTTACTGGTTTTCACCTTGAGGGTGTAGGGGTTCTTCTGCTGGATGGTGTGGGTGAAGTGGAAGCGGGCGTTGCAGCTGTAGTCGGTCAGGGCGTCCTGCAGGATCACGTTGGAGAAGTAAAGGTCCCCGTTCTGCCCCTGGGACACCCGTTTGTCCTGCTGGATGGGCTCCATGGCTGCGGGCACAGCGGGCACAGCGGGCACTCAGACGGGGCCGGGCGCTCCTGCGGGGGCACAGCCCGACCCCGGGGCAGGGGGAGCTCTGAGCCAGGGTAAGGACCCTAAACCAGCAGAAACTGCCCTAAACTAGCAGGAACAACCCTAAACTAGCAGGAACAACCCTGAACTAGCAGCAACAACCCTAAACTAGCAGAAATTGCCCTAAGCTAGCAATGATGACCCTAAACCAGCAGCAAAGACCCTAAACTTGCAGAAACTACTCTAAACTAGCAGTAAAAACCCTAAACTAGCAGTAACAGCCCTAATTAATACAAACGACCCTAAACTAGCAATAATGACCTTAAACTAGCAGAAACTGCCTTAAACTAGCTGTAACAGCCCCAAAGTAACAGAAACTGCCCTAAACTAGCAATGATAACCCTAAACCAGCAGTAAAAACCCTAAACTTGCAGAAACTACCCTAAATGAAGAAAAACTACCTTAAGCCAGCAGAAAGAACCCCGAGCTAGCAGAATCAACCCTAAACTATCATCAGCATTGATAACCTAGCAATAACAACCCTAAACTAGCAGGAGCTGCCCTGAACTAGCAGAAACCACCCTAAACTAGCAGAAACTGCCTTAAACTAGTAGGGATGACCCTAGGGAGGGTTGTTGGGAAGCCTGCAGGGGGTGGAGGGGGTGCAGGGTGGGAAGGGGGTTCCCCCACTCACAGCTGCTCATCCAGAAGATGACGGGCGGGGGGAGCCCGGGGGGTGGGTTGCACTGCAGGCTCAGAGGGGCCCCTTCATCCACCTCGATCACATCCACCTTCTCCTTGGGCCACAGGGGAGACTCTGCCACGGGAAACAAGGGCACGTGAGGCAGGGAGGGCAGGACGGCCCCAGAGCTCTTCCCGCTGGGCCTGGCCTGCTTTCAGTGGGGTGGCCTCGATGCAAGAACTCCATTTCTGTGTGTGCAGGGCTCCCTGAAATCCCTGCCCTTGAATCCATGCCCTTGAATCCATACTCTTGAATCCACACCCTTGAATCCATGCCCTTGTATCCATACTCTTGAATCCACACCCTTGAATCCATGCCCTTGTATCCATACTCTTGAATCCACACCCTTGAATCCACGCCCTTGAATCCACACCCTTGAATCCCTGCCCTTGAATCCATACCCTTGAATCCACACCCTTAAATCCACACCCTTGAATCCCTGCCCTTGAATCCATACCCTTGAATCCACACCCTTGAATCCACACCCTTGAATCCCTGCCCTTGAATCCACACCCTTGAATCCACGCCCTTGAATCCATGCCCTTGAATCCATACCCTTGAATCCACGCCCTTAAATCCACACCCTTGATTCCATGCCCTTGAATCCATACCCTTAAATCCACACCCTTGAATCCATACCCTTAAATCCACACCCTTGAATCCATACCCTTGAATCCATGCCCTTAAATCCATACCCTTGAATCCATGCCCTTGAATCCACACCCTTGAATCCACGCCCTTGAATCCATGCCCTTGAATCCATGCCCTTGAATCCACGCCCTTGAATCCATACCCTTAAATCCATGCCCTTGAATCCCTGCCCTTGAATCCCTGCCCTTGAATCCCTGCCCTTGAATCCATTCCAAGTGTTTCCCTGTTGGTTACAGCCATAACCCCCCCACCTTCACCTCGGTGCTGGATGCACCTGGGCACAGGTAAGAGCTGGAGCAGGCTGGGAAGGGACCCACAAGGATCATCCAGTCCAACCCTCAGCCCTGCACAGAACCATCTTCAAAAGTCCCCCCTGTGCCCCAGAGGATCATCCAAACCCTCCTGGAGCTCTGGCAGCCTTGGGGCTGTGCCCACTGCCCTGGGGGGCCTGTTCAGTGCCCAACCACCCTCTGGAGGAAGAACCTTTTCCCAATATCCACTCTAACTCCACCCTTACACAGCTCCAGCCATTCCCTGGGTCCTGTCCTTGGTCCCTTCCTGGTGAAGCTGTAGCTGCCATGAGGTGTCCCTTCAGTCTCCTTTTCTCCAGCTGGACACACCCAAGTGCCCTCAGCCGCTCCTCAAGGCCCTTCCCCACCTTTGTTGCCCTCCTTTGGACTCTGGTGGCTTCATATCTCCCCTGACCAAAGCTGTCCCAGTATTCCATGGCCACCCCAGCTCTCTGAGCCTCCTCCCACGACACAAACCCACCCCCTGCCCTCCTCAGGGGCTGCTCGCCGGTCACTCACTGGACACCTGGAGGTGGATCTTGCTGGAGAGGGCAGTGCCATAGTCATTCCTGGCAAAGCACTGGTACTCCCCCTCGTAGTCCTCGGGCCTCCCCCCGCTGTGGAAGTCGATGACGAGGGTCCCCGAGCGGCGCCGCATCGACACCTTGGGGTCCTTGGCCACGTTGAAGAACTTCCCGTTCCGTGTCCAGGAGAAGCTGGAAGCACACAGGGTTTGCACACTGCTCTTGTGCCAGGGGGAGCTCCTGACCTGGGCTGTGCAGCCAGCAGGGGGGAGAGCTGGGTGGGAGGGGGGGCTGCTCTGGGGGCAGGGGGGGCACTCACGTGGGCACAGGGTTCCCTTTGGCCTCGCACTCGATGAAGATGTTGTCCCTCGGGTCCACGATGTAGTCCTTCACCGACTGCTTGGTGATGGTGGGGGGCTGGGGCACTGCAGGGCAGAGGGAACACCCTGAGCAGGGCTGTGCCCGTCCCCTCTGCCACCCCACAGCACGTCCTGGGGGGATCCCAGCCTGCCCCCCAGGCTGCACCCACCACGTGGGCTTTACAGCCCTGGGGAAACCCCCACGAGCACGGCTGGGCTGGGCTGGGCTGGGCTGGGCTGGGCTGGGCTGGGCTGGGCTGCTCATCCCCTCCCGGGCTGTGCCACTGCTCAGGTTCCCTTTAGGTACCAAACCCCCCCCTGGTTCTCACTTGGTGGCTTGGGTTTAAGAAATTCCACAGACTGAATCCCAGTTAAAGCCATCCTGCTCCTCAGAGAGGGGCAGGGCCAGGGACCCCGAGACATTTACAGGGTCTCTGTACAAGAAAGAGGCCCTAAATCCCCCCAGGGTGGCCCCAGAGGAGCTCAGAACTGGTATTTAGAGGGGCAGGGGTGTGAAAAGGGGCACACCAGCCCAGAGCTGCTGGAGGACCTGGCTCTGACCCTGAACTTGGAATTGCAGATCCCAGCCCCGTGGCTGTGCTGGGATGAAGGTCTGAGGGTGTTTGCTCATCCCCAAGAGCCAGTGATGCTCCAAATGTGTCAGGGGGTGGGGCTGAGCTGTGCTGGTGCCAGGCAGAGGAGCCCACCCTCCCCTCAGGGCTGGCAAAAGCCATGACAAAGCCCTGCAGAAACAACATTCCTGTGGCATTCCAGCCTGGCTCCTGCTCCAGGGGCAGCACAGAGCCCAGGAACAGCTCCTGAGCCGCTCCAGCCCCTCCCAGCTGGGCAGGAGAAGTGGCTGGTCCTGTTCTGGCCATGACCCCCCCACACACAGTGTGTGCCCCCACCAGCCCCTGCTCTGTGCAGACCCCTCGTGCCTGTGGTGGCCACGCAGAGGACACGGAGGGAACACTTACATTCACTCTGAATACTTGCTGTTATCCCCCAAGTGCCAGCAGAGAGGAGAGAAGACAAGAGGTTAGTTGAGGAGCAGCCCTGTGCTCCTCATGCCCACCAACACAGACACAGAGGGTTGTCCCAGGCCTTGCCAACACTCCACACAAACCACTCCACAGCTCAGGCCTGTTCTGATCTTCCCACTTAGTGTCCACAGGGCAGTAAGCTCTCAAGTAACACAGGTAATTATCCCCCTCTGAACATCACAGCTTTCCCACCCTTTTCTCTCCAGCCATTTCCGAATTTCAGCCCAAAGCCACTGCCTCCAACTTTTCCTTCCCGTTCTGCTGCCCAGTCAGGGATCAGCTGAGGCACCACAGCTCCACCAGCACCCCCAGGGCTCCACAGGGCAGGAATTTCTCCTGTCCAAGGCGGCCCCAGCCTGAATTTGGACCCCCCAGAAGTCGTGCTCTGCCTCCCAACGCTCCTCTCTCCAGAGGATTCCTGTGCCTTGTGCTGTCGGAAGAGATTCCCTGCAGCCAGAGCCTGATGGGTATTTACAGCCACTCCAGGAGCAGTCTGGGACACAAGGAAATTATGAAACTGGTTTCCAGAGCAGTGGCTGAGCAGCTCCCAGTGTGAACCACTGGCCCTGGAGCATCCACACCACTCATGCAGCTCCCACGTGCTGGCCTGGAGATGCTCATTCAGCAGGAAAATCAGCCCATGCCTCCTCTTCCTCCTCTTTCCATACCCCCTTCCTCCTCTTTCCATACCCCCTTCCTCCTCTTTCCATACTCCCTTCCTTCTCTTTCCATACCCTCTTCCTTCTCTTTCCATACTCCCTTCCTTCTCTTTCCATACTCCCTTCCTTCTCTTTCCATACTCCCTTCCTTCTCTTTCCATACCCTCTTCCTCCTCACTCCATACCCCCCTCCCTCCTTGCCCCACGTCCCTCTTCCTCCATGCTCCACATCCCCCAGCTCTTGTGTTTCTGAATAAAACATGATTCCCATCTCATAATTAACCAGAAAGTCCTGGGAGAGAGAGAGAAAAAAGCCCCATTTCCCTTCAGGACCTGCCCAGGTCTCCACAGCCCTCGAGGTGTCACCTCGTGGCAGCATCTGCCAGGTAGGACCAGCAACGAGCTCATGTCCTCCACTAATGAGCATCCCAAAGCCTTCCCATGCTCTGGAACACCAGAAGACACAGAATCACAAGATGGTTTGGCTTGGAAGGGACCTTAGAGATCCAGTGCCACCCCCTGCCATGGGCAAGGACACCTTCCACCATCCCAGGGTGCTCCAAGCCTTGTCCAGCCTGGCCTTGGTGCTCCTGGGATGCTCCACTGAACAGGCTGGAGATTTGTCAGCTTGGCTCAGGTGCTCTGGTCCACGTTAACATGTGGTTTTGAGTCCTCTCCTCAGTTTTTGAGGCAGATTGGCTAAACCAGAGAGGACTTCTATGACTTTCTGGAGGGCAAGAGGTTTAAAAAGCAAAACAGCTACAAACAAAGGAACAAGAGCGAAGGAAACCTGGCTGTGGAGCAGGAAATCATCCCCCCGTGCTGAGCAGACCTTCACTCCACCTCCTCACCCGGTTCAGGAGGAGAGCTGAGGGGGGGAGAAGCACAACTTACGATCCAGAGGGACCTCGATGGTGCTGACGAGGTGCTGAAGGCAGAGGGCGAAGGCGATCCCTGCACGGGTGAGGTGTGGCCTGGGCATGACCATCTTGGAGGGCTGGGCAGAGGCAGCAGAGCAGCAGCAGCAGGTGCAGAGGGATCCTCAGCTGCAAAACAAACCCAGGCCACCGTCACGGCCCCGTTCCCGGCACCTTCCGCTGGGATCTGAGGGTTTCCAGCCCCAAAAAAGTGTCTGTGTGGAGGGATGGGGGTGTGAGCAGTGCCAGGGAGGGGCTCCAGGCTCTGGTGGCCCACAGCTCTCCCACCCCTGGGTTGTTCTGCTGGCAGAAAATCGGCTTTTGGGGGGGTTATTTGTGCTCAAACCCTGGAGGGACCCCTTGGATCACAGAATCACGGGATATGCCAAGCTGGGATGGCAGGAGAAGGGCTTTGCTTTCCATCCCTGGCACTGATGGGAAGTCACTCAGAGCTACTGAATAAAAAAGCAGAGAACAGTCCCCAAAGGATAAAATAAAAAGGATGATTTGCTGATTAAAAAAGCAATAGTAATTGTATTTTATGGTCAAGAAATGCCTAGAAATATCCAGTCCCTCAGCCAGGGCATTAGGATGAGCCTCTGCATTCAGCCTGGGAACAGCAGAGAACTGGCTCTGGAGCCCTCCCAGTGTCCCAAAGAGCCTGGCACCGACCTGGCACAGCTCTAGGAGAGGGGGCACAGTGGGACCTTTCCTGCCTGGCCTCTAAACAAGCCCTTTTCCACCCAGCTCCAGCTGTTTCCCTGCCCAGACACTGCCTGGTGCCAGACGTGCCTCCCACCCACAGCTCCAGAGATGCTCCTGCCAGGATCTCATTTGCCACACCCTCCCCTTCCATTTTGCTCCTGACAAACCCCCCCTCCAGACTCGCTGCAGCCACAGAGGAGCAGCAGGGATGAGAATTCCCCCTGTGGGGACAATTCCCCTCCCTCAGGAGGGTGCAGGGGCTGCACCACACGAGTCACTACTCACTGTCCAGAACAGAGCTGTAAAAAGAGCAGCAGCTCCCTCAGCTGAGAGCAAAGAAACGACACCAGGGGCAGGAAAGAGTGGAAAATCCCCAGCCCTGCTCCTGCCTGGCCCTGGCAGGGGCTCTGGCCGAGGATGTGGCCGGGCAGGAGCAGCACAGAGGGCATTTGGCGAGCAAGGGGAGCCCATCCTCATGAAACACAAACCCCTGGCTGCAGCCTCGGGTGTGCTGCCCCTTCAGCTGTTCCCGAGCTGGGGAGGGAGGGAGGGGGGGAAGGAGGGAGGGAGGGGGGAGCCGGCACGACAGACAGAACCCGGGAGCAGCCAGCGAGGAGCAGATGTCATGGAAAACAACCAGCCCTGCCACATGGCCTGGGAAGCTCTGCTGAACCCCACGCAGGCCCCCAGCAGGTCCCCGTTACCCTCCTGGGCAGCACGAGGTGCTGGGGGTTCCCTCCCTACCCTCCCAGGCTCTCAGGTCCTCACTCCAAAGGATCTCACTGTCCCAGTGCGTCCCAGTTGCACCAGCTGACAGACTGGAGGCTGGGAAGGGGCTCGGAGGGGAGCGTTGCTTTGATCTATTTTGCTCGTTCTGAGGATTTTCCAATCCAGCTGTTGCCATAAAAATAGTTGAAGGACAGAATAATTATAGGACCAGGCCAGTAATTAAAGTCATGTCCAGCACTTGTGCAGCCCTGTGATCAGGTCATGCTGAACAAAGCTTTTCAAATTACTCCTTTAGCTCCCTGTCTAAGGGAAGAGATCATTTCGATCTGCAGCCTTTCCTTTTTTTTTTAAAGCAGTTCATTTCTCCAGTTACAGCTTAAGATGAGTAATGGACCCGCTGGGTTTGTGTCTCTCTGCTCCTGAGCACAAATCCGACTTAAGTGATGAACTGAACCAGCCAATTCTGCACCCAGAGAGTCAGCAGGGAGAAGAGTTCTGGAGTCCTCAAGATGCTCCCACAGTGATGCTTCCCATCTTTGTCACAACCTGCTTTAAACCCTCTCCATTCACAGATATATCACGGCAGGGAGGGGGAAAAAGGCAGCAGGGATTGAAACAGTGCACAGGCTGCTTGGGGCTGGAGAGCAAAGAAGGTGTTGGGGTTTTTTTTTAGCCTGGGTGGTTGTTGTGGGAAGGAGAAGGCTGTGACGTGAAGGAGGAGGTGCCTGGGGGACATTTGTGCATGTTGGAATAAAGGAAGGGCTGAGCCCAAACTCTGACATCTCAGAGACGCCAAATCACAGAATCACAGCGTGGTTTGAGTTAGAAGGGAACTTAAAACTCACCCAGTGCCACCCCCTGCCATGGGCAGGGACACCTTCCACTAGCCCAGGTTGCTCCAAGCCCTGTCCAACCTGGCTTTGGACACTCCCAGGTATGGGGAATTCACAACCTCTCTGTGCAACCTGTGCTGGGGTCTCAGCATGTCCTGCCTGTCACCCCTGTACTGGGACTGTAACTGTGGGGGAATATCAGGAGGAGGGGGATTTGCAGGTAACTTCTGAGCTGAAAAGGGGACTGAAACCACGGGCAGAGCTCTGTGGGAATGTCCCAGCACTGGGGGATCAGCCAGGGAGGGTGGTCTGTACATCAGCACGTCCCTGAGGAGCAGCACTGACCAAGAGCAAGTAAACCCCATGACAGAGAACACTGAGAATTCCTCCTGCCTTTGGGAGGGCAAATGCCAGGCTCCTCCAGGCTCCTCCAGGCTCCTCCAGGCTCCTCCAGGCTCCTCCAGGCTCTCCCAGGCTCCTCCAGGCTCCTCCAGGGCCCCTTTGTCTCGGGCAGATGTGGGTGCAGGAACAATCCCGGCTGTGCCTGCGTGTGTAGGTGGCTCCTGGGGACAGGCAGTGCCAGAGAACACAGCCCACATTGTCAGGGCTCGGGGACAGGGACATCTCCCAGCACAGAGCCCAGAGCTGCTGTGGGAACACTAAATTCCAAGCTGGGGGTGCTGAAGCTGCATGATGTCCATCTGCTGCTGGGGCTGCTTCAACCCAGACTGGCCACGGGGGCAGATGAGACCCCTTTTCCCAGACTCAGCATCTCTTAAGACCCCTTTTCCCAGACTCAGCATCTCTTAATCACTGCTCCTGGCCCTCAGAAAAGGTCTGAGTCCTGCCCAAAGCACAGAACAAGCCCTCCCACCCCACCCCTTCAGCCTAACGGGGTGGCCAGAGCTGAGGCAGAGCCATCAGGGCTCTGGGAACTTCTTCCTGCAGAGTCCTGTGGGGCAGAGCTGTTCCATGATGAGGGTATAAATTATATTCCAGCTAGTTCAGCAATTTAAAATGAAGATGGAAAGCTGTGTAACAACCTGAAAACCCTCCCAGCCAGAGAGGAGGAACTCTGGAGCTTCATTTCTCCCTGAACATGGCAATTTAACACGTATTTTGCTCCCTCCCTGCCTCAAGACGGGGAAAATTTCTCCCCTCCACAGATGGTGGAGCAGCACAAGTGAATCCTCACATCCCAGCTCCGGAGCTTCCCTGCTTCCCCCCCTCCATCTGCTCGGCACCAGCAAGTTCCTGCAGGGTTTGGGTGGCTCAGCCAGGAGTAATGGGAGGGTGGTTCATCCCTGACCAGCAGGATGTGGCTGGATGAGGCTCCTTCCCACGAAATCCACTCCCATCCCCTCCAGCTCCAGAGCCGGAATCAAACAATGTATGGAAACATCTCCTCTTGCTGCAAAGATCCAGCTCTCAGCAAGAACCCACTGCAGGCCCAGGCAGCACAAGCCAGGACAGGGATCCCCCTCCCCCAAGGCTGATTTGGCCAAAAACTTGGCTCATAATTCCCCAAACCCCCATCCCTACAAACAGCAACACGTGGGATGTTCTGCCCCGCTGGGGTTCACTGGGCAGAACCCAAGGGCTTCCCTGGGGGGCACAAATGGCTCTGGGGAAGGGCTGAAATTAATTCCCTTCCCAAGAGTTGAATGAAATGAGACCTTGTGGAGTAAAAATGGAAAGAAAACCCTTCCCCACGACCCCGCTGCTGGAAAATAACCTCAGCTCTCCGAGGCAGCCGGGAGGGCTGAGAGCAGCCACAGAAACAGTAAGCAAAGGCAATCTCTGGTTGAAGTTAAATAAAATTAAAGAGGTCCACCATGAGGGATTGTTTTTAATCAGCTCATTAAGTCCAGCAGGATGCTTTCAGCAGCAATTAGACATTTATCCTTATTTACGGCTGTAAGAGGAACAGTAAAACTTGAGGAGCTGGTGTTCCCAGGAACATTCCTGCAGCACCATTTATTGCATGTCAGCTGCTTAATTGATGCTGATTGAATAGCACAGAGCAACATTTCCACAAAGAGAAAATGCCTTTGGTTTCAGATAATGAAAAACATGGATTTCAAAGGCACATGTGGATGTGAATCCCTCTGCTCTGGAGCCAGGCTGGGAGAGCTGGGGGGGTTGGAAGGGAAGGCTCCAGGGACACCTTGGAGCCCCTTCCAGGGCCTAAAATGGCTTCAGGAGAGCTGGGGAGGGACTTGGGATGAGGGGTGGAGAGACAGGACGAGGGGGAATGGCTTCCCAGTGCCAGAGGGCAGGGTTAGGTGGGATACTGGGGAGGAATTCTTGGCTGTGAGGGTGGGGAGGCCCTGGCACAGGTTGCCCAGAGAAGCTGTGGCTGCCCCATCCCTGGAAGTGTCCAAGGCCAGA
>JAWWLV010000082.1:3128928-3168528 GCA_035041135.1 Platyrinchus mystaceus
TTTGCATCTCATCTTCTCCTCCTTAAAATAAAAAAAAGAAATCACCCTTTCCATCCCTCCTCCATGGGATTTTTGCCGTGTGCTGCATTTTCCTGGCTCTCTCCTGCCTGGCATGTGGGGGAGGTTCAACCCCAGGCCCCACAGGCTGCAGAGCGTTTTGAAAGCGCTGAGAAAGCTCCGTGATATCCCCAGGAATGAGGGCGGCTCCCTAAAATCCCCCCCCCAGGAATCCCTGTGGATCCGCACGGGGCAACACGTGGGAAGCGGGAATGAACCCGTCAATCCCCGAACTTCAGAGCTGGCGCTGGCACTAAGGAGATTTGTGCTTGAGCTTCTCTCAGGAGCTCAGCTGACCTTCCCGAGTCGGGACCAGCTGCACTCAGGATCCTCTTCCAGAAATACTCGGGAACAGGAGGAATGGGATAATTGCTCCTTGAGCTGAGGCTGCATTTTGCAGGGTTTGAGCGCAGATAGTTGTTATGGTTTCAGGAGTTCAATCACCCCCTCCTGCAGCAGCTCATCACCACTGAGAGCACGAGGAGCTCCAGGGACGGGCTCGTCATCTGTCACGGTCGTGTCCCGGCACCACGTGAACGTGGATTCATTTGTCATCCCGTCCTTCTGGTAATGTAAGGAAATAGTGTCGTTCTATTAGGGAGAGGAACTGCAGCCTGCCGAGGTTAACTGTTACCCCAAGGTCAGACAAAAGATATGGCAGGAGTGGGAAATGAGCTGAGATCACCGGAGTAACTCGGCTTAATCAGAAAATACCATTTAACCTTTACAAACCGGTCACGGGCGGGGGGGGAAAGAGGGAAGCACGAAACTTTCCATGGAAAGCAGCGATGTGGCCACTGCCAGCTGGCACATCCCCCCTGAGCCCCCACAGCAGCTGGGAATTGGCCCCATGGCAGCTGATCCATGGGCTCGGGGCCACCCCGGGGGGCCAACGGGTCACACCAGCCCCACCAATCAGCTTCCCACCCTCCTGTGGCTTTTCCTTTCATCAGCCAGAGAGGAGAGGAAATAATAAAAAAAACCCCCATTCATTGGAGTTATCACTGGCTGGAAACAAAGGGGATACGTGGAGGGTTTCTGTCTGGGTGTAGCTTGGGCACGGAGGGCATTTAAGGTGGGTGGGTTAGAGATAAGAGGAAAAAAACCCATCATTTTTAATTGTGATTTTGAGGGGAAATTATTTAACAACTTTCCTTGCAACTGGCTTGGAAAAAAGGCAGTTATCAACCTAATTAGGATGCTGCTTCGCTTAAGAGGAACAAGAAGAGGAGCTGGTGTGAAAAATATGGATTAAAAAGGAAAAACGAGGAGTTTAAGGGGCAGTTTGAGGGCACAGGACTCAGCTGTGTTGGCAGCCGGGTTGGTGCTGCCTGGGACCCTCCCTGTGTCCCTCCACCTGGCACTGGAGGATACTGGGGGATAGTGGGGCTGGTCTGGGAGCTCCTCCACCGCCATCCCTACCCCAAAGCAGGGGTAGTTGGGTGGTGACTGCGAGGGACACTCAGAGCAGCTCCCAGGAGCAACCCCAGCCCCAGTGGCAGCACTGCCAACCCCCTGAGGTTGTCCCTCAGGAGAGGTGGAGGTGACAGGACACAGTCCCCCCCTCCAGCAAAACCCCTTTCCAAGGCTCTGCCTCCCACGCTGCTCCAGGGGGGAGCAGAGCAGGGCAGGACACGGAGCCTGGAGTGGCTCCTGCCTGTCCCCACCGTGTCCCCCGGCCACCCCTCCCTGGACTGCGGCATCTGGCCCTGCTGATCAGCCAAGTGCTAATCACCAGCTATAAACAGCCACTGCAGGCCGGTCCTGCAGCTCTGGAAAAGCCTCCTGGCTCCCAATCCAGCCTGGAGCTCCCAGCCCTGCTCCTGCTGCAGGAGGGCACCCAGACCTGGGGGGCTGCACAGCCTGAGCCCCTCTGAGGGTGAGAGTGTCTGGACGACACTCCGAGGCCATGGTGGGAGTCCTGGAGTTATGCAGGGCCAGGAGTTGAGCTCAGTGATCCCTGAGTGTCCCTTCCCTGCTCTGGTGGCACCGTCACAGGGAACAAGGGCTGTGACAGCTCCCAGGTGCTGATGTGCAGCATCACAGGGCACGTCCCTCTGAGCCTCCTCAGAGGGCTCAGGGGACAAAGCCAGACTGTGCAGCCACCCATCCACATGGGAATGCACCTTCCCAGGAGCCGGGAATGTCCCATTCCCAGCAGGAACCACACAGGACCCTCCTGGCTGTGCCCAGCAGACAGTGGGGTCAGTGGGGACCCACCTGCTGCAGCCCCACGGGTGTTTCATGCTCATCCCTCAGTCCCCCCCATCCTCTTGCCAACGCTCCCAATCCACCCCCTCCACCCCCCCCAGGTCCCATCTCCCCCCGTGTGTAACCGGATCCAGCACACCCGGTGTCAGGACAAGGCAAGAACACGCCTGGAGAGGATTAATCCCGTAAGTGAGCTGTAGTTACAGACTCCAGCTCCTCCCCAGAGCCCAGCCCGGGGCCCTCAGGCTGGTGGATCACCTTACAGCTCGTGTGGCAGCTGCCACACACCGCATCCTCCACTCACACACCTCTCCTGACCAGGCAGCTCCATCCACAACCCCCCCCTCAGCCTCCAGGGTCACATCCTCACACCCAAACCCAGGGATAAACCTCCCAGGGAGAGCCCCTGGAGGCAATGGAGCTGCTCTGCTCCTCCCAGACACACTCCTGGAGCACATCTGGCTCCCCTTGCTCTGCAAAAATGCCTCTGACATCCCAAAGCTCGGAGCTCCCGGAGCGGCGACGGAGCAGAGCGGCAGCAAACCTGACATTTCAGCCCTTCGGAGGAGGTGGCAGCACAGGAGAAATGGGGTGAGGGGGACCAAGAAACACGGGGAAATTCTTCAAAACCTTGTCCAAAAATGCAAACAGGGCTGTCTGTGTGTGCTGGATTTGCTCCTGCAGGAATGCTGTTAACAGGTTTTCCTCTGCCTGTGCGAATTTCGACCCGAATTACACCTGGGGAACCACAGGAAGATCATTCCTTCTCATTACCCTCCTTTATCAAGTCCCACTAAAGCAGTGTGACTGAGCACATGGCTGGGAAATCTGATTTTCAGGGACTGCCCACCTGCCACAGCAGCACAAATCTGCACATAAGAAAATTGCCTCTGACTGGGTTATTCTGCAGACACAAAGTGTGTCTTGTAATTGCTTTCCAAAAAGAACAGAACACAAATCCACATTTTAGCCAGTTTTTCCAAAGGAAAAGCCCTCCCTGCACGGCCTGGCTTTCAGCTGGTCACTGCCAGTAACTCCTCAGCCTCTTGGCCCGTTTCAAGTCCAGCTGGAAACTCCTTTGCCTCTGGAAAAGACACTCAGTTCCTCCAAGTTTAGTGAAAGTGGTGCTTTCATGGGTTTGCCCTGGAGATTCTGAATTTATTAGTTATACAGTTAAAGCCAATCCAGCCCCACAAGCCACAACAAACCCACCACCCTGACCAAGTGGGCACCTTCAGCCCCCTCCCTCCCTCAGACCTCACCAACAGCTTAAAGCAGAATCCCAGAATCCCAGGATGGTTTGGGTTGGGAGGGACCTTAAAGCTCATCCCATTCCACCCCCTGCCATGGGCAGGGACACCTTCCACCAGCCCAGGTTGCTCCAGCCTGGCCTTGGACACGTCCAGGGATGGAGCTTATTTCCCAAACCCACCCAAATGTGGCCTGTGTGTCTCCTGGCAGGGTTTGGTGGCCCCGTTCTCACTCCTGTCCCCAGACACAAAATCCTGGCAGTCCCTGATGGCAGACAGCGAGTCCTCCCCTGGTGGAGCAGGGATGGTGTGAAATCACACCTTATTTATTACCCCAAGCTCAGAACCAGCAGGGAAACACCATTCCCTGGTACTTCTCAGCCGTGCCTTCACAAGTTTTCACGTTACTCTACATAAAATTGTCACCCTTTGCAGCTCATCATTAGCACGGGAGGCACAGCCCCTCCATCTGCCTCCGGAGCCCCCTCCAGAACAGGAATAAGTTAATTGGGAGAAGCATTTGGCTTCTGCATAATGAAGTTGGCACAGAACCAGCTCTGAACCTTCAGGCCTGAGCACAGGAGGCAGGGCAGGCATGGCTTGGTTCCTGTGCTTAAAAAATGAATAATAAAAATAATAATAATAGTAATGATGAAGGGATTTAAGTGCCTATGGAAGGACCAGGCTGGTGTTCAGTGCTTTAAAAGAGTCAGATTGAAGGCAGAGGCTGGGAGGCCACACTGAGCCAGGGATACACGAGCTGAGGATCTTTATCTGCCTCCTCTGTGCTGCAAAGTGTCTCTGGAAGAGATGAAACCGTGTCCTACAAACCCCTGCAAATACAAATCTCCTCCTTCTGACACGACTGGAAGCAGGAGGAAACCTCACTGGATAAGTGATGGAGTTTAAAAGACAAGCAGAAAACAAAGGGAAGGAAAATTTCAACATTCAAGTGCTTCAGCTCATCTCCAGTTCACCAGAGCTCTGCCTCGTGCTGCAGAATATCTGTGTAAGAGCCATCAAAGCCCTGCAGCTGACAGGGACAGGGAGTAACCAGAAGGGATTGGGAATAAGGGCCGGACCAGCAATTTCCTCGGGTTCTGGGTGCCAGAATTGGAGCTGAAACGCAGCTTTGGTTTCCAGTAAAATACTGATAAGCTTTTCCCTGACAAACTCGGGCTGGGGGGCAGCGATCCCACCTCTGGCAGGGGCTCAGCCCTGCTCAGCCGAAGCATCCGGGCTCGGGGCACGACCCGGCCCGGGGCTTTCCAAAAAACCTCTCCCAAGCTCCTTCCCCGGGATAATAGAGAAATGCAAGGCATGTTCCTCCTTGGCCGAGGTGATATGGAAAACTGCAAATGTCCTTCACGTGGCTTTTCAAAGGGTTTCTCTCCCTTTTTTTCCACCCCCTGCACAAGCTGCCGACTTTTCCCCAGCGACATTATTCTCAGCTGTGCGAGCTCAGGGCTGCAGGAGGATCCAGACACAAGCCACGCTCTAATTTTGATTTAAAAGCAGAGTGAATTTGAGTTTCTGGGCTCAAACGCTCTGGGATCCGTGTGCAGTGGGGTCATGCTAAAGGAAAAAAATCCTGTGCAATGCACTGATCCCCGATTTTCCACCGCTCGGTGCTGGCTGCAGCCCCTGCAGTCCCAGAGCCAGGACCAGCACAGCGGGACCACCAGTGGAGGGTTCACCCTGATTCCTGCAGAGCTGCCACGGCATTCCAGACCCCCATCCCACCGGGAGCTCTGAGCAGCCAAACCCATTTAGACCTTTCCCCGCTTTAAGACTTTGTCAGGAATGTTGATCAGGCAAATCCACGTTTTAAAGAGAACTCCATTAAAAAATCATCCCTCCCCGGAGACACTTTCACAGCTCGTTTATTAACCCCCTCCCCGGGCAGGGGGAAGGGCCCGTTTTCCTTGGGTTTAAGCCACAACAAGTGATCAGAGCTCAGCTTTGCCCCCCGGCCCTGCTAGAACCACTGCTAAAGAGCTGCACTGATCGCAGGAGCAGCTTCATTTCAGGCCCAGGATGAACAAAGGCAGAGCCTGAGCCCTGCAGGGCTGAGCCACTTTGGAACCACTTCCACTCCCTGCTCTGGAGTTCTGCTCCAATTTTAGGATGGGATTTTCATGCCTGTTTGCAGATAAGTCCATGCTCAGCACGACCAAGAGTCAAAGCAGCATCATCCCTGCCAGGAGGCACCGGGGGCTTCTGCTAATGAGCTCTGGCTCGGTCCCAAGCAGGACCACTGGTGTTTTCTTGCCTGGATATAAAGGAATTCCCAGTGTTTTCCAGGTGCTGGTGCCAGGGGCACAGCTCCAGAGGCTTCACCCCTGTCTGAGAGGGAAAAGGCACCTGGAAAAACCTGGCTGAGACATTCCTTTGGCAAATGTGGACAGGGAATCAGGTCTGCACCTTTGCAGGCACGGGGAGATTCCCAAACCCTGTTCCCCTGGAGACACAATCCCGCTGCAAACCCTTCCCAAAGTAACTCTGGAATCCCAATCCCGTCAAAAGCACCTTGCTAAAGCCAGACACGTTTTTCATTGCTCACAAACCCCTCATTTTAATGATGTCACACTCACAAACAGCTGCTTATTTCCCTGGTTGGCTCTTCCCTGCTGCACAATGCAAAGTGTCAGGGCATTTTCCAGGAATTCTGGGAGCAGGCAAAAAAAGTTTGGCTCTCTATGATTTGAGCCTCGCTGAAAGGGTGCAATTAGCCTAAGAACAAACATCCATTCTGGGTGACAACCTCAGGATCCTTCCTCTGGCATCCAAAGGGGCCCCATGTGACCAGCGGATGCCAAGCAGCCGAGCCTCCCTCCCGCTCAGGAATGCAGACAATTCCCAGAATATCAGCTCGCCGAGCTCAGAAAACTGGGCAAAACCTGCAGGAATCTGTAACCCTTTGCGTGCTCTGCGGGTTTTTTTGGGAAGCTGCAGTTTCAGGGAACGCCAGCAAACACAACCCGCAGCCTCCAAACAGCTCCATCCCCGGGGAGAGGAGGGAATTTGGGGCTCTCCCCTCTCCTGCCCGCGGGGTTTTGTCCAGCTGGGAGAAGAGGATTAAATTACAGGGGCATCAAATCAAATCGGTCCCTCATCCACCACCAAAATCCCGAGGAATGCAAGAGGTGAGCGCTGAGTTCCGGAAAAAGCAGCGTTTCCGGGAAGGAGGATAGAATCCCGCAGGATCCAGGCACAAAATCCCTCTGGGCTCAGGAATGTCACAGGATCCCACACCCGGCTCAGCGCGGGGCGATCTGCAGCATCAGACACCCTGGCGGGATGTCAGGGGGGTTTTTGGGGGTTTTTGGGGGTCCCGAGCCCCCCGCGCGCTCCCTCCCGCTCGCTCCGCATCCCTCGGGAGCGCATCCCTGGCGCGTTGCCATGGCAACCCGTATCCATGCGCAGAACCGCCTTCCTGAGCGGAAAAGGGGAAGGGGCGGGGGGGGGGGATGGAAATGAGCTCCCCAGCTCGGGAATTATTCATGAGAAATGAGTGAGGGCTCCGAGGCGCCCCGTGAAGCGTGAGCCCCCCCAGCCCTGCCCGCAGCCGGCGGGCACAGGACCCGCCCCTCCTCTCCCGCGGCAAAACGCTGCTAATTTAATATTAAACGAGGCAAAGGGCCCTTTCTGCGCTGTCAGTCCTGAAGCACCAGACTGAGAGCCTTTTTTTGTTGTTGTAGGACTTAATTAGAGGCAAAAGCCTTCTCGAAGGGAGGCTCTGAGCCCTTGGCAGAGAGGCTGCTCAGCCCTTCCCTGCTCTCAGCCTCCCTCTGCTGCTCCCCTAGCCCAGCTCCCATCTCAGCCCGAGCCAGCAGGAGCTGCTCCTGCCAGAGATTTCCCAACCCATTTGGAATATTCTTTAGTTTTGATTATTTTTACTCCAAGTGCCAAACCTGCTCATGCACCAGAAGGCGACTCCGGGCCGGGGATGCAGCAATGGGGGCAGAGGGGTCCCCCTGAGCCACCCCTTCCCCACCCCTCTGCCCCCAGACACCCCCAGCCTTTGCTGGATCCCTACATGGAAGGACATGGAGCTGCTGGAGCGAGTCCAGGGGAGGCACCAAGGTGGGCAGAGAGCTGGAGCAGCTCTGCTGGGAGGAAAGGCTGGAGAGCTGGGATTGTTCAGCCTGGAGAGGAGAAGCTTTGGGGTGACCTGATTGTGCCCTTTGAGTACCTGAAGGAGCCACAGGAAACATGGAGAGAGGCTTTTACCAAGGGCCTGGAGTGCCAGGACACAGGGAATGGCTTCCCACTGCCAAAGAATAGGTTTAGATTGGATATGAAGGAGAAATCCTTCCCTGGGAGGGTGGGGAGGCCCTGGCACAGGTTGCCCAGAGAAGCTGTGGCTGCCCCATCCCTGGAAGTGTCCAAGGCCAGGTTGGAGCAACCTGGGCTAGTGGAAGGTGTCCCTGACCATGGCAGGGGGTGGGATGAGATGACCTTTAAAGTCCCTTCAACCCAAACCATTCCATTATTCTTCTCTCCCTCTCAGCCCTTTCCTGCAGCCACGTGCCAGGGAGGGGCAAAGAAATCCTGTTACTGCAGGAAATAAAGTACCAGGGAAAAGCAAAAGCCATCAGGGTGTGTGAGCAGCTGATTCAATTCAACCACGTTCTGCCACAGTCACAGGATGGCTGAGAAACCAAAAACCTCCTTACAAATCCCATCCCACCAAGAGCTCAGTGAGCAATTCCCACTGGGAATCACAGCTGGCTCAGGGACAGCTTCTCCCCTTCCCTCTGGAATGGGCAGAGGGTTTGCTGGAGCTGTGACAGGAGAAACAAGCACGAGGGGGGTGGGCAGCAGTGCCCCCTCCCCGCTCACCCCCGGGAGTCCATTACCCAGCCAACAGCCTCATTTCAGCCATTTTATGCTAATTATTTTCTGTACAGTTTTATGCAAATTCCTCCTACGGAGGGAGATGCCTGGAAATGTGTTTTCCATGCTCTGAGTGCTGCCAGAGCCATCAGTTTGTCACATCAGCCCTCGAGGCACGTCTGGTCCCCTCGGTTTGGGGATGGAGCTGGGATGCAGGTGAGCTTGCCAAGCATCACCTCCACCCCCCTCACCACTTCCCAGCAAAGTGGCTGCTGGATATTCCATGATGACTGGTGCCTCCTGTGCCTCTCCACCACCACAGCCCCTCGTGGAGCCCGGGGGGTGGAACTGTGGCTTTGCCTCGACAATTCTGGGTAGGGGAGAAAAGCCGCGAAGGGAACGGGAGGAGGAACAAAAAAGGCAGCAAAACTGAGCTTATCCACACATTCCAGTTCCTGCATTCCCGGATCCAGAGGGTTCAAGGGCAGGAGGAAAGCTGAGACTTGAGCTACGGGCAGGGGAGAGGGACCTACAGGCAGCTCTGGCCCCACTAAAGCGATTCCGCCCCAACAGATGTCGGACGGAGCCCGTTCTGCAAACAAACCAGCAGCAGTTTCTCTCGGGGATCTCAGGACAGGTTTCCCAGTCAGTCCTTGGGGAGGCCTTGATTGGACTTGGATCGAGTTACACCAACAGCCAGGTGGGAGTGAGAGAGAACCCGGCACAGCCTCTCCAGCAACTGCAACTCCACCTGAACTCCCCGACCCCACGGCCCCCCTTGGACCCAGAGCACAGCCCCCAATCCCCCCTGGACGGATGGAGGAGAGCAGGGAGGTGGATTTCCAGGTCAGCAGCTCCTGCCGTGCCTTTTGCATTCCTCCAAAGCCCCCGGTGGGCTGCACTGAGCTTTGCAGGGTCTCAGGAGCCAAAGCATCTTAGTGCAAGGAGGGTTTGGGCAAAGCAGAACAGACAAAGCCTGTCATTAAACAGTAATGAAAATGCCCGGTTTGTGGGAGGAGGACGTCACTAATCAGCTCCCTGAGGACTTCACCTCCATCATATCCATCTCCTCATGCCCAGAGGCTGCAGGGAGCTCTAAACCTCCTGCCATGGCCTTGGGGCTGCAGCGCAGGGGTGTCCAGGTAGATCCCACTGCCTGATCTCTGCCCTGGAGGGGCACCCAGAACTGCTCTGGAATGACCCCCAACCCACACCGAGCAACCCCACAGTGCAGGGGAGCAGGAGGCACAATCAGCTTACCCCCAGATTACCCACAGAGCCACCAACTCCTTTTGCAAGAAAAAGCTCATTAGTAACCCCAGAAGTCAGGAGAGCACTTTTCCACCTTGCCCCGAAGCTCTCTGGATTAAAAGGGAAGCATCCTGACTGAACTGGAAGGCACAGATGCCTCTGGTGAGGGCTGGATTTACACCCCACCCCCACGGAGGGACGGGCTGTTTCCATCCAGGCACAGCCACAGCTCTGCCTCGGTGCCCTGGGAGCAGGAATTAAGGGGTTAGGTGCCCATGTCACCCCAGAAAGCAAGGAAGGCAAGAGACACACCGAGATAACAGAGATCAAACCCAATGAACGTGCCCGGGGCAGCACCAGCCACGGCACGGGGAGGGAATCCAAGAGCACAGGGCGGATCTGGGTGCAGGACACACACACAGTGCAGGTCTCACCCCCAGGTCACTCTGCCTGTGCCCTTGGGACACCAGTCAGCAGGACACAGGAACAGGATTCCCTGCCCATCCTCCTGCAAACGTAAATCCAAGGATTTACAGAAAATCTCCTCCAACAGCAGAGTCACCTCCCTTTGCCTCTCGCACTTAAGACACAACTTTCCCCCCTCCAGAGCTCGGGTTAAGGTTCTCCATCTCCCTGTCCCAAACACAAAGTGTCTCCACGTGCTGGGGAGGACGTGCTGAGCCCTTCCTAGAGCTGTGAGCCCCAACATCCCAGCACCAGCCCAAAAATCACTGAATTGCTGCCCAAGACCCTCTCCCTGTCCTCTCCCTGCCCCACCAGCACGTCAGATCTACCCCAGCCCCTCCAGCTGAGGGGCACAGCAGCTGTCAGCAGTAACTCCGACTCTCTTCCCCCTTCCATCCCAGCCCTTGCTGGGTGTTCCTGCATGAATAATGCGGGAGCTGTGGCACAGGACACTGCCCACTCTGTCCCCTCCGGTCCCCAGGCCAGCAGGGAGTGGGTCTGAGTGCCAGCCAGGGCCTGGCCCCGTGTCCTGGGCAGGGACGACGGGTTTTGTTCCCAGATGCAGCTCCCTTTTGTTCCAGCCCAGCACAGGCACTTCCCAGCCAGGGGTTTCTGGGGGTTTCACCAATATCCCAGCACGGTTTCTCCCCTCTCCAACAGCAGCATCTCCATTTCACAGCTATGGGGAAGTGCAGGGGGGTGAGGGGGCTCTCAGGGACCCTCATCTTCCACCACACTCGTTTGAGCAGCTCTGGGATTGCTCAGGGACCAGCCTGGCTGGTGCCAAACTGGAGAGCAAGAATATGAGTTAATTAAGCCCCTTTGTTAATTAAGCCCCTCTTTGCCCTGCAGCCACAGTCCTGATAAGCCCCAAACACAGACTCTGCTGAGGATGTTATTTATTGCAAGGCACAAGATGAAGCCTGAGAAGTGCAAACCCCTCCAGTCCAGGGAAAAGAGGCTGAGGAGCAGGTTGGCTCATGTTTGAGGGCAAACATTTGCTTTCCTGCCTTCCTGTAGCTGGGAAAAAGAAAAATAATCCAATTTTGCTCCCAGCCCCTGGTTTTGCTCTTCTGGTTTTGCCAGGCAGAAAGCACAAAGCCCAGTGCACAAACCACGCTCCCAATGTCCCTGAAACCCTTCCCGCTCCCCAACTGCCCTTGAGACTGTCCCTGGCGTTGAGTGTCCTACCTCGAGCTCTGGGACCTTTCCACACCCCAGAACACCCCCCAGGACCGCGGTGCTTCCATCCCGTCCCACCACAGCGCTCCAACACCCCCCGGGCAGGGCTCAGAGGCAGCGGAGCACAAGGAAAGCGAGCGGAGCACAAGGAAAGCGAGCGGAGCAGCCGCCTCCTCCCAACCCCTCGTGGCTCCAGCCGTTCTGCTGAATCACTTACTGCAGTGCCGGCACCGCTGACAGGACCTTCCCCGAGCCCCGGGAGCTCACACCGGAGATGCTGCACCCAACAGCACCGGCTGCTCCTCCAGCTTCAACTCCTGGAGCATCCTCAGCGCTCCGAAGGCATCCAGAGCCAGGCGGAGGGAAATCGTCACCTCCCAGCAGGTTCCGGCGGAGCCCGAACTGTCCTGCCCCGCATAAAATTAACTCAGTGAGGCGCTTTTCCTGCCAACCAGGCTCCGGCTGCCGCCAGGGGATCGCTCTCCCCACGAGGGCGGTGCTGGGGCGCAGGGGGGGCCCGGGGGAGGCAGGAATTGGGGGTGATCCCAGCGCGGAGGAGAGGCAGGAATTGGGGTGATCCCAGCGCGGGGGAGAGGCGGGAATTGGGGGTGATCCCAGCGCGGGGGAGAGGCGGGTGCGGGGGCTGAGCAGCCAGACGGGAACAGGTTTTCCCTCCCCGATTCCCCCGTGGTGCAGACGGGATGACTCAGAGCGCGCGGCACGGGAGAACAGAGGGTGAGGGAAAGGGCACAGGGTGGGCAGGAGGAGGGCACGGAGGGGAGTGGAGATTCCTGCCTTGGAGAATCCCGGAATGTCTGGGGTAGGGAGGAACCTCTGGAGTTCACCCAGTCCAACCCCCCTGCCAGGGCAGGGTCACCTGGGGCGGGTGACACGTGTCCAGGTGGGCTTGGAATGTCCCCAGGGAAACTCCAGCCCACCCTGGGCAGTTCAGGATTTGCAGCTCCAGGAGGAGAGCCAAAGGCTGCAGCAAACCTGGGGATGAGGTCCTTGCACAACAAGGATTGCAGGGCACTTCTCCTCCTCCCAGTAGCACCAGTATGGATGCTCTGGATCCCCCCCATCACCACACAGGACCTTTAACAGCACTGGGCTTGCAGAAGGGAGAGGTCACAGACACAGGCCATGGACCCCCAGAGCTGGGGCAGGAGGGGACAGACAGGACACTCTGCACAAGGACAGGGGGACACGGGGATCTGTCCTTCCTGAGCAGAGAGCCAGGAGACTGCTCTCCTCCCAGAAATGCTTCCCTGCTCCCAAGGTGAGCTGCTCCAGGCTCCCAGGGAGCTCATTCTGCCCCTCCACATGACTCAACACTTTCTGATCCCTGAGGAGGGCTGATGTGACTCTGCATTCCAGCTCTGATGTGACAAAATGCCCAAAATCTGCATCTCAACCCCCTTTCCAGGCTCACTCGTGGTGCATCCTGTGTTGGCTGTTTTCCCCAGCTCTGGAAGAGCCAACCCCAAAGAGTGACAAGAGGGGATTTAATCAAAAAATTAAAGATCCAGGCAGAGTCTGCCCATATATCCCAGTTCCACTGGTAATTAGGAAACAGATGGGGGAAGGAGGGAACAGGGAGAGGAATCTTTGTTAGGTTAATTGTTTGAAGGCACTAAATGAAATATAGGTGGCCTGATTTCCCTGGAGGATTGTACAGGAACTTAAGGAGAGACTTTCCAGAGAATAAAAGTGGGAGTTTCCCAGTAAAGGACGGCAGAAGATTATAACTAATCAGGCAAGAACAGAAGTGATAAACCCAAGGAAAAAAAAACAAAGCTCCCCTTTGTAGCTTTAAATGAGGAATCGACCAATCTGATCCACGGCTTCATTAACATCTTATTAAAATGCAATTTCCATGTTCCTGATTAAAAGGGCTGGGAGTCGAGAAGTCTTTTGTGGTCTTGGCTGTTCTCCAGGGTGGAGGTGCCCCTGTGCCCAGAGGTCCAAGCCCTGGGGACAGTTCAGGTGACACCTTTTGGAGCCAGCACTTCACTTCTGCTGCTCCTCAAGGTGCCCCCCGAGGATGGACCTTCCTCCCTGCTCGGATGTACCAGAACCCGATATTTCGGAGCAGACACAGCAACACCCTCCTTGCTTTGCTGCCTCCTGTGCCCCGAGTGCTGGGTGATCGTGTTTCATGCCAAGGGGGGATGGATGTCCTTATCTCCCCCAACAAGAGCTGCAGAATCCCCCCCGTTTGTGGCAGTACTGCTCCAACAACTCGAGGCCTCAAACAGCCGCCCCGGAGGCTCTTTGTGAACGGCTGATTCAATCCCCTCTGAGCTCACCTCAGTCTGCACAACCCCCCCAAAATCCTGCCTCCCCCACAGAAAGGCACCACGAGCTGCTCTCAGTTCCACTTTGCTGCCCGGGTGTCTCGTTAACCCGGCGTAGCTGCCGAGATAATTACGGAGCCGGCCCGGCTCATCCGGATTACTGGGATTGGCAATGCCCAACAGGCACCAACCAGCTTTCAAACCACGGGAAAATTAGAGTGGGGCTGGAAGGGAGGAGGATCAAAGGTCCAGTGCAATGGGACAATGAGAGAAGCAAGCCTCAGGATTTGAAACCATAAGCCACATCCCTACCAATTGATTAGTTACTTCTTCCCTGTTTTCCCTTGATTCGGGCAATGCCTTCCTGCTCTCTGCTGAAATTAAAACATGATCCAGCCCCTTGAAGAGCACACATTAAAGAGATAAAAGATCTGAGTTTAGAGGCTGAATTACTTTTAATTTGCATGGGCTTTGCCTGCTGCAGCTCCTCATCTGCTCCGCCGGGATATCAAAGGCTCCGTGTGGTGTCTGAGAGCAGCGACTGGAGCTGCTGGCCCTGGGAACCAGTGACACCCCCACCAGTGACACCCCCACCAGTGACACCCCCACCAGTGACACCCCCACCGTGCTGAGCAGCTGCTCAGGGGCTCTGCCACCGTGTCACTGTGGAAGGAGAGGAGGAGGAGGAGGCTCAGCCACGTCTGGAGAGAGGCAACAGCAGCTGCTGCCAAGGCTGCGATGGCACCTTCTCCCCCTGGCTGTGCCACCCACCCCAGACCCCCCATTGCACTCTGCCTTGAGGGCTTCCCAGAGCAGAGCTGGTCCTGCTGCGTGGACTTCAGTGTCCAGAGCCATGAAACCCTGCCAGGTGCCCAGTCTGGAGAGGCCACAGCTCCTGATTTCCCCACACAGGAGCAGAGCGGGTTTGGCTCCATCTGCACCTCTCGCTGGGGCCCGAGGGTGCAGAGTCCCTGTGGCATCTCCACAGGGGGCCCCAGGACCATCCTCTCACTCTGGAGATGCTCCCAGGACCATCCCCTGACCCTGGAGATGCTCCCAGGACCATCCCCTGACCCTGGAGATGCTCCCAGGATCATCCCCTGACCCTGGAGATGCCCCCAGGACCATCCCCTGATCCTGGAGATGCTCCCAGGACCATCCCCTGACCCTGGAGATGCCCCCAGGACCATCCCCTGACCCTGGAGATGCCCCCAGGACCATCCCCTGATCCTGGAGGTGCCCCCAGGACTTTCTCCTGAGGTTTAAAGCACGTGCTGTCACTCAGGGGACCAGCAGGCAGGCACAGAACTTTTCAGCCGTTATCAGTAAGTTGCAAAAATGACCTGATTTTTTTATTTAATTTTTTTTTTTAATGCCACTCAGTGGACAAACATCACATTCTAGCAAGTGAAACCACAACTGAGCAAAGCAAATCTAGAGCTGGGCTAGCAGAGCTTTCTGAGGACAAGGAAGGAGAAGATCCTTCCATGGTGCCAGGAGAGGGAAATGCCATTTAAAACCAGACACTGCTCTGGCAAAGCCCAGATTGAGTGAAGACTAAACAAGAGCTGACAAGCTGACATTTGAAAATGCAATTAGCTGGCTCGTAGAGCCACCCTGTTATCTTATTGTTAATTATATGTTTGCTCAGTCTGAGGCAATACACTTATTTCCATGTAATTCTCAGGCTCTCTGCTTTGACTGGTCCCTTCCAGCAAGAGCTCCCATCTCCCCCCCTCCCTCCCAGCGACTTTCACTGCCACAAAGGCCCGTGGATTATATAATTGCCATTAGAACCTGCTCCTGGGGCAGCATCTGAAGTGAACTCCCAAGATAAGAGGTGCTTGGGAACCACGGGCATGCCGGTGGGAGCTGGGACTCACCGCTCTAATTTCCCACTTCTGCAGTTCCTCCCCCAAAATGACAGTCCCAGTCACCCCAGTGCACTTCCCTGACCTGAGCCAAGCTGTGCCAGCAGACATGTATTTATTCTCATCCACGTCCCTCCCTCCCCTCTTAATTGTGATAAATCTGTCCTTTAAACACATCAGGGAGCGTCAGGGACCGGGCCAATTTCTGGGCATAAACGTAATTCCCGTTCTGTTTGTCTTGCAGGGCGGCCCTGGGGGGAGGAAGCAGCATCTCAGCTGAGCAAACACAGCATCTCCCGGGCAAAAACCCTGCCAGGAACATCCAGAGAGCACAACAGCCCCCCACCCACAGCAGCCAGTCCCTCCTCCATCCCAAACCCAAAGGTTTGAAGGGGGAGACAAGGCAAGTGGAGCCCACAGAATTAGAGAGCAGCCTGAGCTGGGCTGGGGCCAGAGCAGCCCCAGCTGCCACCCTGGCCAGCAGAATTCACACGAGGTCAACCAAACCTCCCCAGCTGCTGAGAGGGCTGGAAAACAAAGCCCTGCAGGCCTTGGCATCTGGATCCTGGAGCTGTCAGAGAGGGATGGCAGGCTCTGATGGGCAACATGATGTTTTGAAGGGCACTGGGGTTGTGCACAGATCTGCCTTCTGACAGTGCAGCCCGTGGGTTTGGTATAAACTAATAGAGGTGGGAATTAACCCTAATTCCAGCTCTTCTGGGCACGAGGGCAGGAGCACTTGGTTTTGACAGACAGTTTAGTCTTAAGGTGTTTTACATTAGAATTCAAATTTACTCAAAATAGGGGTAGAAGGAAATGGAATTATCAACTCATTAGGTTGATTTGATATAGAATCAGAGAATCCCAGACTGGTTTGGGTTGGAAGGGACCTTAAAGCTCATCCCATCCCACCCCCTGCGATGGGCAGGGACACCTTCCACCAGCCCAGGTTGCTCCAAGCCCTGTCCAACCTGGCCTTGGACGCCTCCAGGGATGGGGCAGCCACAGCTTCTCTGGGCAACCTGTGCCAGGGCCTCCCCACCCTCACAGGGAAGGAATTTCTCACCTAAACTTTGCCTCTGTCACTTTGAAGCCATTCCCTTGTAATTCCAGTTCCTGAGAACGGTCCCTCTTCCTTCCTGGCAGACCCTTCATAACCTGGGAGGTGCTGGGAGGTCTCCACACAGCCTCCTCTTCTCCAGGCTGAACCAGCCCCACCTTCCTCAGCCTGTCAGGTGTGTCACAACAGCAGGGTGGCCCTGGAGCAGCTCTGGGGGTCCACAGGACATTGGGGACCCCCAGAGCTGCTCCAGGGCCACAAAGCCCCTGTTCTGTCCTCTCCCCCACACCCCACTCCATCTGTGAGCACATCATGAGGGCTCAGACACAACCCTCGAGCTCGCAACAGTCAGGGCTTTGTTGCTGGGTCTGCTGGGAGTCTGAAAGCAAGATTTCACCAGGCCTGACACCATTTAAGTGACAGCAAGAGCGAGAGCTTCTCCTGGGCCCTGCACTCCATAAGGGCCCCCTCAGAGGACAGATGTGCCTTTATGGGCTGAGTGATCCCCCCCTCCCAGCCCTCACAAACGGGGCTGTGTCACAAACACGGGGTGGCTGGTGGTGCCAAACCCCTCTGTGGAACTGGTAAGAGCCTGTGGAACAAGAGACAGGCTGGCCCCAAGTCCTAATGGTCTAACTGCTTGAGGAACAGCGACATTTGCCACCAGCACACACAGCAGAGCACAGGCAGCTCCTCATTAACTGGGTAAAACTTCCCGAGCCTGGGCTGGCCTTCACCTTTTCAGCTTGCTGGGGGAGAAGGGAAGGCTGTAATTTCTTTGCCTGCCCCCAGGCTGTGCAAATATCCAATAAAACCGGCTGGGAACATCCAATAAAACAGCTCCCCTGTGGCATGAGGACGGGCAGCCCGTCTTCCTACAGGAGAAAAAGCTCTCAAAGGGGTGCGAAGAGGGAGCAGGTTGTTTTGTTCCCTGCTGGTGAAAGCCCCCAGGGTGATGGGATCACAAAACACTTCTGGCTGGAGGGGACCACGGCAGGTCACCCAGCCCAGCCGTCAGCTGAAAGCAGGCTCAGCCCTGAGCTCAGCCCGGGTTGTGCAGGGCTTTGTCCAGGTGGGTGTTTAAACCACCTGTCCAAGGGGAGCGGAGCCCACCCACCCTCTGCGGGCAATCCGTGCTGCAGCCCGGCGGTGCTGCTGGAGAGGGAAGGGGGGAGGGAATCGGGGGGGGAAATTCTCGCATCCTCTTATTTCAGCGTATCCCTGTTATCCCTTCTTACCCTCGGCACGAGGAGAAATCAGGAGAGAACACCTCAGGGACCAAGGGGGATGTCACGACAGCCCCCACCTCGCGTGGGGTTCCCGGCGGACGGTTCAGGACCCTGGAGAGCGGCCGGAGCGCCGCGGGACGGGACGGGACAGGACGGGACAAGACGGGGCCGCTCCGCGAGGGTCCTTCTCCCACCCACGAACACTCACGTCCTCGTCATTCCCAGATTTCCCAGAGAAGCCGTGGCTGCCCCATCCCTGGATGTGTCCAAGGCCAGGTTGGACGGGGCTTGGAGCAGCCTGGGCTAGTGGAAGTTGTCCCTGCCCCACTGGATGAGCTTTAAAGTCCCTCCCAACCCAACCCAGTCCGTCATTCTGTGATTCTTTTTAATTTGGAGCTTCTCGAGGTTAATGGGATAACCAGGAAAAGGGAACATTACAGAGCAGAAAGAGGATTTCGCTGCGTTTCCTGCAGATCCAAGGAGAGCCCTGTCACCCTCCCAGCTCCCACTGCAGTTGCCAGCCCGGCCCATCCGTGCCAGGACATTTCAGGAGGAATTCAGGATGCAGGCTGACAGCCCGACAGGATCACCCTTGCTGGGCCTTAGGATTCCTACTGTCTGTAGGAACCCATCGGTCCCCGTGCTGGAAAAATGGCCAAACCCCCTGCCAGGGAGGCAGAAACAGCGGAAAACCTGCCAGGAATTCCAATGAACCTCCAGGTTCACCTTGCACCAAAAGCCTCTGGCTTCTGCTCCCTTTAACCAGCCATCTGTAAGGAGCAACGTTTGCTTCCAAAGGTGGGAAAGCAGCTTCTAGGGCAGTGCAAGGGGTTTATCAGTGTCACTCCACACTGAATCCTGGCTGTGCAAAGCACCCTCCTCCCTCTTCCCCACGGCCTGGGAATGCAGCAGCCCCGTGTTTGGGCTCGGCTGAGGAGCAGAGTGATGCCAGAAGAGGATTCCCAGACCCTGCTTTGTGAGGAGAAGCCTCCATTCCCTGTTCCCAAGGCCTCTGGTCCAGCTCTGCCTGCAGTCAGGGCTGGGTGCTCTGCTCCCCTGTGCCCTTGGGCTGCTCCATCCCTGCTGCATTCCCACAGCGAGGACAACAGGCCTGGATCTCAAATGGATGGGACGAGATCCAAAGGGCTCTGGAGCGAGGGGAGCTGAAGGGACACGGCAAAGGCTTGTCCTGTGTATCCTTGGGAACTTCTACCTGCTTTAGCCACACAACCCCGTCTCTATTTGTTCAGTTGTTAATCCCTCTCCTCCTATCTCATTAACTGGGAATGGTGATCCCTATAAGCAGGGCTGAGGACTAAATCCTGCTCTGTTTTAATCCATAATAACACAGCACTGTTTCTTTCGGATCTGGATTAAAGAAAAAGAAAGGGAGGGGGATTATTTAACATAACAACAACTTCAGGCAGGTTCACTCTGAGCTGGATCTCCAAAATTACCCAATAATTATCCTGGACAGCCAAGGTAAAGGAATGAAGGTGTGACCTGCTCGAGCAGGGGGGGGGGGGGGAAGACAAAAGATGGAGAAGAAGTCATCCAACAACATTTAAAATGAAGAAAATCCTTTTTGAAAGGAGTTACCCACAGGGCAGGGAGACAAGCTAGACCTCCCTGACAAGATTTGGAAGAGCCTTTCAGGAACTGTAAGTGAATACAGCCTGTGGTTGGAGCTGGCTGCTCGGTTTTAAGACACGGGGGGATATTTTGGTAAAGGGCAAATGAAACCCAAGGAACAAACCTTCAAAAGGGAAGTACCAGAGGTTTCTTCCTTGGATTTTTAGAAGTCTCCTCCCAGGTTCTGCTGTTATTCGAATTCAAGGAAAATCTGATTTTCTGTGTATTACTCAGAGACATTCAATGCAAACAACTACAGATTGATCCTCACAGTTCAGCTGCCGCCTTCTTTCACCTGAACAAGGGGGCTGTGCAACAACCAGGGAGTTCACAGCTCCCTGAAGTCCTGCAACAACACAAAGAGGGAGCTCTGCCTCAGCTCTCGGGTTTATCTCACCCTGAAAGTGAAGTGCTGGTGAGATCTGAGAGGCTGATGCTGCACAGACAGGTCAGGACACCTCCCTGCTTCTGCAGGGACAGGAAATTCAGCAGCCCCTCCCAGATAAAATCAGAGCCTCACAAGTGTCCTGGGAATCCAGCTGTTCGGTTTTCCCAGACTTCTCCAGCAATCTCAATGCAAACCTTTCACCTCCCAGCCCCTCAGCTGAGCACACCAAGGACAAGGTGGGGCCAACACTCCCTGAAATTCCGAGTTTCCTGCCCAAGCTTCACCTGCCCGGGTGAGCTCTTTGTAGAGACATCCCCAAACTACCACGTTTCTGCTCAGGGGGGGTCAAACAGGTGACAGAAGAGGGGACTGGGGTCTGGCAAGGTCCTGGGGACCTGTGAACGATTCACCCAGCAAACCTTCCCCCAAGGTCACCCCAGGTCCTTCTCCCAGGGTCACCCAGCCAGGCCTGAAACAGCGTGTTGGAGGTGAGAATCACTCCAGTGGGAAGTGAAACTCCTTTAAACTCCATCCATTTCCCTTCTCCCGCCAGCCTGAGCCAACAACAGTCCCTTTGCCTCCCGGCCATGTCTGTTCTCCCTTCCCTCAGGATCACGGGAGACGCCAACAGCTCCTGGGGCAGCACCCACAGCGCCTCATTCCCGGTGCCACCCAACCCCTGACACACTGAAGGGACACCTTGTGGTTCACACCTCGTCTCAGCACCTTCCCTGCTCACCCTGCACCAGCAGCTCTGTGCCCTCCTTCACAGAGCCTCGTGTGAGCAGCCTCCTCCCAGAGCCCCACACAGCCCAGGCAGCAAAGAAACCTCATTCCTTGCTGTTTTGATCGAAGGTGTTTGCCCACCCTCTCTGCCTGAGAGCTGCAGAAAGCCTTTGTGGTGGCACTTTGCCAGCAGCAGCATCGATTTTACACCCAAGACCCACGAAGACAATTAGATCACAGCAAGGCAAATAATTCATTGTGAATTAATACCTTTTGAGAGCTTGGGATATTTTCCATTTAATCATTAGCTGGGAGGAGAGATGATTGGATTGACTGTCTCGGTTTAAATCAGATCCCAAGCCACAGCCCAGGCAGCACAACTCGGGAAAGGCCGAGGCCTGAGAGGCTGAGGATGAGGATGGAGCTTTGTTATCCCAGGAACCAACCCCATCAGGCAGCTCCAGCAAGACAAAGCCAGTCCCCAGGTCTCAACCCCTGTAAACAAAGTCTGTTTTCAAATTTAACAACTTGAGCCCATCCTCTGTCAGCTGAGCAGCCCTCCATGCATTATTTATGTCGGATTCTTGTTACAACCACACACACACATACAAAAAAAAAGGGAAAGTCAGCAAGAGCCCAGCCTGGAGCTGGGGAAGAGAAAGGACGGAAATAGAACTGAAAAGGAGGATGCTGCATTTGAGGGTTTTTCTTTCAGGGTAGGCCAGGCAGAGAAGTTTTCTTGAAACAAAGCAGCCACACTGCCCATCAGTGCCTGCCAAGGGTGGGTGTTTCACAGAACCTCAGGCAGAAAGAAAGGAATCAGCAGCTCTGGAAAAGTCACAGGATTGTTGCCTTTGTGCTCAGCAGCTGAGAGGAGCACCCCGGAAACACCACAGCGCCACAGGATCCATCTTAAAGCAGCCAGGCTTGGCCGGGCATGTCAGCATCCCAGTGTTCCTGCAGTCCATCCCCCCTGCCCCCTGCACTGCCTCCCTCCCAGGGAGCAGCCAGGAACACCCCTGCTCGACTTTCAGGAGTGCCCCCCCAGCCCACACCCTATTCCAAGGACCTGACCTTGAAAAACCATCTCAAAGGAAAAGGAAAAAAAAAACCCGTCCAGCCAAGATGCACAAGCCTTTCCCGGTTTTAGCAGGGACAGGATTTTCTGGAGAAAAGCTCCCTTTTTCCACCCCGCATCCCCCCGGAGGCCTCACCGGGATGCAAGGAGCATCTTCCCTGCTCCCTGCCCTCCAAGGAGCAGCTGAGGCCACGGCAGAGGACACTGCCCCTCGCTCCAGCCCAGCATTCCCTCTCCCGGGCCCGCAGCATTCCCACCTCCGGCACGGCCTCGCACACGCAGCAGAGTTTCCTTCGCCCTCCGCAGCCCCTTCCCGAGCATCTGCCCGAGCTCGGGAGCAGCTGAGCCGCCCGGAGAGCCGGGAGTACAAATGATTCAGCACTTTCCCCACCTCCAGAAGCCGCCGGATCGATCGCGGGGCTGCTGCAGGCACGGCCGGAGCATGCGGACCACAAACCTGGCCGGCACCGAGCGCTGCTCTCCGGCGGGGCCCGGCCCCATCCAGCGCCGCATCCCAATCCCAGCCCAGGTGTCCTCCGAGAGGCCTCGCCGGATGGATTTTGCCAGCCCGGGGTGTTTTCGCGGGGAGAACACGGATCCACCCCCGAACACGAGAGGGAAGCGCCGGGTGCGGGCTCCCCGCGGGGCAAAACCCTCGTCCCCAGGAGCTTTCGGGCCCCAAACTTGCCGTGTCACACAAAGGTCTGTCCCTGGGCTGCGCTTTTCCCCCCCGTCCCCCCGCGCTGCCACCCCGGGATTTTATCACACGCACAGACACGATGTCGTGACGTAAGAGCCAAAATCCCATCACATGCCCCCGGCCTGGTCCCCACCTCCCCCCGCACGGGGTCCGGGCACCAAAAAAACGGGGGGGGAGGGGAGGTGTCACCCTGCGGGCAGCGGGATCCCAAATCGGCGGTGAGGATGCGGCGACCCCCCCCCCAGCCGTGCCCCGCGGTCCGCCCGCCCCGAGCATCCCCCGGGAGGCTCCCGCGTCCCGCTGCCCACCCCCGGCACCCCCTTACCCGGTGGGGAGCGGCGGGTCGGCCGCAGCCGGGGCTCGGTGCGGGGCTCGGTGCGGGGCTCGGTGCGCCGCACTGCGCGCTCCCGGGCGCGGCCGCGCCGCACTGCGCGCTCCCGGGCGGGCGGAGAGCGAGCGCGCCCCGGGAGGAGGAGGAGGAGGAGGAGGCAGGGAGGAAGGCAGGGGCTGGCAGGAAGGGGGCTGAGGCAGGGGGAGGGGTTCATTAGCGCGGCCCTTAATTAGCATCCGCGGCCGCTCCGGCTCTGCCTCCCCGAAAAAATCCCCGCGGGCGCCAAAGGCACAACCCGGGCTGGGAATCCACCGGCCCGAGTTTTCGGGCAGGGAAGGGCAAGTTTTGTCTGAGGGCCGGGGTCGGGCAGGGGAAGGGCTGCGGGGGGGCTCAGCACCCCTCAATGCCCCCCAGCAGCCCCGTGAGGGGTAAATCCGCCCCTCCAGGGCGATGCCGCTGGGGAGGAGCTGAAGTGCCACGTCTTGGCTCCGGGTGCGGTGCCAGCTGGTGAGTGCCCCAGACCAGGCGCTGTCCCCCGCCGAGTGACCCAGCAGAGGTGAACATCACAGCCCAGACATCTCTTCAGCCTCTTGGTTATCAGGAGTGTCAGTTTAATTAAAGCCTCCCCCGTCCGGGAAACACTCACAGCGAGGTTTTGCTGCCTCTCCTTGCTCTGCGTTTTTCTTTTATTTTTTTTTTTTTTTTTAGGTTCCAAATGTTCTGCTGAGGCTGCAAAACTTGAACTAAGAGAAGAGCTCTCTCTGCAAGCAACACACTGACCCTTTTTATATGTATTTCATTCGTCCTCTAAACTACTTATATTGAACACGCCGATGCAAATCATAGAATGGGTTGGGAGGGACATTAAAGATCATCCCATCCCACCCCCTGCCATGGGCAGGGACGTCTCCCACTAGCCCAGGTTGCTCCAACCTGGCTTTGGACACTTCCAGGGGCAGCCACAGCTTCTCTGGGCAACCTGTGCCAGGGCCTCCTCTTCCTCAGGGGCTCTGGGAAAGCAGCTTTGGGCTGCAGTTTTCCCACTGAGTGATGGCTGCAGTAACACAAACCAGACTCAGAGAGCAGGTGCTGCAGGGCAGCGATGGCCCAGCTGCTGCAAATGAGGGAAGATAAATCAATTAGGAAGAGCTGAGACAGTGCAGAGCCCAGTGCTGAGCAGAATTCCAGCCACCCCTCCCCTGCTGCCGGGGGCTGGGGAAAACGGGGCACAGAGGGATCAGCAACAAAGTAAGTACAAGGAAACCCGGTGTTAAAGGTGGGGACATTTTGATATCAGTGTCACCAAAGCACGGGCTCAACTCCTTATCCTGCAGCTGCTCAGCACCTTTGGAAACATTAAATTTCACCAAGGTTTGCCATTTCCACAGGGATCCTGTGGTACAGCTGGATTTAGGGCAGGAGTGGGGAAAGTCACTCAAGAGCTCCCTCTCAAACAGTGCTGACTGCTCCTCTGAGATGCTGATTGCTGCTAATTCCAGAGGGATCCAAGGGCACGTTGCACTTCTCGAGCTGCTCAGTACCCTGTAAAATCCACTCTTCCTTGTTCCTCCTCTGTGTGGCCTTGGCTGCAAACAGCCTGCTGGGAAGGAACTGAAATATCCCCTCTGGCTTTGGGAAGCCTCAACAGAGAATCCCATTTGGAGGAGGCCCCTGCCTTCCTGCCCCACAGAAACACTGATTTACAGCACACAGTGCTCACCTTTTTGTCCTATGAGCAAAAACTCGCTTGCTCCTCTTTGAGGCGGCTCCTGTGAGGGGATGGTGAGCAGAGGAAGAGCTCAGAGGCTGTTCAGGCCTGGACACACGGAGGAAAAGGACACTGAGATGTGTCTCCTGCCCACAGCTCTATGTAGGGATAACCAAATCCAGGGCAAAGGGGGTCAAAACGATCAACAGGAGTAGTTGCAAACCACTGGCAACTCGAGGGGAAGTGTTTAAATGCCATAGAAACTGCACCCTCTACTTGCAAGACCCATCTGGGACAGGTGGCTGTAAAATCAGCAGGAATTTGGGTCCAGGGCTGGGTGTTTCCCAGCAAGGATGAGGCTGAACTAGGAGGACATCCCAGACCAACAGAGAGACGTGCAGGGCTTCCTGAGCCAGAGGGAGGGGAGGTGATGGGTGACTCCTGACCCACACTGGGGTGCTCTGAGCCCTCCCCAGATCCACTCGGGACATCTGTCCCCGCTCAGGGCCTCAGGGAGGGTCCCTTCCCTTCCTTCCCCCTGGAGATCCGCTGCAATCCAACTAACAGTTAACCAGGGAATGGGCAAGGGGAAGGAATGAGATGAGCTCCTCTCCTCCAACCAATCTCTTCGGAAAAAATATTGATCGGCCCTAAAGCGTTTGCACTCGGCAAGATGGATTTGTGGGCACCTTGCTGTGACACGTGGAGCCTTTCAGGAAAAGCTGGTGATGGATGCACATCCCAGGCACTTTGTTTTAATGGAGCAGCAGCTTTTCCTGCCCCCAGGGCATAAATCAGTTGGAGTCACTCTGTGTTTCCTTAGTTTGGAGCCCGGGACACGAAGCCCTTCCGTCTCCACAGGAGCTCTGGCAGAGGTGTTTTGCCTCATTGATGCACCTGCAGGTTTGCTCAGTATTAATACAGAGGATTTAAAACCCGGGCTGGCATTTAAATACACTCACCCTGCCTTTGCTATTCCACGGCACAGACCTCAGTTCCTTTGGAGAGAACGAGTTAGAAGGAGTTCTGTTCACTCCATCCCACTCCAGAGGCCTCGGAACCCACAGTGCCAGAGCTCTGCGGGCACAGAAGGATTCAAAGCCCCTGGAATGCCGGGGTTGGAGGGGCTGCCCAGCCCGGCACACGCCGTTCCCGGTCCGGGGCTGCCACCTGCTGCCACAGCGAAACGCTCCTCTCCTGCTCAGGATGGGATCGGTTTTAACCCTCGGGAAACCCGCCCCGCAAAGCACGAGCTGCGGTCCCGCCGTCAGGAGGCTGCGGGGAATCTCCCACGGAATTTGGGAATGTCGGCGGACTGGGAAAAGCTGTGGCTGGTTTGCAGCGAAGTGGGAGAGCAGGGTTTGTGTCACGGGCTGGGAAGCAAAGGGGAAGGGTTGTATAAGGGCAAGTTAAATGGAGCCAGGAAGGGAGGGAAAATCAGCCAACCTGAGCTGGACCTGGTGATTAAAGGATCTGCATCAAGTTAAGGACCCTCAGCCACGACCCTACACCCGAGTGATGCTCCAGAACAGCCCCTCTGTTGTTACAGATCCTGTGGAGCATTTCAGATCATCACCCTCCTTGGGTTTGTTTTCTGTGATGTGCCTGGAGCTCTCTGGGAGTGACCTGTGCCTGGGGAGGCTCCAGGACCGGAGCAGTGCCGGTCCCCAAGGACTCATAAAGTGCCTTTTGGGCACGGACTGTGAGTTCTCTGCACCCCATGGAGAGATTCACCTGGTGGCAGCTCCAGCCTTCATTCCAGGAAAGGTTTCCTTCAGCTTTTAGATGGAGAAAAAAGACCTTTATTTGCCTGTTCGTGACAATCCAGGCTGCACCCACACCAAGGTGGGTGATCAGGGTGGCATCAGTGGGGCCACAACAAAACACTGGCACTGCTCTTCCAAACCTGCACAGACACCAGCTGAGCACCCCATGAGACACCAACTGAGAAGGTTTGGTAAAACAACATCCCTAAGCAGTTCTTTCCCTGAGAAACATCTCCATCAACCCCCTCCCTGCCTGGGTCAGACTCCTCTGCACAGTTTGCAGCCCCCACTCACAGCTCTGGGCCAGGGAACCACTGGGTGGGATTTGGGCTGGGGGGACCCTGATTTGGGGGCTGGGGGGACTCTGATTTGGGGGCTGGGGGTGCTCCAGCCCAGAGAGGATCCCCCCAGCCTGGCACAGCCCAGGGCAGAGCCCTGTGGGCGATGACAGGCTGGCAGCACCCGGGGCACTGCACAGCTCCAGGCGTTCCCGGGAACTCCGGTGTCTGACACGGGTGTTCCATGAAATATTCAGCAGCTCAACGTGAACAAAGCTTTGCTCTGATACTGCTCTTCCCAGAACAGGTTTAGTGATCACAGATCCAGGAGCCCAGGCAGCTCTGCCCAGCATTTCCCCCTCCCTTTCCCCAGGGACCGTCAGCTTTCCAGCCGGGCAGGTTTGCATCGCACCCCTGTGCTCGCCCTCTCCAGCCTCCTGATTTCCATGAGGGGATGGGAAGGAGATGAAAACAAAGATATTTCCATGGAAAAGCTGAATTATGCCATTGCCTCCTCAGCATCCCAAGGAGGGGCTGAGAGGAAGTGAAGGAGCAGGGAAAAAAAAGAAAATAAAGCTCTTTACCTCTTCCCTGCACTTCTCCATCTCTCTCATCACGCTCTGCAAACACTTCTAGTGACTCGAGGGGCACCAAGTGCCTCCATTTACTCATTTGCTGCCAGGGGATGAGGAGTTTGCTCAGCTGGAAAAGACCAAGCCAGCCTGGCTGTGCTTGTGCCACCTTCATTTCTGAATCATTTCGTGATTTCTGAAGTGATCCAGCTGCTCACTGTGCGAGAAATTGTTTATATCGCCCCTCCCGAAACCTAAAGGTTTCCAGCACCCTCCAGATGGCAAATTAAAAAGCTTTTATTTCATAAGGCACTTTTCTGCATCACGTGCCTCGTGCATTATCCACCTTCTCTGCTGCTGCACGTGAACAATGATGTCCATTGCTTTAGTTTGCTCCTGTTTGGGGGAGGAATTGTTAGTATGGAGCACAGGTACACAGGTATTTCCTAGTTTCTGCAGAAAACAGCCTGGGAAAACCTGCTTGGGGGGGCCTGTTTCCAGCTTGGAGTGAATCCCACGAACCTGCTTCACGTGCTGCACCACTAGATTGCAGCACAACACCAATTTCTGCACAGTTGCAGCACAAGGCTGGGCTGGAGAGAGGAGCAAACTGGGACGTTTTGGAACCGCCCGAGCAAAACTCGAGGTGGGAAATTGTGCAGAAAGAAAGACCCAGCAAAGGACATCCATCCCCTGCCTTCAGGTGTGTCCAACCCACAGGAACATCCTGCCCTTTGGGGTTCTGCCCCTGGGGGTGACCCAGGAAGGTGCTCCAGACCCCAGGAACGACCTGGGCAGGCACATCCAAGGAACCAGCCCAGTACCCACCAGTTGCCCCCACCCTGCTGCCCAGTTTGGCCCCAGAGCAGTGGCTGGAGCTCCAGAAGAACCTGTGACCTTCTCTGCTCTCACCAGCCCAGCAGATTCCTGCCAGCAAACTATTCTGCAGGGTTGTTTGGAAGGAAGACATTTAAATGTGCAGAGCAGTCATTAATCATGAATAATTAATAATTAATAATTATTATTTTAAATACCAGGGCAGGGGGAAAAAAAAATCCCGGTGTGGATATTTTTGATTTGTAAATGCCAGGCTTTTAATTAAAGGAGAGGGAATGTGATCATCAGTCAGCTGGTTTTACCAAGGAGCATCCTGAGGGTTGGCTGATGGAAAAGGGCAGCAAGAGGGAAATGCCCAGCTCGTTTCACTGTGCCTGGCACACATAAATCCTAACGGGATCTGTCTCCCAGGGATGGCCTGGGGGTGCTTGGCTGGTTCCCTGCGACTCAACAAGGTCACACCACAGCCCAGGAACAGGTTATTGGTTCATTAATCAATCTGCTTGATCCTTTCAGACACTCCAGACCTGCCTAAGCGCAGCAATTAGCATTAGGTGGGTGTCTGGTACCTACATTTCCACTTAAATTACCCATGATTGAGAAGCAGCTGCAGGCTGGGCCTTTCCAGCACGAGGTGGGTGCTGAAAGGAAGGTGGCAGCTCCACAATCCTTGTTTTGCAGGTGAACAACAGCCTCCTGCACAGGGAGGTATTAGAGGTGTTTTGTACAAAGAATTCCCACCTGAAATCCTAGAAATCATATAAGTAGACTGCATTAGCTACACATCATAAATATTGATGCTGTTGCTAAGGGGAAGGAGGGCCGGGTTCAATGTTAATGGACTGGTGTTGGTATGCAGAGAACACTCCGGGGAGCAGAGAAGGGCAACAATGCTGCTGGCAGGGGGAGAGCTGAGCTGGCTGCTGGGGCTCTGGGGCAGGACTGGGAACGTGCCTGCCTTGAGACCCTCCGAGTTTTGGGTTCCCCACCTGACCCTGAGAGAGCAGCAGCCTCTTTGCAGCGGCCTCGGGCAGAGCAACCACTCAGGGCCTCCTGTCTGCACCGCTGGCCTGGTGTGGGCAGCACCAGCACCAGGGGCTGGGTGTGACCCCTGGCAGGAGGGGAGCTGCGAGGCTTTGGGCACCCAAAAGTGCTCCCCTTCTCCTGGGATTGGGCATCAGGAGGAATTTCCTCCTGGAAAGGGCTGTCAGGCGCTGGAAGGGGCTGCCCAGGGAGGTTTGGAGTCCCCAGCCCTGGGGGTGCCCAAGGAAGGACTGGACGTGGCACTCAGTGCTCTGGGGGACAAGGTGGATGGCAGGTTGGACTGGATGATCCTGGAAGGGTTTCCCAGCCCCAGTGACTCTGGGATTATGTGGTTCTGCACAGGTTGTTGCTGGAGGTGCTTGCTGAGCTCCTGCATTGCCACCCCTGGGCTCGCTGGCACAGGCAGGGCCAGAGGGTCTGGCAGTGTGACAGTGGCTCCAGGGGAGAGGGACACGATTCCCAGTGGCCAGAGCTGAGCACCCTCCTGCCACAGGTGGACTGATGGAGGGGGAGTGCCCAGTGAGATCTGTCCTTGGGGGGTTTCATCCTTGTCCCACAGAGCTGCAAGGGTGGAATGTCCTGCCCTGTGCAGGAATCCCCTGCCCTGCAGGGCTGTGGGTGCCCTGAGGTGGGACAGGAGGACTCATTAGCAAAGGAAGTTTGTAAGGAGAGAGACCCTGCACAAACTAAGACCATGAGCAACCCCTGGAGCTGTTCCACAGCCCTGAGGGGACCTGGGCTCTCCAAGCTGGTTGTGGTGAGCTGCCCACCCTGCCCTTGTCACTCCCCACTGGATCACTGCCCCCTCAGCACTGGAGAACATGGAGAGCCCTTAAATGGATGAGGAACCCGAGAAGACGCCTCCAACAACCAGCGCCTGGAATTCCCTCCCTCCTTCCCCGCTCTGTTTTTTCCACTCCCTGCCTTTACAGCCCCTGATGGCTCCCAAATTCCAAGTGCACAAGGTGTTACACGGGCCAGGCTTCCGTGGCTGCTTATTATTCACAGCAGAAGCAGCCCGAGACAGCAAATTGCTTTGTTGATCCTGTGAAGGGAATCGATCCTCGCAGAGCTCAGCGCGGCTGACACGTTCAGGGCAGGGAAGGATGTTCCCACTGGGGCTGGGGGGGTGGCCCAGCCTTGCTGAGCTCCAGCCTGGGATTGACTCGTGGGCTTTGGAGGCCAGAAGACCCAGCTGGGGCTGTGTGAGCACCTGCCCAGGGGTTAATTCTGCCTGCAGAGCCCGGGACGCGCCCTGGGCGTGAGGGGGAACTGAAATCAGGGGGGTCCAACCGAGCGTGGGGGGGGTGACCCTGAGGAACAGGGGGAGATGGAATCCTGAGGATGTGGAATCATGAGAAACAGAGAAAAAAAAAAAAACAACATGAGATGAGAAGCAAACACAGGATTTAAATCAGCAAAACACAAGGAAACATCATGGAAAACATCCCGGGAAAGAGCTCCCAGTGGGTTCCAGTGCTGTGCATGAACCTCCCCATCGAACAGGAGGTGCTGGTGTTCAACCAGGCTCGGGTGAAACCTGTAAATCAAATAATTTCCACGTCTCAAAGGCTGCTGGAAGCGCCGGCAGAGCCCAGTTTGACTTTCCCCTGTGCTGATCCGGAGCCGGCGCTTTGCCACTCCAGCATCTTTCCCCGACAGTTCATTGATTATCCAGCTGGAAGGGACAACAGTCATAAATTCATTTGATCTTGTTTATGGTATTCGTCTGTCAGACTTCCCTGAATCGATTCCCATTTAAATCAGAGTATTTCTCACAGAGGAGGGAGGGGGAAAAACCATCTGTGCATGGCAGAAAACTCTCCTGAGCCCTCCCTGGCTCGGGCTGCAGCCCTTCTCAGCCACAGCAGGGCCGGGGGCACCCAGGGCTCCCTCTGGACTCACTGGGATGAGCTGGCACAGACAAGGATTCAGAGGAAGGGCCAAAAATAAACCAGTGGATGGGGAGAAACAGCCCTGGAGCCACAGTGGGCTGGGATTTGGGGTTGCTGGTTTGGTTCAGTAGTTTTGGGGTTCCTGTTGCTCCAATGCAGGTGAGTTACTGCCTTCATCCCCACGCTCCCCACTTGGAATAAAGTGGGAATAACTGGGGTTTTTCCCTAATTTTAGCATGTATTGCATGATATGACAGGTTGCCCAGAGAAGCTGTGGCTGCCTCACCCCTGGAAGTGTCCAAGGTCAGGTTGGAGCAACCTGGGCTGGTGGGAGGTGTCCCTGTCCATGGATGGGGAACTGGATGAGCTTTAAGGTCCCTTCCCACCCAAAGCATTCCATGATTCCATGACATCACTGGGGCAGCACTGCCAAGCTCAGCTCTTCAGTGAGGTCTCTGCTGTCCACACGTGGCCCAGGATTCCCTCTGGAAGCAGCCCTGGGATGTGACCCAGGATTCCCTCTGGAGGCAGCCCTGGGATGTGACCCAGGATTCCCTCTGGAGGCAGCCCTGGGATGTGACCCACAGCAAGCAGTGCCTTCCCTTCCCCAGGGAGCTCAGCCAATTAACAGTGTGCCCATCGTGCTGCTGTAATTGCACCTTACAATGCTCCAAACAGCAACCAAAACAGAGAAAAAAAAATAAAATAAAAATAAATGGTAGCTGGGACTAGAGACTCGAAAATCCATTAAGGGATTTATTTTTTATTCTTTTATTTTACCCAATACCTTGGGGGGTTGAAAGCTCATCTGCATGTTACTGCTCCAAATGGAAAACCAGAATAAATGCATATTTGAAGCAATAAAAGCCCTTTCGTACTAAATCTGAGTACAAATTAACAATTACTAGTGCTGTCTAATGCCTTTCTGCCTCAACACGTTCATTTAACAGCCTTTCTTTTATCTTCAATGCTCCAGTTCATTTTTTTTTTTTCCTTCCAAGATTCTTATTGCGAGGTCGGGGAGGGGAGTGTTGTTTTGTTTTGGGGTGGTTTTTCGTGTTTGCTTTTTTTTTTTTTTTTCTTTCTTTCTAATTCAGCAGCGGGAGGAAATGATTTTATTTGCTTTTTGGGCGGGAAAAAGGCAGGAAAAAAAGGGGCAAGAGAAGGGAAGGAAGGGAGGCACCTCGGGCTGGGCGGGGGATGCTGCAGCCTCACCCCTCACCTCTGCTGCAGGTGATGGCACAGCCCCGCCCTGAGCGGGATTTTGGGAGGAGGGGATGCTGGTGGGCATTGGATCCTCCTCCTCGGGGGGGGGAAAATGTCCCTGCCCACCTCGGGCATAAGCCCAGGGGAAATGGAACTGCCAATGGCGAGGGGAAGGTGTCCCTGCCCACTGCGGGGGGTTGGAACGAGATGGTCTTTAAGGTCCCTTCCAAGCCAAAACCGGTCTGGGATTCCACGAGAAGGCAAATCCTGACACGGAGTATCCACCCATCACCAGCATCAGCATCATCATCAGCATCCCGGCACAGACACGGGGGTCAGAGGGGGGTCCAAGCAAAGCTGCCCCAAGATTTCCCCCCTCTCTTCCTTTTCGGGGTGGCGATGGAAAAGGAAGGAAGGAAGGAAGGAATCAGCGGTGGAGCGAACCGAGGGCACGGGAACAGAAGGTTCCCCCGCCAGCCCCGCTCGAGTGCCGCGTGTTCCCTCTTCACAGCCCATTAGGTTTATGGGGGAGCGCAGGGCACAGCCGGGAACTGCTGCTGATTAGCGCTCTGCAAACAAGCGGGGCCGATGGAGCCGAGCACGGAGGGGAGAACAATCCCGGGGAAAGCTCTCCAGGCACATCCAGGGATTCTCCAGACCGTGCAGCCCCGCAGGTCACGGGAGGGGTGTTGGAAGGGGGAATGTTGGTCTCGTGGAAGGTGTCCCTGCCCACGGAGAGGGGTTTAAAGTCCTTTCCAACCCAAACCGTTCCGTGACACACAGAGTGACATGTCACAAAGCTCTCCCTGCCCTGGGACCCGGCAAGGAACTGGTTCCATCCCCGGCACTGGGGTGGGTGAGCTGCCTCCTCCTCCTCGTGCTTAAGGAGAGAGGGATCCCGAAGAAACCCCCAGGTTCTGAACACTTTCCCGTGCCTCAAACTTTTTGGAGAAGGGCATGAAACATCTCTTTTAAGAAAAGAAACCCATTTGCATGTTTTGCATAGCTCAGCAGGAGACACTGTGTGTTTTTGCTCTCCCCCGAGAGCCGCATCCAGCTCTGCTTTGATCCAGTTCCTCCCAGCATGGATGAAGCCCAGAATCCAGAAACCCACCGGGGATGTGGTGTTTGGAGGAGCTGGGAACACCACAGGCACTTATCATTGCTTGGGACCCCCTGGGACCCCTTTGTGCCCCTCCATCAGAGTGGTTTGGGTTGGAGATCCCCCAGTCCCACCCCCTGCCCAGGCAGGGTCACCCGGAGCAGGTGACACAGGGACACAGGTTGGAATGTCTCCAGAGAGGGAGACTCCACACTCTCCCTGTTCCACAGCTCTGCCACCTCCATAGGAAGAAGTTCTTCCTCATGTTGAGGTGCATCTTGTTGTGTTTGAGGTCTGGGGGTTCTGCCAGAGCCGAGTCTGGCCCAGCAGGGATCAAGGGAGGAAGTTTTGGGGCATTTCCTTGGCAATGAAGGGTTGTCTGAATGACTGAAACAACTGAGCTCCCTTGGGACTCCCAAGCCCTCTCCTTCAAAGTGGTGGGACCCAGTGGCCAGGACAGTGGCCACCATCCCAAAACACCCAAGGGTCTGTCCTGGCTCTGCTGCTCATTATTTATGAGGCCTCCTGATTGTCCTTCCTGGGATGGGGACAGTGGGGTGCTCCCCTCCTGCTGTAGAACCCGGGGAGGTCTCTGACAGGCCCCAAAGGGCCCTGGGGGTCCCTTCCTGGGGGGCTCTGTTGGGTTATTGGGCCCAGTTTAAGATGCAGCTCCCATTTGCTGCCTCCATCCCTCAGCAGGAGCTCCATGTGCTCCGAGAACGCTCGGAAATTCAATTCCTTGCAATCAGCAGCAGAGCCGAGGGCAAGGGGAGAAAGCCAAGAACGTCCCCTCAGTTAATAAGATAACAATTTAACATGTGCTGGGGTTTCATTCCCTCTCCCTCTTCCTCCACTCAAACAGACCAGCAGACATTTGGAGTCGCCTCTAAGTAATTTAGTAGAAAGGCTGCTGTGATTCCAATCCCCCATCCACCCTGTTACCATCCAGCAATGCTTCTTGTCACCAGCCAACGGCATTTAAAATATTTACAGCCCTGTCTTTTCCCTGGGGAAGGATCAGAATAAATCACTGGAGCCGGCGATAAATCAAAAATTAATCTCCCAAAAGCACGAGGCCTGTCCGAGCCCTCAAATAACAAGCAGCGGAATTTATCAGGGAAATTGGTCCTGGTGTCTGGCTGGCACTGCCAGGGGGATATGGATGGGCTGCAAGGGCAGGGAGCTCGGGCAGGGAGCTCAGCCCCAGGGGAGAAGAGAGGTCATGAAATGCCCCCTTCCCTTGGCACACCCGGGGCTTTGTTCCCCCTCTGGCACCTGGAAGTGGGAGCTCCTGCTCCAGGGCGTTCCTGGGACGCTGCCCCAGCATTCCCACCCCTGGAGCAGGGAGTGCTGCTGCTCAGGGGATGAACATCCCGGGGGTTTTAGGCAGCCCTGGGCCCGCTGAGCCCTCGCAGGGGTGGCACAGGCAGAGCTCACAGGGACCAGCAGTGACAGGGACAAGGAGGGGGGTCCCAAGGTCCTTTAAGTGATAACGGTCATTCTGTTTGTCTTTTCCAGAATACACACCCCAAATCTACCCATCCTGTTGGCACATCTTGATAACAACCGGTTTAAACTCATCTTTAATAGGACATTATACTCTGAATCCCCACTGCACTCTGTGGGTGCACCCAGACACGGAGCTGTTGGGACCCTCCCAACCCCACAGCCACAGAGGGGCTGCAGGAGGGCTCAGCTCGCAGCCCACAGGTAGGAAAAAGCTCCCAGAACCCAGGAGGTTCCTGCAAAAAGAGCTGTTATGGTTTTTCCAGGAAAAATCAGAAGAGAAACCGCTGCAACTGCACACAGGGAGAGGACAGGAGCCCTCGGGGCAAGAGGAGTCGCAGAAAATGATTTCCAGGACCATGGAGTCCCCCCTGTGCCCCATCCCCACCTTGTCCCCCAGCCCAGGGCACTGAGGGCCACGTCCAGCCCTTCCTTGGACACCTCCAGGGACGGGGACTCCATCCAGGAGGGGATGGCCAGGGGTTTTCTGCTCCTGGAAACGGGAGGAGAGAGGCCCAGGGGCTGAGCACGGGCTGTCCTGGGGTGCCCTGCCCCGTGGAGGGGCCTTTCCTGGGGACACCAGTGGGCTCTGGCTGCCCCCAGTGCCCCCCTGCACGTGCTGGGTTTTCCAGCAGGGAGGAACAGGTTTCTGCTTCGGATGGAAACAACTCACTGCAGTGAGAGGAGCTGCAAACAAGCAGCTCTGGACTGCTTTGATGTTGATCACAAGTGCAAACAGGGCGAGAGGGAAGCAAAGAGCTCTGATGAAATTCCCTTACAGCCTCTGGAGTGGTTTTTTTCCACAGTAGGAAGACCCTGCAGAGGAGAGGCTGCCCAGCCCCAGGACCAGCTCTAAATCCACCCACAGAGCTCTCAGCACCCTCATTCCTCCATCCCAAGGCCCTGCCATCCCAGCAGTGATCAATCCCCAGCTCTGCCCATCGCTGCACTTTAAAAAGCTGATTTATCTGAATACCAAAATAGCTCTTCCCCCCCCTACCCCACTCCCAGCCATTATATCACTTCTCCTGCAGCAGGCAAAAAAATTTCCTTTTGATCTTTTTTCAGCCCCCCCCCCTTCTTTGCAACAAATTAAGACTAAACTCATCAGTAGTAATTGCTCCCAACAGAGTTCCCACGGGCACCTCCTCGTTCTGCTGCAGCTCAGGATGGAGCTGTTTGGGCAGTCTCACAAAAGACAGAGGAAGGGATTAGAGGAATTTATTGGGATGACCCCAGCAGTGCACAGATAGCGCAAATATTTACCTGGGGGTGGCTGCTGGAGTCCCCTGGAGCACGTGGGGACAGCTCTGGCTCTTCTCTCCCAAACTGCCTCTTATCAAAGCTTCTCCTCACGTTTGGAGCCCACAGAGAGCCCAGGGGAAGGAGGGTGGGTTTTTTTTGTGCTGTTTTTAATACATGTATGCAAACATTGGTTTTCAAGGACCGTGATTTATAAGGTGCCAGAGCTCAAAAGGCTGCCTGACTTAGGCAGCAAATTAACTTGGGAAGTGCCAGAGTGCATTAGTGTGAGTGACAAGCAAACAGCCTGCACCGGGTCAGCGGATTTGTGAGGGGCCTCAGCCCTCCCTTTAATGGAATCACAGAGAGCTCTGATGGGAAATTCATCTCTGTCATAACACCCAGAAGGGGGTTTCCCTGACAGGCAGGTTCCTGGGGTGGAACTCCTGCCCAGCACTGTTTGCAGCAGTGTGGGTGCAGCAGAGTCCTTGTCACCCTTTGGGAGCCGGGCTGGGGACACCAGGGACTCGTGGGCTGCTCCCAGAACACCCAGGCTCTGCTGGGCAGGTCCCTGGAGCTCAGGGAAGAGTCAGGAGACAGAGCTGTGCCTGCTGGAGGAGGGATCTCCTCGAGGTGTGAGCACAGTGCTCAGCATCACGTTTGTTGTTGCATTTCCCTTTCCCTCCCATCTGCCCTCAGCTGTGGCACAATAAACCAGACTGGATGCTCCCAGTGAGAAGGCCCCAGCTCAGCTCAAAAATAGGGGTGAGTAGAACAGAACCATCAAATCCCAGAATCACTGAGGTTGGAAAAGCCCTCCCAGCCCATGGATCCACCCTGTGCCACATCCCCACCTCGTCCCCCAGCCCAGAGCACTGAGTGCCAAGGATTGTGTCCTTCCTTGGACAGCTCCAGAAGTGGGAACTCCACCCCCTCCCTGGGCAGCCCCTTCCAATGACTGACAGCCCTTTCCATGGAGAAATTCCTCCTGCTGTCCTGCCTGACCCTCCCCTGGCACAGCTGGAGGCCGTTCCCTCTTATCCTGTCAAAATATCCCAAGTTGGGAGAGACCCACAAGGATCATCAAGCCCAACTCTTGGCCCTGCACAGAACACCCCAAGACCCCTGGCTCCTTCCTGAGCAACTGATAACATCCCCAAAACTCAGTTTTAAGCAGTAAAACCAAGTTTTATCTTTGGGCATGTCCCTGTCTCCCCACAAACTGCTGCAGGAGGGCCAGGGCTTCCCAACTCCTGCTTGCTCCCTCAGCGCTGAACACCAAGACAGCAAAAGTTTTTATTTATAAAGTTATTCTGAGGTTTTAACAGGTTTTTTACAAAATTTGCCAACTGTATACACACGTGGGTGTGTGTTGACTTGAGTGTTTTGCTTGACAGGAGTTACACAGACGAGAGATTCCTCCCTTCAGAAGAAGAGTCTCCTTCCCTCTCTTCACACCCGTTTCTCCCCCTGCTCACCCCTCTGCCCAGCCATCAGTCACAATCCAGCAGCACATCCATCCACTGTGGAATTTTCTACCCTGGGAGGTTTTGTGGCTCCAGCTCTTCAGTGTTTCTGTTTCTCCCTCCCCCCGGAATCACAAACACTCATCTGCTCACTCCGATTGCTGCTCCGAGACAGACAAACATGGAATGGTTTGGGTTGGAAGGGACATTAAAGCCCAGCCCATCCCACCCCCTGCCATGGGCAGGGACACCTTCCACCAGCCCAGGTTGCTCCAACCTGGCCTTGGACACTTCCAGGGATCCAGGGGCAGCCACAGCTTCTCTGGGCAACCTGTGCCAGGACCTCCCCACTTTCCCAGGCAGGAATTCCTTCCCAATATCCCATCTAACCTCTGAAACCATTCCCCCTTGTCCTGCCACTCCAGGCCCTTGGAAATAGTCTCTCTTCATCTTTTCTGTAGCTCCTTCAGGTCCTGGAAGGCCACAGTTCGGTCACCCTGAAGATTCTCTCTTCTCCAGGCTGAACAATCCCAATTCTCCAGCCTTTCCTCCCAGCAGAGCCTCCTCAGCCCGGAGCCAGCTGCTCTGCTGAGCAAACTCCAGCAGGGCCACAGCTCCACACACCCTTCACCCAGACAAATTAACTGTTTTCCACCCATTCTTCACTAAAATCAGCCCAGCTCCTCACCCAGCGTCCCGCAGAGCCTGCCAGCAACACGGGATTTATGGATTGCTTCTGATTTACGCTTGTTGGGTTTTATTCTCACCACCACCCTGCTTTATGTGGCATTTCTTCCACTCCTATTTGTCTCCTCCTTACAGATGGACATGCCAGGGGAGGGAGGGTTGGACTTCAGAGCTGGTTGCAGAAGGAACATCTCAATACCTGGAGACCTGGGCTGCAGCAGTTCTGCCAAGACCTTCCCCAAACCTCCTCCTCAAAGCAGCAGGAAGCTCTTCACAGTCCTGCAAAAGGGCTCTTTATTTACCACAATTACCACCAAGAACCCACAGAAAGAAACAAATCATGGAAAAATTGCTAGACAGCCTTTTCCTGCCAAAACTAAGGCTGCTCTTGGCTCAGGCTTTGGTTGTCTGGTGTCGTGCAGAGAGATTTGCTGCTTCCCTGGAGGGAAAGGGATGTTCTGGCCCTGTTGTCCCTCAGATTTCCTGGGATGGGGTGTTCTGGTGAGCACAGGAGAGGATGAGGCACAGGGACACTGTCACTGGAGATGGAGGCAGAGAGGGGAGGACAGAACTCGCTCCCTCGGAGCATCTGAGCTGGTCAAGGCGTGAGGGGCTAAAACTGGTGCCCACCTGACATGCTGAAAGGCAGCTGGGGCTGCCACAGTCACTCTTCCAAATCCTGGGGTGTTGATCTTGCAGCAGTTCTCTGTATTTACCCTGAGAGCCCCACGGCAGGAGCAGAGCTGGCAGCTCCTCCCTCTCCTCCCTGGAGCTGCTCTCCAGCTTTCTGATCATTTCAGTGACCTCTGACAGCAGATCCCAGGTCGGGAAAGATGAGTCCAGGTTCATCTTGGCTTCCCCAGGGACAGGGAGGAGTTTGGCCACTGAAAACAGGGTCCAGAGGCACCTCCAGCTGCTCAGGGATGGGTGGGTGCACCAAGCAGGAGCAGCATTAGTTTTCCAGCACCCAGGTGGTCAGATCAGGTTGGGAGATGAGCTGTGGAAGCCACTGCCAGCCCAGGAAACTCAGATTATCCCAGCTGGGCTCTGGTTCCCTGTGCCACAGGGATGTTCCTCGAGGCACATCCCCCCCCTCAGTGACTCCTTCGGTGCTCACAGACATCACCTCCAGCTTTGACGTGTTGGGTGGCTGGTGACAAGGGCTTCTCCTGCAAGGAAGCTCCCAGCCTGAGCTGGAGGGGAGAGCTGGGTGTGGGACAGCTCCTCCAAGCACCAAAAGGAGGGAGAACTGGGAAAGCATCTCCCTCTCTGCAGGCACAGGGATGTGGTGGAAGGGTGGTGTCCAGAACTCAGGTTTTTTTTTTTCCTCTGGCTGGATTCAGTTTTAAATTGCTTTGCTTCCTCTGAAGTCTCCCTGGGAACTTTCCCATAAGGCTCATCTAAACTTTTCTCTCTTGATTTTCGACTCAGTGAAAGCCTTCATGGAATTTGCCCTCCTTGGGAGAAAGGTAAAGCCTGGTTTTCATTAGAACAACAAACAAAACAATAAAAGCTTGAGTTTCCAGATGAAATGTTTCATTGTTCAGCTGTCAATCACCTTCTGGCTTTTCCTTTTTTTTTTTTTTTCAGGCTGGTGATGGAGGGAAAACCCAAGCCCCAAACCTTGGGAATTTTGCCCTTTCAACATGTCCAGGTCTTTCTCTGGGATCCACTTTGCTCTTCCCTCCCTGGGACGGTGCAGAAATCCTGTCCTGCCCTCGCTG
>JAWWLV010000082.1:3173382-3194490 GCA_035041135.1 Platyrinchus mystaceus
GCAGCCACAGCTTCTCTGGGCAACCTGTGCCAGGGCCTCCCCACCCTCCCAGGGAACAATTCCTTCCCAATATCCCACCCTCCTTCTGCCAGGAAAAGGGGGTTGGGTTGTCTCAGCAGCTCCTACTCCAAGGAAGCACCTTCAAAGCCCCGGCCGGGGCAGAGAAGCTGCTGCTTTTCTAGAGCACAAATTGCAACAAACCTTGGTAAGGGGTTTGCCAGGTGTAAATGGGGGGATAAGATCCTAAAATTCCAGCTGGAGGCCAGAGCGTGGCTTTGCTGTCGTGGCCGGGGTGAGGGGACAGGCAGCACAGGGTGGGACTCATGTGGGGATCCCCCACGTCACCCCATCACCCTGGGTGGGTTGGTTGCTTTAGGCAGGGGTGAAGCTACTGAAGAGCTGAGGCAGGAACACCCTCCCATCCCAGGAACACCCTCCCATCCCAGGAACACCCTCCCATCCCAGGAACACCCTCCCATCCCGGGAACAACCTCCCAGACCTGGAACATCCTCCCGCCCCGGGCACATCCTCCCCATCCCTCGAATACGCAGAGCAGCATAATACACCCGAATTTAATAAAAACGCCTCAAACAGACAAAGTTTTTCCTTTTGCCAGCTGCTTAATTAAATTGCCTAATGCTGTTTGCGGTGGCAGCACAAACTCCGGTGTTTAAAGCCCGCGGTGTTGCCATGGAGCTCACCCGCGGCTGGCGCGGCTGTGCCGGAGCATACAGATGAGGGCGATGCTGGGCTGGGCAGGGGGGGCGGTTGCCGCGTTACACGGGGAGATTCGGAGCCTTTTCCTCCCTTTATTTGCCTGTTTGTTTTCTGACGTGGCAGCAAACTCCCTGCCAAGGGTTGTGGCGCTCGGGAAAAGCGGCTGCTTTTCCGCCCCCGGGGCTCTGAGGGTGTTTGCTGGGAGCAGGGGCGGCTGAGACGTCCCAGCCTGCATTTACTGGGTGGGCTTAGATGGGATATTGGGAAGGAATTGTTCCTTGTGAGGGAGGTGAGGGCCTGGCACAGGTTGCCCAGAGGAGCTGTGGCTGCTCCATCCCTGGGAGAGTCCAAGGCCAGGTTGGAGCAACCTGTGCTAGTGGAAGGTGTCCCAGGGCAGGGGATGAGCTTTAAGGTCCTTTCCAACCCAAACCATTCCAGGATTCCATGATTCCCCCCCTCCTGCCCCAGGCAGGACTGTGAGGCTGGATCCTGCTCCCACCCCATTCCCACGGGCTGGCTGAGGACTGGAAACAGCAAAAGGCACCGGGGGTGGGCGAGGGCGGGGGGAGGATTTTCCCACAGCCTCCAAGTGCCGTGTCTCATCCGCCTGCGCCGCTACCGGCGGGGTGACGGGGACGGAAAGGTTCCTCAGCGCCCTGCCGGAGCTCCGAGCACTCACCCGGAACAGACAGGGCCCTGGCAGGAGCACAGGGCCCCTGGGAGATGCCATCCCTCGGGAATGTCACTGTGGAGAGCCGCTGGAGCCGCGGGCTGAGCCCGGCCCGGGCACCCCCTCCCTGTGCTCATGGGGGGTGGGTGCCATCGCCCCCTTCCTGGCAGCGCTGGGGGGGCCATCGGGCTCTTGTGGCTGCAGGAAGGGAGAGGGAAGGCCAGGAGGGCCCTTCCCAGGCTCAGCTGCAGCCATTTATCTCCCGAATCCAGGCTATCAGACAGATGACAGAGGGAGAGAGGCAGCAGGAGCGAGCGCAGACCAAGGCTCCTTCCCTGGGTGATTTATCTCCTGGCTTCATCCAGCAAACTTGCTGATGAAAAGACTCTTCCCTTCTCTGTGCCTCATCAATTCTCATTCTCGCTGCTTTTCTATTTCCCCCCCGCCCTTTCCTTGGGTTTCTCTTCCCTTCCCTGCAGCTCCTGCACTCCCCATCTCCCTTTGCTCCCCATCTCCTGGCCCCATTCTCTGCTGGTCTCTTTGACCCTTTCTTTCCTTCTCCTTTTCACCTCTGATCCCCCTTCTTTACCTCCCTGTGGCACTTTCATTCCCTTTATTCCTCCTCCTTCCATCTTTCCCTGCTGTATCCCCCCTTTCCATCCCTGGCTGGAATGGAAAGAGGTTCCTTGAGCATCAACAGTAAGTGCCACCACAAACAGCATTTATACGTGGGGGAGAAATCCAGTCTTGGATGGAGGCAGAAGCCACAGAAATACCACAGGGAGCTGAGGGAACTGGGTAAACACTGGGAAATTATGGAAGAGACGTGGCATCCCTGGTTGGGGTAGGGAGATAAAAAGGAAACTGGGGTGTTTTCCACTTCCATGCAGCAAATATTTCAGTCTCTTGAATCTACATTTTTGGAGAAAAACAATCTGGGAGCAGAATCATCCCAGGCTCCTGCTGTCCCTGCTGTCCCTGCTGCTGTCGTGCTGCAGCCCACGCCGGGAATGAGCCGGGAATGAGCCAGGAATAGCAGCCGGGAGCTGCTGGAGCCGGCAGGGAATGTGGCACCCGCGGCCTCTGGGGGGTCCCGGTCCCTCCTTGTTCCCACAGACCTTCCTGCAACCACGACCCCGCCGTCCCCTTCCCCTTCCTGCCTTCCCCAAGGCTCCTGTTATCCCAGGCAGTGTCTTCCCACCTCCTGCACAGGCGGCAAATCCATCTGTCTTGGAGAGGAGATGGGATCTGGGCTCCCTGGGAGGCACCACTTAACCCCGTGGCTCCAGCCTGAGCTCTCCATTTATTTGCCTCAGTCCCGGCTCCCTCCACTTCCCTGCCTTGCTCTGAGCCTGTCTGGGGGGAAATAAAGGGATTGGGGGCACAGCCAGTGCTTTGCTGCTGCTGGAGAGTCAGGGATGGATGGGCAGGGTGGGAGTTTGGGGGGATGATGTGCACGGGAATCACTGCAGAGTCACACACAGGGAATGGATCTGTGGGAATTGTGGCTGCCCCAGCCCTGGAATGTCCCAGTCCAGGTTGGATGGGGCCTGGAGCAACCTGGCCTAGTGGAAGGTGTCCCAGCCCCTGGGGTGAGATGAGCTCTGAGGTCCCTTCCAACCCAAACCATTCCATGATCCTCTGATTCCATGACCCCACTATCCCCCTCAAGGTCTGGGTCTCCCCTGGACCGGCTCTCCCCCAGGACCCCCATCCCTGACCCTCGGCATGGGGATGCAGCTCCATGGGAGGAGGCTTTGGAGCCCAAATGGAAAACCAGTGGAATGAAAAGTGGCTGTGGAGCTGCAGGAGCACCTGCTCCATCCCCCCATCCATCTCGGGAGCAGCACAATGAGAGGCCAAGCGGGTCTGCACGTTACCTGCAGGCTGCTCCAGAGCCTAATTAAGAAATAATGAACCTGGCTTTGCTGGATAATGGATAAAAACCAAGCAGCAGGTCCTGCCCTCTCCATCCCTGTCTCTGTGCCACCCCCAGGAATGGAGGGAGCAGCTCCCAGGGTGTCACTGGTTTGTTCCCCGCAGCAGGGACCCCACACAGCCAGTGCTCCCCCTGCCCAGCTTGCTCCTTGTCACTTGAAACCGTGAAATATGAAGTTTAGTCCCCAGATTTTCCTGCAAAAATGCCATTTTCCTGCAAGCTCTGATCCTGTGACTCACACAAACACCTGGATTGTTACAGCATCATCCTGTATCCCGGACTTTTCACAGCCATCAGTGCTGCAGCCCCGTCCTGTGCCGGGAAAAAGGGATAAAACCCAGTCACAGACACAAACCAGCAGAGCTGAGGGACCTTCCCTGGAAAATGGGGTTGGAACAAGGTGTCTTTTCTAGTCCCTGCTTCACATCCTTGAGAAAACAACTGAAAAAATCCCGTTCCTCCATATTGTTTCTTTCAGGAGAGAAGGTTCTCTGATATTTTAGTGGCTGGAATGTTTCGCAGTCACTGAAGTGCCCGAGCACTTAAAAAGAAAGCCGTGGGTCCGTCAGAAGGAGGCAGAAATCAATAGATCCGTCCTCTCCTTTCATGCTGCTTCTCCAGGAGCTGGTTTAAAAGGCAGTGCCCTCACGGCAGGAAGGGAGGGAAGCGTGAGGGATCAATTCTGGAGCAAGGCTGGGATGAGTCGGTGCCGAATAAACTTTGGTTGGAAGCCCTTTCCAGGGGGAGCAGCGTGGTGAAAACACAGAGCTGCCGGGGAAGAAACTTTCCCACCCTGGCGGCTTTTTAATGTTTTTCCTGCTGCGTGAGAGTCTTTTAAGCAGGAGAAGCTTCGGGGCTCGGTTTGATTGGTGTCAGCGTGGGGTGGGAGGGCTGGAGCAAAGCGAGGAATTGGAGGTGGGGTGGGGGGTGGATCCCGCTCCTCTGGACCCCGGGGCTGGATGGGGAGAGGGGCAGGAGGGGCTGGGGGGGCTCAAACCCACGGCAGCCCCTCAGTGAACACCCCAACGAGGAACCCCAACCCCTCATCCCCAAAGAGGGGCCAAGGCAAGGGGGCAGAGCTGGGACTGCACCCGGCACAGAGGGGGTTAAGGAGCCTTTGCTCGGACTCAGGTCCCTCTGTCCCGAGTCCTCCCCTAACACGACCTGTTGTCTTTCAGGAACGACCTTGAGGAGGAGCCCGAAAGATGCCGAAATGAATCACTTGGGGAGGAGGAAGAGGCGAAGCTCTGACTGAGGCGGTGCCGGCCCTGCTGTTCCGTGCTCTGGGTTTGGGGCAGGGTTGGGTTGGGGGGACACAGCCGGAGCTGAGGGTTCCGGGGGCTCCCATGGAGCATCTCCTCCCTCGGGTGCTGTTCCTCTGAGCCTTTCCTGCCCGGCAGGAGCTGCTCCCACCAGCCCAAGATGAGCTGCCTCCAGCCCAGCTCCCTCCTGCTGTGCGTGGTGGCCGCCGCCGCCATCCCCACGGTGCCCTGGAAGGTGAGGTGTCCCCCGCAGTGCGTGTGCCAGATCCGGCCCTGGTACACGCCGCGCTCCGTGTACCGGGAGGCGGCCACGGTGGACTGCAATGACCTGTTCATCTCCTCCGTGCCCCGGGACCTGCCCGAGGGCACCCAGACCCTGCTCCTGCAGAGCAACAACATCGCCAGGCTGGAGCAGAGCGAGCTGGACTACCTGAGGAACCTCTCGGAGCTGGACCTGTCGCAGAACAGCTTCTCCGACGTGCGGGACTTCGGGCTCCAGGACATGCCCCAGCTGCTCAGCCTGCACCTGGAGGAGAACCAGCTGTCCCAGCTGCCCGACGGCAGCTTCCCCGGGCTGGGCAACCTGCAGGAGCTGTACCTGAACCACAACCAGCTCCGCAGCATCGCCCCCCGCGCCTTCGCCGGCCTCGGCGGCCTCCTGCGCCTGCACCTCAACAACAACCTGCTCAGGGCGGTCGACAGCCGCTGGTTCCAGATGCTCCCCAGCCTGGAGATCCTCATGATCGGAGGCAACAGGGTGGACGCCATCCTGGACATGAACTTCAGGCCCCTGTCGAACCTGCGGAGTTTGGTCCTGGCGGGGATGAACCTGCGGGAGATCTCGGACTACGCCCTGGAGGGGCTGCGGAGCCTGGAGAGCCTCTCGTTCTACGACAACAGGCTGGCAGACGTCCCCAAGCGGGCCCTGCAGCAGGTGCCCAGCCTCAAATTCCTGGATCTGAACAAAAACCCGCTGCAGAGGGTCAAGCAGAGCGACTTCACCAACATGCTGCACCTCAAGGAGCTGGGGCTCAACAACATGGAGGAGCTGGTGTCCATCGACCAGTTCGCCCTGATCAACCTCCCCGAGCTGACCAAGCTGGACGTGACCAACAACCCCAAGCTGTCCTTCATCCACCCCAACGCCTTCCACCACCTGCCCCAGCTGGAGACCCTCATGCTCAACAACAACGCCCTAAGTGCCTTGCATAAGCAGACGGTGGAGTCGCTGCCCAACCTGCAGGAGATCAGCATCCACAGCAACCCCATCCGCTGCGACTGCGTCATCCGCTGGGTCAACAGCACCGACACCCACATCCGCCTCATCGAGCCGCAGTCCACGCTCTGCGCCGAGCCCCCCGACCTCCGCCGGCGGCACATCCGCGACGTGCCCTTCCGCGAGATGACGGACCAGTGCCTGCCCCTCATCTCCGCCCAGAGCTTCCCGTCCCGCCTGGAGGTGGCCCACGGGGACAACGTGTCCCTGCACTGCCGGGCGCTGGCGGAGCCGGACCCGGAGATCTACTGGGTGACGCCGTCGGGGGCGAAGCTGGTGCCGTTCGGGGCCGGCGGGCGCTACAGGGTGCACTCGGAGGGCACGCTGGAGATCCGGGGGGTGGCGGCGGCCGAGGCCGGGCTCTACACCTGCGTGGCCCACAACCTGCTGGGGGCCGACACCAGGAGCGTTCGCCTGCTGGTCAACCGCTCCTTCCCGCTGGGCCGGGACGGCCTGGAGCTGGTGGTGGCAGAGGTGCAGCCCTACCACATCCTGCTGGCCTGGAAGCCGCGCCTCAACACCGTCTCCTCCAACCTCACCTGGTCCAGCCGGCCGGCGGGCGCCGGGGCGGGCGCGGCCCGGCTGCCCACGGGCACCCACAGCTACAACGTGACGCGGCTGCGCGCGGGCACCGCGTACCGCGCCTGTCTGCACGCCGCCCTGGCGGACTCGCCGGCCGAGGTGGCCTGTGTGAGCGCCAGGACTAAGGAGGCCGCCCCGGGGCGGGGGTTCCTGCCGGCCCCGCGGGCCCTGCTGGTGGTGCTGGCGCTGTGCCCGCTGCTGCTGCTCGGCGCCGCGCTCCTGGCTCGGTGTGGAGCACCCCGAGAGCTGCCCCGGGGCGCCCGGGCCGTCAGGGTGGTGTATCCCGTCCACCCCGCCCTGGGGCAGCCCTGGGCTCGGGGGCAGAGCAGGGGGCAGCTCCTGGCCGTGGAGGTGCAAGCGGCACCTCCGGACTGCTGAAGGCTGGCGGGGCTGAGGGAGGGGAGGGAGAAACTTATTTTTTACCAAAAAAAAAAAAGAAAAAAAAAAAAGAAAAAAACCCCAACAAAAACTGAACTGCAAAACTGGAGCAACAGCGACGAAAAACAAAACTGAACGAACAAAAAAAGGGGTTTCGTGGGCTTGACCCAGAGTCGAGGTGGGGTGGGGGGAGAGGAGCAGAGATGCCCAGGGGGCTGGCAGGGCCTCCCCCTGGTCCTGGCGGGGTCTGGATCCGTGTGCAGGCTCGGGATGTGTCCGTGGCTCCCAAAGCACCCACTGGGAGGGCTCGGAGGGGCCCGAGCCCCGAGGGGGGACGATGCCCCGAGCAGTTGAAGAGCCATAAGGATGATCAGCTGATCACCCCTCCCCGTGTCCCCCTGGCACCAGAGACACCCCAGAGGTGTCACCTCCTTCGCTGGACTGTCCCTGGTTCGGAGATACAAGAAAAAGAAAAGCCTTTTCCTTTGGGATCCATGGTGGGCTTTGGTTTCTTTTTTTGGTTTTTTTTTTAGCATTCGGATAATCAGCCCCAAACCACCCCCAGTGCCACCCCCTGCCCTGTCATTGCTGTCGGCTGGGGGGGGAGCAGAGGGCACAGGAGGGGATTTTGGGGTCAAAAGAAACGGAAATGGTGATGGTGACACATCTCAACTGGCATCTCTGCAGGGCTGGGCACCTCCTGCCAGAGCTGGATGGATCCCTTGTCCTGCAGGTGCAGTCTCAAGGGTGCTTTGTAAACTTTTGTGGATAGTGTTAAAAAAGGGGGAAAAAAAAGGGAAAATAGGAAGAAAAGGGGGGAGGAAGTTCTTGGTTTTCTGGTTTTGTCTATAAAAAAACAAGGGGAAAAAATGAAATGCTGGGGTGCAGCTGGAGGGCTCCGTGGCAGGGACCCCAAATTTAGAGCCCAAGGAGCGTTTGGACAACACTCTCAGGGTCAGGGTGGGATTGTTGGGGTGTCTGTGCAGGGCCAGGGGTTGGACTGGATGGTCACTGTGGGTCCCTTCCAGCTCAGGACATTCTGTGATTCCATGATTCTGACACACGTGTGGCCCCAAAAAAACACCCCCAAGGTGGGCACAGGAACGTCCAGAGCCAGGGAAAGAGCCAGGGAAAGGCATTCCAGCCACGCCTGGGGGTGATGGGGTGCAGGTCCCAAGTTATACCCCCACAGCCCCTGAGTGCAAAGAGCTCAGAAAGGACCAGAAAAAACCTAAAGGCACAGTAAAAAACTGCTCCAGCTTCCCATCCATCTCCCAGCACAGGCGAGATGGGTCCCTGCTGGACACGCTCGGGCTCAGCCAGGCACGAGAAACGACTCCTGTGCCTTGGCTGGCTGATTATTTCGGAGGGAAATGGCTCTCCCTGGTCCCCCCTTCAGCCCCCCCAGCACGTGTTCAGGACCTGTGTTGATCTCCAGGGCCCTGAGCACGAGCTGGAAGTTAAATGCAGGCTTAAACACTGGGCTGAACTCGGGCCATGATCTGCTGTGGGGGTTTGGCTGCAGATCTGAGCCCCCGCTCAGGTGAGCAGCTCCCCGTGCCTGCAGATTCCAGGCCTGGAACAGCCTTTCCCCTCTGCCTCTTGGAAACGTGGATGCAAAATGCTTTGTTCCCCGTGGCTCAGCTGAGGTGGTGCTGGAACACGTGGGAATGGTTGTGGATTGATTTCCGTGGTGTGAACACGGCCCTGATTTGATCCTGCCGAGGGCTGAGCCCCGGGAGCGTCTCCCACCCCCTCCACCATCCCATTCCCGGCAAAAACCATCATCATTCCACCAAAAAACCCCAAGGACCGAGCCCCTTAAAGGCTGGGATTTTGTAGGAGTAGAGAAACAACCTCTTTGATGACTGGGAGGGAGGGGGAGGCTCAGCCTGAGCTGCTCTGCTCCTGCACCGCCGAGATCGACGTTCCAGATATGGGCAATTAATTTGATTTCCTTTGAAACTGGAGCAATCTGAGGAGCTCTGGGCAGGGGGAGGCACCCACCACTCCCTGCAGGGCTGGTCTCCCAGGGGGATCCCCCCACTGTGTCCCCCCGGGTGGGGAATCCAGCCCAGGCTCCCCATGGGACATGAGGGGCCAAATCGCCCCCAAATCACCCCCAAAATGCTGTGAGCCCCCCCCATTCCCTCCCTCCTTCCAAGGGCAGCAGCTGAGAGCACTGTAGGTGCCTCATCCACTATTTATTGTTGTTGTTATTTATTATTAAAGCCCCAACCAGCCTTTCCCAGGCCCCGTGCTGAGGGAAACGCTCCATAAACCATTCCCTGCTCCCAGGCTGGGATGGGGAACGTGGAGCTGGAGCAGCTGCAGGCAGAGCATCCCCAGCACCATCCCTGTTATCCAGGGGGATGGAGGGAGTCCCTTCCTCCTGCAGAGACCACAGCCAAGTTGTGGGAGTCTGGGTTCTCCACCCAGGAGGCTTTGCTGGAGCACACCAGGGATGTTTTGGGGTGCAAAGCCCGAGATTTCGGAGTGAAAAGCAGGGAGAACAGGGATTTTCAGGCACTTTATATCCCCTTCCAGGGGGAGCAGCCCCATGGGTGCTGAGGAGGGGTCATGCAGGGGCTCAGCTCCCAGCCCAGAGCACAGAGGATGCCGCAGAAGCCAGGGATGCTCTGGAAAAAGGGAAGCAGGGTTTGACCCGGGATGCTCCCGACTCCAGGGCTCTTTGCCCGGCCCCCCAAGGGCAGGGCAAGCACAGGGCAGCCCAAAATAGAACCAACATGTTGTGCTTTTTCCCCTGGAGCAGCAGCAGTAATTAACCAGCCAGCAGCTTTATGGGCACCAGGGGATGGCACTTCCCATTCCCGAGCTCTCAGAGACGCTCTGGACAAGAGGATCCCAAATTTCTCAAGGCCAAGAGACCGTCACCGACCCCAGAGACCCCCTCAGCCGAGCCTGGGGGGCTCAGTGGGGCTGGGGGGGTGAGCAGGGGTGGCCTCCAGCACCTCGTGGTCGTCTCCATCCATCCGGGATGTCGAAGGTTTGGTTGGAAATGGTTTTCCTCACCTCCAGGTTTCTCCCCCATAACCCACCATTCCTTGGCTGTTCTTCAGGTTTGATTTCTCCTTTTCTTCCCCTTTTTTTTTTTTTTTAATTTTTTCATTTTATTTATTACCTTGACTTTGAGAATAGGAGTAAAAGTCCTCCTTTCTGCTCCTCCTCCTCATTCTCCTCCCCAACAGCATCGTGGATCTCATGCAATGGAGCTTCTCCCAGCAAAGCCAGTGAGAACATTGTGTGCCAGGCTCTATTTTAAGCACCCAATAAAACTGATTTTTGGAGTGGCTCCATCACTGTGTCCTTCCTTCCCACAGCCCTTGGCCCCTGCCGAGGTCCCACGTCCCCAGCACCCATCACTGGGTGCTGCTGGGCTCCTGCTGCTCCATCCCTGCCTGCTCCAGGCTCTGGGAGGAGCTGACACGGGTTTATTAGCTCGTTAGGGAACCAAATCAGGCCTCTCCTCCTCCTGCTCCTCTCTCCAGCACTTCCTCAAGAATGATTTAAATTAAACCCCGACCTCCCTGGGAAATGTCAGCAGCGTTATCCATATGCATGATGCCATTAGGATGGAGCAGGTGCAGCTCCCGAAACCTGCAGGAGAAATCTCCCTGTCAGTCAATCTCCCCAGCAAACAGCTCCTTCCAGGCACTCCAGCTCTGCCCCCCCTCAAACCACAGCTGGGGAAACTGAGGCACAAAGTTGTGACTTGCTTGGTGACATCCCAGAGCCCCCAGAGCAGGGAGGAGGCGAAGGCAGGAGAGAGGGAAGGGAAATTCCAGGTTGTTCGTTCCCTGCCCCTGTTGGATCATCCCAGGAGGCCCCAGGAAAAGGGTCCAGGTGGGGAAATGAGGCTCAGTTCAATGGAAAACAGCCAGGAAGGAGAGGTGGGAATGGGCTGAAAAAGAACCCAGCAAGGACTGTCCCAGGCTGGCTCCAGAGGGGAATGCAGAGCTGCTGCTGTTCCTGCTGGACTTTGCACACACAGGCGTTGGTGCAAGGCAGACACATCCCAGGAAGGGCAGTCCCTGCTCCCTGGAAAGGACACACAGGAGGATCCCAGGCTGCTCCAGCCCAGGCTGCTCCACTGGGAACTGGCCTTTCCTGGTGGGTTTCCCCCGGACTGCAGAACAAATGAAAACTAAACCCAGGGGATCGTAGAATGAGCTCGATTTAATTAAATTCATCTTCTACAGGACACAAAAAAATAGGGTCAATTTTGTGGTACAAGCCTTATTTAAATAGTGCAAACACACAGGTGATGTTCAGCAAGAGCTGCTGCTTGTCACTGGTGGGGGCACAGTGGGACAGGGGGGGTTTTCCTCGACAAGGAAAACGTGCCTGGGAACACCAGGCTGTAGGAGAGGGAGATGGGGAGGTCCAGGAGGGCATCACTCTTCCCAGAAGAGCCACTTTACCTGTGCCAGGGGTACCAGGTGTTCCCGCTGCCTTCGTGGATCTCCTGCTGCTCCTCAGCCGTGGCTGTGCCTGCCGGGAGTTGAAGACTCATTTCTGGGTTCAAGGAGCTGCATCTTCCCGAAGCAGCTGCTCAGGTGACAGGGGAGGGGTGTCCCCACAGAGGTGTGGGCAGCAAGAGCACCTGGCTGGGGTAAAATAACACAGGAACGGGAGTGCAGCCACCACAGCTGCCTGTCCATCGGGGAGGGTGCAGAGGGACCTGCTGGGACGTGGCTCCCAGGCAGCCACAGGCAGGGTCAGGCCTGTCCCCAGAGGAGCAGGGAACACTCCAGTCACTGGGCACAGATCATGGAGGAGGGTTTCCAGAGATGTCTGCAGGTGAGCTGTGCTTCTGGAGCTGTGCCAGACCCGTGGGTCTCACTCTCGGTGCAGCCTCTCCCTCACAGGGATCCCAACACTGCTCACGGTGGGGGCAAAGAGGATTCACAGGACTCGAGGAATTCCTTACTCAGCTTATGGATAAAGAGATGCAGACCAGTGCCCTGGCTCTTTCTTCACTCATGGAACCTTCCAGAATGGTCAGCCTCCACTGAAGGCCTCTAGTGAGAGCTCTTCTCCTGGAAGATGAAGCTCAGAACAGGCAGAACCCGATGGGTTTTGGGGCACTTGGTTTCTGCTCCATTTCCACTCCCATTTGTCCCAGTGCCACTTCCCCTCTGCAGGCACAGCTTCTGAGGAGCAGGGCCAAGGTGGGCTGGATGCAGAAGGATGGAGCAGACCCTGGCAGAGCTGAGTTGTGCTTCCCACCACAGCCCAGAACAAACACAGGACAAGGGCTGAGTCCACAGCTTGGTGCGAGGAGCACCCAGGGGCTGCTCCAAAGGATTCCCTTTGTGCAGAGGCTTTGTTTGGGCTGAAGCGGCTCATTAACACCCTCAGCACGGGAGGGACTTTGGGAGAGCTGAAGGAAAGGCCGATGAGCTGCGAACAAGTCACTGAGCAACTGAGAAGAGGCACTTCAGCTGCAAACACTGGGGAGCAAACGGGCTGTGCTGACCTCTGGCTGTCAAGACACAGAGCTTACAAACACATTTTCACACTGCAGAGCACGGAGAGCGTGCTGGAACCACACACTGGAGAGCTTCAGAGCTTCCATGCTGTACTGAAATACCCAACAAAGTCAGAAATCCGGTGCCAAAACTTCTATAAAGGAAAAAAACCTGCCCTGCAGCCCCGGCAGCAGTTCCTGTGAACAGCACAGAGTGTCACCGAGGGGAAAAGAAGCAGTAAAACAGATAAAACATTTCAGTTTGGGCACTGAAAAGATAGTTGTGCCCACAGCTTGTGTGCACAGGGCTGCACTAAAGGCTACCCAGGACCTCTTCTCTCTTATTGCACTTCAAAACCAGCGGAGAGGGAGGAACTGCCGTGAGCAGAGACCCCAAGAGGGTGTTGAGAGACCCGGCCCGGGTAAAGGATCCTCCAGGGAGAGCATTTCTGACTCCAGGTGAATTCCTGTGGGAAAGGGGATTCCCAGCACCTCACCTGCACTTGCAACAAGTGGCACCACAGCTGAGTGCTCAGAGCTCCTCCTTCACCCCCTAAAACCGGCACAGAACCAAGTGTTTCACTCCCAGGCCGTGGCAGGAGGGCTCTGCTGCACTGCTGCTGACATCCCAATCAAGCAGTAAAACATTCTTTGCTTCTCCTCCTGCTCTCCCCTCCCCTCCTTCCAAGCCCCAGCTCCACAAAGGGACTGGCACTGCAATAGCTTATTCTTCTGGGACAGGAACATCAGCTCAAGACTGTGGTGCCTTATGGGCACGAAACGATTTAAAAATAGCTGAGGAGTTGGCAAATGCACGATGTAAACAACAAATCAGAGAGAGAAAAGCATCACACTGAAAACACCCCTCAGATTGACCCCAAACTGCCCCCCTGAATCCCATTTAACTGGGAAGATGCACAGGGATCTCAGCGGGATTTTGGGAGGGGCGTTCAGTCAAAACTCTGGTGACTTTTGTTTTGGTCAACTCAAATCACACCCTTTTCAGCGTGGCCAGATGGGAGCGATTCAGTCCAACTGCTTTGAGCAAAACATGGGAGTTTTCAGGAGCAATTGTGGCAAAGGGGAATTCACAGTATCCAAAAGTGCCACAGTGCACCCTGCTGAGCCCTGAAAGGGGGAAAAAACCCACCTGGAAAGGGGAAAAAACAGGTGGAAAGGGAAAAAAACCCACCTGAAAAGAGGGAAAATACCCACATGGAAAAGAAGGGGAAAAAAACCCCCACTTGAAAAAGGGAAAAAAAAATGACAAGGGGAAAAAACCCACCTGGGAAGGGGGAAAATACCCACGTGAAAAAGGAGGAAAAAACCCACTTGGAAAGGGGAAAAAAACCACTTGGAAAGGGGAAAAAACCCACCTGAAAAGGGGGAAAACACACACATGGAAAAGAAAAGAAAAAAAACCCACCTGAAAAGAGGGAAAAAAAATTGAAAAGGGGAAAAAACCCACATGAAAAAGGAGAAAAAACCCACCTGAAAAGAGGAAAAAACCCACTTGGAAAGGGGAAAAAACCCACTTGGAAAGGGGAAAAAACCCACTTGGAAAGGGGAAAAAACCCACCTGGAAAGGGGAAAAAACCCACCTGGAAAGGGGGAAATACCCACATGAAAAAGGAGAAAAAATCCACTTGCAAAGGGGAAAAAACCCACTTGGAAAGGGGAAAAAAACCCACTTGCAAAGGGAAGAAACCACCTGCCAGGCCCTCCCTGGGGTAAGTGCAGGGGTAAAGCTGCTGATCCCAGCGTGGTTAAAGTGCACGGCCAGCACTGAACAGCCCTTTAGTCAAAGGGAACAATAAATCACCTTTTCCATGGGCACTGGTTCCCATGGCTAGTGCAGGTTTGATGGCCCAGCTGTCACCAGCAATCCCAGGGAAGGCAGCCCAGTGCTCTGGGAAGGCAGGGAATTTTGGCAGTGATTTGCAGGGATTTGGTAGCACCGACTCCAGGCTTTTGCACGGAAACAACTCGTGGTTTGCTGTGGGCAGGTTTTGGGGGGGCTCCCACTGCCCCCCCTGGACCTGCTGGGGCTGGACCAGCTCATGGAGAGTGGGAAAACAAGGAGGAACAGCCAAAGGAAGCACCAGGGAATGAGCAGGAACTTCTCCTGCTGTGTTTCCACGAGCTCTAATTGCTGAAGAGCTGGAAGGTGAAGGTTCTATTGGTCCCCCAAAAGGCCTGGAAAACAGGGAAGCTGAAGGAATGGAGCCCAGCCTTGGGTTTCACCTCAGGGAAGGGTGAGATTTTTTCAATTGCAGGTTTTAAGTTTCAGCAGCCAGCAGTGACCATGCACAGCTCTGAAGGGCAGAGCAGAGTGTTAAATCATGGTGGGGGGGAAAAAGAGCAGGAGAAAATTAAAAACCTGACAGTCAGCACAGCCCCCAGAGTGCAGCTGGTGCTTTAAAGGAGTCACTTTTCCCCTCAAAGGCTCCTGTCCTGTCTTTAAAAGCCACACTGCACTCAAAACCGAGTATATTCTGTGCAGGCTGATGAGATGAGGCAGGTGGAAGGTGCACTGGGAACATCCCAAAAAAGGCACAGAGCTGCTGGAATCAAATCCAACTGGCAGAGCAGAGGCTGAGCTAATGCTGGACAGGCTTCAAAGCCATGCAAGATGACAGAAAATATATTTAAATGAAAAAAGAATCAATGTAAATCAAATGAGCCAATCAGAAAGCAAAATGCATCACTACGTTCTCTACGTGACCTGAGACAGTTTCAGATTCAGAATTTGGGAGGATTTGTTTCCTGTCTGGGAGCAAGAGGACCTTCACCTTGCTTAAAAAAACCTACCTTAAAAATCAACAAAAAAAAATCAGAAATGGGGCTATTTACTTCACAGTGCCCTCAGGAGAGCTGATCCTGGGAGAAAGGGCTTATCTGAGCTGCAAACACCTCAGAATCCCACCCTTCCCAGCCCTCAGTATTTGTCTCTATCTCAGATCAGATCCCCCCTCAGAAGGCATTGATTGCACAGCTGTGACTTACTGCAAAACAACACTCCAAAAGTCACAGCTCTTCCCCAAAACTCGTTTCCCTCAAGGACCAGCTGTCAGGACAGAGAGTCCCAGTGGCACCATGGGAAGGTTTTGGCCACTTGCAGGCTGGGGCATTGAGAGCAGCGTGTCCCTCCCTGTTCCCTCCAGGCTTTCATTTCCAGGGCCATGGGAAGGTGGACACTGCAGAGACTCCTCAGCCTGCTTGGGCAGGCTGGAATCTTAATTCTCTTTGGCTTTCATTGGCTGAGCTCGGGAACAGGGGCTTAAGTGCACAAAACCTGTCGGCTCCTTTTTGGAGGAGAAAGGCCTGGAGTGGCCCAACTACCCCATGAAGATCCTGATGACCATCTCGATCTCCTTCCTGCACACTGGGCAGGGGGATCTCCTCTTCTTCAGCATCCTGGCACACCTGAAGCAGGCCACGAGGTGAGCGGTCCTGCCGTGGACGATGTTGCCGTCGCGGGGCCTGTGCTGGCACAGGAAGCAGGGGTTCAGCAGGGTCTTTATACTCTCCAGAGACTCCATTTCTTCATCCTTTTTACTCTCAGCGAAGCTCAGCAGAGACTCTTTGCTCTCACGAGCCCCTGCCAGGTCCAGAGACTCGATGGAGCCGCAGGGGGGTTTGGTCTCCACCACGAACACGCGGGCCGGCTGCCCGGCCGGGGCTGACAGGGTCCTTTTGCAGTCTGGCACGTCTATGCCCTCATCCTCCTCTTCCTCCTCCTTGTTCTTCCTGGCAGCAATGCTGGACAGGGACAGGGAGTGGGCCAGCCTGGGCCAGTCTGAGTACCAGTCCTTGCGCAGGGCCCAGCAGCGGTAGCAGTACCGTTTGCCCGGAGAGTTGAACTTGTTGCACTTGGTGCATCGCCAGCGGTCCTGGGGACGGGGAGGCCAGAAAAGAGCAGTGAGTGAGGGAGCTCTGGTGCACAGCTCCTTTCCTCTAGGTGGGAAAAGCAGCAAAGGAGCCCCATGGAAAGAAATAAAAAAAGGATTTATCACCGATTTCTGAGCCTGCGGTTTGATTGGTTTGATTATCAGCACCTCAGAGAGCCTAATGAGGACGTGACCCCCCCGTGTGTTCTGCAGATGCAGATCTCAAACATTAAACCCTGTCCTCCCTCCCTGCCAGCCTTCAGCACTCTGCAAGAACACAATGTTCTCTGCTGGGCAGTTTATTGAATTCTCAGTATCTCACTCGGAATTCAAGGGTAGAGCTCCTGGAATCAGTCAGGAATACACTTTCCAGGCTCACTGATCACCAGGCATCTGTTGAATCTGCACAATTAATAGAGGTTTGCTTGATTACCCCACACAGCAAGGGCAGGAGCTGCCTGAGCTCAGAGCCATGATTCAGCTGTCCAGTGCCAGGGACGTCCCCATTTATTCCAGCACAGGGTAGAAAATGATGCTAAAATCAGGGTTTTTTTGGTGTCATCAGCTGCAAAGAGTCTCATGATGCACTTGTGCTGCCTTAGAACAAACCTCTGAGGCAGCCTCAGGACTGGGAGAAGAGAAGGACAGCTCAAAGAGCAGAGATTTGAGTCTCTCAGGGCTCACCCTGAGGGCTTTCGGGGCAGTGGGGAGGGGTGACAGCTCAGTAATTGCTGCTTGTTCTCCTCCCACCTTGTTCTGTGTTTGAGCAGGGAAAAAATTAGCGTTAGGGTTAGATTCCCTTCCAGAGGAGCACATGGAATTAAGCTGATTACAACCTGCAAGGAGATGACCACTAACTTCATCCAACCCCTTTCTAATGGCCTGGAAACCCTTACAAGATTCAGCTTCTCCTGCCACAGCCAGCAGTAGGTGTAGGGTGAGCTGGCCCAGCTGGAGCTGGGATGCAGCTGCTCCAGCAGGGAATGTTGTCCTGAGGGATCACCCACCTCAGAAGCAGCTTCTGTGTCTGTGTCATCACTCAAGCACTGAGAGTCCTCAAAGTCATTCAAACACTCATCCTCAGTCACCTGCAAAGAGTGGAAATGTTGCAACGATCTCCATTTATCGTGTGCTGGCACTGCACACCCGAATTAAAGGACTGGATAATCACCATGCTAATCAAGCTACTTCTATAAGTGAATGAAAAGCCATTTTTGTGGTGTTTTTATTCCGGAATGTTGATGATTGTTGCTGGATTGGCTTAGTCCTACTTGACTGTGGTCAATGTAAACTGAGATTTTCCTCTTTGAGTCTTTTCATTTACCTTTGACAGCTGGAACTGATGACACTTGAAGTCTTTTCCAACCTTAATTCTATGATTCTCTGATTTATTATTCTTGAAGATACTTAGATAGAAATCTCATAAAGTTGCTGCTGGAGCTTTGATTCAATTTAAATTTATTTTATGCCTCGAAAACACACATTTAACCCAAAGCCTGAGCAGGAAAGGCATCACCCATGTATGGAAGGGTGACAGCCTTTTGTGAACACAGTTTAAGCTCTGTATGGTTCCACTATCAGCACAGCACCACAGGAGCAGTTAAACCTTGGGAGAGGTACCTTTGTGTCACCTTCTTTCACTTCCTCACAGTCAGGCACCTCCACCTTGAGCCCAGCACTGCCCTGGTCCAAGGGGCACTCGTTGAGGAACCACAGGTCGTCAGTAGTATCCGAAACAATGGCAGTGTCGATGTCCTGAGGGGAGAGGAACAGGGAAAACCCCTCAGAGCTCAGCCCAGGAGCAGCACCACAACCAGCACTCTCCCCTTTTCCTCATCCACAACCTCCTCAGCCCCGGGCAGCTTTGCCAGGAGAGAACAGGGCACCTTGCTATGCTCAGACACCCCTTGTTCCATCTTCCAACTCACAGACACCCCCTTTTCCCAACTTCCAGCTCTGTGCTTCTTCCCCTCCTGCCTGAACACCACCCTACAACCCAGCAGGGCAACTCGTGGAGTGCAGAGGGACCTGCCAGGCCGAGCAGGGCCTTCGGGGAGAGTCTGCTTTATTCAGAAACACTCAAGTAACCACCTGGTGTGAAAGGCTGGGACAGGAACACACAGGGGAGAGGCTGAAAATCCTGGAGTGGGAAGGGGAAAGAAAGAACAAGAATATTTTATTGCTTTGGAACCCAAAAGAGGAGAGGAAGAGGACACAGTGCACCTGTTCCAAACGTCTACACACCTGGTTAGTCTGAATATCTGTTGATCCATTACTTCTGGACTCGTAATTGCTTCTGAGGTTGCCTAAAAACCACCATGGAAGACCAGCTACATCCCATTCCTCAAACACTAGGTCCAGTTTAGGCTTCTTGCTTTTAGAGAGGTTTTCTATTAAGTCTTTGTCTGTAAGAGCCAAGTAGAGTCTAAGTCATGCCACACCTACATTTGTTAAGAGACCAGCAGAGCAAAACATGGCCCCATGTGATTTCAGAAACCCTTCCTGCTCCTTCTTACCCCAGTTCCTGCTGAGGGCTCTGGGGTTTGTCTGCTCCTGGTGTTTCTGGCAAAACAGTGCCTGCACTGAGGGCCTGAGGTCAGGGAGCATCCCAGTGGTGTCAGTGTCTCCACACTGCTGCAGGTTGATTTTTATCCCAAGACTCACAGAAACACCAACGTTTCTTTCTGAGCCCTTCCCAAGTCACCACTGAGTAGATCTCGAGTGACTCAGGATGCAGAAAGAACTGGTTTGAGTTTAGTTCCCAATGATGGGAGCTCCTGAATTCCCAAACCAGGCCCACACAGGAAGCAGGAAGGTAAGAATCCATCCTCCCCATCCAGCCTCCTTCTTAGCCTGTGCAGTTTAGTCTGTGATCCCAAACTCAGCATAAGTTTCAAGATAACCTTGAGTCTCTCTCCCTTCCGTGCCAGAGTCTCAAAGGCACAGACAAGGCTGTTTCTCCCTCTTTTGTACAGAGAGGAAATATCTCCCACTCTCCTTTGATCTGGAAATACCCACACTCACAAAGACCTGCTTTTACAAATTGGGTTCCTTGATATGAAAACAACCTGAGAATAGAAAGCAGAAAAATCAGGAGAATTGCTTCCAAAACATCTGAAATCCAAATGAGTGACCCAGGGAGAAATCCCCAGCCACTACACCAGAGGAAATGTCTAAATATGAAGGAGCAGCTGTCTTACACTTGTGCTGGATACAAAAAAACCCCCCCCATTGTTGTTCAGTTCCCTGATTGGTTTGCAGGTAATGACTGCAGACAGTGCAGTCTGGGCTCTGTGTGATCAGGAGAGTCCCGTGGGAAGATAAATAGATACAAGTGTAATTTCAGCATTTAAAATACCCTTCAGCAAGGTCTGTAAGATTTTCCATGGCACTGTTCAGTGATAGATGTGCTTTTGGGGTTTAACCTGCCATTTCCTTCAAAGCATTTGTTTGCTTAGGAGACCAAAGAGCCCAGCCAGAAAACACATCTATCATGAAACACCTTTGGTCAACATTTTTGTTCTCTCAGTCTTCAGCATAAACTGATGGGTTTTAATGATTGTATTCCAAACCAGGGTTTTACTGGTGTCCCAAAATCCTCCTCCAGTGTTTGCTGATGCAGAGGAGGAACAGAAGGGCTGGTGGACGTTGTGTGGGTGCAGGAGAGCCAGGACTCACCTTCACAAGTGTCACAGTTCTGCTCCGAGGTAGACAAAGCAGAGGCCTTGCTCTCCTCCCCCTCTGTGGTCCCAGCACCAGAATCTTCCTCCTGGCTAAACTGCAGGAAGGAAAATGCAGGTGTTAATCCACCAGAGCTTATAGGGACAAGGGGATGTAGCACTTCCATTCCGAGTCACCAGCTGCAGGACAAGACCAAGCAGTTATGAAGAGGAATAAAAGTTCCTGAGCAAAATCTACCCTTGACAAAGCCTAAGGCACCTGTAATCAGCACAAACACGTACTTCCAACCTAGGAAAAATCTTTAGCTTGGCAGAAGTCCCAAAATTGCCATCTTTCATGCAGTAAAACCGTGGTATTTGTGACTGTCTGGCCCCCAGAGTGAACAGACACCTCCCAGACCAGGCTGCCCTCACCCCAAAACACACCTGGAGACGAGTTTGAAGGTGCCAAGATTTTTCCTAGGTTACCAATTCTGCCTGAAAGCTCGAAAAACAATCCTAACTAAACACAAAAACACCTGGCCACACGTTTTAGGAGGCTTAGTTATTTGGCAATTCCTACTCAGGGCAGGGGATGGGAGAGAGGGGGAAAGATGTGAAAAAGCAGAGCAGGCTGGAGGAACTGAGGACTAGAAGTGCTACACCCCAGAGAAACGCGCTCAGAGACTGGAACTCTGTTATGAGGAGAACAGAGAAGGGTCACTCTGTCCCTGCCCTGTGGACTCCAAGAACTTTTCAGGAAGGTGAGGACCTGGCAGCCAAGCAGCACAAAGTTCTGGCAGTCCACCATGCACAGGTACAGAGAAGGGGCACTCTGTACAACAAAAGAAACCACCCGGCAGTGGGTTTACCTGCAGCTGGTCTTGGCTTGGCTTATCGACGCTCTGCTCCTTTGGGAGAGTCTGTGCAGCATCTAGATGGCAGGTAAAACAAGAGAAAAAACCTTCCCCAGTAATAACCATTCTCACAACACAGAGGGCCTTCACAAGCAACCAACGAGCCAGGCTTGGCAGACCTGCCAGAAACCCCTGAGGAGCAAAGCCCTTCCTGCCTCAGAAAGCACGTGGAGGCAGCAGCTCATGGAATACAGGCTGTGCCAACCCATGGAATACAGGCTGTGGCAGCCCCTGGAATACAGGCTGTGCCAGCCCCTGGAATACAGGCTGTGCCAGCCCCTGGAATACAGGCTGTGCCAGCCCCTGGAATACAGGCTGTGCCAGCC
>JAWWLV010000082.1:3201978-3220632 GCA_035041135.1 Platyrinchus mystaceus
GCCAGGTTGGATGGGGCTTGGAGCAACCTGGGCTAGTGGAAGGTGTCCCTGCCCATGGCAGGGGGTGGCACTGGGTGAACTTTGAGGTCCCTTCCCACCCAAACCAGCCTGGGATTCTGGGATTCTCTGCCTCTCCAGGAGTGACACAGCATGGTGAGGAACTTGGGGACCTGCCAGTGCCCACGAGGCACCAGCAAAGCGTGGTGAAACTCCTGAGTCAGAGGAGCTGAGTCACAACCAGCCAGCACAGAAATCCCAGGAGAGCAAGCCCTGACTCCCAGGGGAGCAGCAGCCAGGGCTGATGGCCATAGTCAGCACATTCCCCACCTCCTTTGACTGCCAGGAGATGAAAATCTGCTAAAAAGCTGCTGCAGCCCCCACCCAGGGCCTGATAAGTGAACAGTTTGAACAGTTTCTGGGTGAGCAGGTGACAGATCCTTTCCTGGAAGGGAACAAAAGGGGAAGTCCTGCAGCTATTTGAATTTGTCTCGGTTTCAGAATCCACCCAAAGAGCAGCAGTGACTCATGTTCACAGCACAGTCCACTTTCATCCGCCCCACACAACAGGGTTGAAATCTTTGAAGAGAAGGGATGGTCTAAATCAACTACTCACTGGGAAAAAGTACCTTGAACTCGATGGAGAAGAACATGAATCCTTGATTTTAGTCTCAGCACTAAAGCTCAGACCAATAAACCAGTGAATGAGGTGTCCCTGGACCTAGTTACAGTAAAATCTCAATTTTAACATGAATCTGGTTACAGGCAGAACTGAAACAAGCCCTGCAACTGCCTTTTTGGTAAAACTAAGGCTAAAGCACGAGATGAACTACCAAGACTGGCTCCTCAATTTGCCTGGGTCGCTGCAACCTTGGGAATGTTTTGACTCAACTTTTAATCCAAGCAGTAGTTTAATAATTTCAATGATAATTATTTCAACTTCATTTCTGAACCCAAAACACTAGATTTGAAAGCGTGAAGCCCCAAACTTTCAAAGCCAAATGTGAATGTCATTCACAGAATTTTCCAGCTCCAGTAAATGAATTTATTACTACACCCAGTTATCAAGACTGTGAGCCAGCAAGATCAGCTTGAATATCAGCAAAATTCCCAGAGTCCTGCCTGAGGAATGTAACCAAAGGTCTCAGTGCAGACAAAACAGGCTCAGGGTGGCTCAGTAGTGACAGAAACCTGAGCTTTGGCACCAAGTCCAGCTCCTGAGCTCTGGTAACTGTTCAGTCCCTGCCCATCCATTAAAAAGGACTTTTAATGACTTTATTAGAGGCTTCTGATGGTTTTTATGGCATTACAGTCCTCTGAAGCGAGGCACTATCAGGAATAAAATCATTCCCAGGGATCAAACGTCTCTCTAAACATTCAGGAAGGGCCGATTAAAGCACATTAAACATTCAGGTTTGCAAATAACTTAAAGAGCGGCAGTAACCGAAAATACAAGCTCAAAATACATCTTAGAGCACTTCCAGCTCATCACCCCCCTCAACTTACCGCAGATCTCTGGCCGATCACACCAAACACGAGCTGCCCACCTTTAACTTGAACCACCCTCAGCCAGACTCCCCGCGGCTGCCGGAGGAGTGTCCTGGGCTGTTATCCCGGGCTGTAATCCCGGGATTCCCGGCCAGCAGCCCCGGGAAGGCTCCGGGCTCTCTGACTCGCCCTTTCAAAGGGCGCCGGGCCGGACGGGGCGGGGGGAGCCCCGATAACGGCCCGGGCTGGTGTGAAACCGGCCCAGGGGGGATAAACGGTGCATTTCCTCCCCTCCCGCATTCCGGGAAAAGGACCCGGCTGCCCCCGGGCTGAGCCAGCGACCAGAGATGCCTTTAACCCTTTCAGCACTGATTTCATCGCTGTTATCAGCTTTGCCTCTCGGTTCCGAGCGATGTAATTTTTTCAACCAGAGGTCAACCTCGGGGGTCCCGAGTGCCGCCTTCCCGAGCTCCGGAACGCGGCCAGAATCCACAGAATCCCCCAGAATCCATGGACACACAAAACCTGCCTGGGTTCCAGCCCCTGCTCACAGCCAGCCTGCACATTCCCAAACAGAGGAGAAGCTTCTCGCTCAGCGAGCCTTCAACCCTCCCCTACAGCTCTACTTCCAAATATCCCGTGTTTTACCTCCCAGCGCTGTGCCTGGACCAACCTGCAGCCAAGGGAAGGAAGCACCTTGGATTTAGTGCTGTCTGGAGCTACAGCAAATGCCACTGGACTGAGGAATCCATGAATCACAGAGGAGTCACCAATAACCGTATTTTCCACTCAAAAACTTGACACAGACCACAGGAACGAGTCATCTGCCTGTGCTGGGAGCAGAACTTCCTCCTCAAGAGACCAAAACCCCACCAGACCACAGCTTTTGGTGCTTGAGAACAGAGATCTCACCAGACCCACAGAGTGCAAGCACAGCCTGGGAAGCTGACTTAAACTTCTAACTCAAGCTCAGGTTTGGTTTGAGAGTCTCATTTCCAGGAAAGGACAGCTTCTAACTTGGGGGTGAAGTGGAAACACAGCAGGGAGTGTAAACCAGGCACTGTGGGCTCTCTACTGGTTGGTTTTGATGGTGGGCTCAGGAGTGACACCGCAGCAACAGCCGCTCTCAGGCTCTCAGACAAAGCAGAACACTGAAAATAACGTGTAATTCTGTGCAGAGCATCACACAGAGCAGCCCTGGAGGGGGGGCCTAAACAGGCACTAATTTGATGATTAAATCGGGGATAATTGGGTTAGTCCCTATCAGTCCCTGGGTGTTTTCATGCCTGGAAGTCCTCCCTGGGAACCTCCCCCAGCCCCTCACCGTGTTCCCAAGTTCCTCCACGTCCTTTGGGATGCCAGCCAGGGAATGAGGAGAGCTGCTGCTGCCCCCTCCCAGACCCTTCACTGCTTATCTGGGGCCTTCTGGCTGGGCAGGGGCAGCAGGAAAAGGTAAACCTGGGCTGTGAACGACAGAATTGAACAGATTTCATGCTTTTATAGACCAGCTTGACTCAAATTCTTACTGTTTTAGTTACGCTTGTTGCTTTGATACTGACTCGGCTTCAAATCAGGAAAAATATCCTCTGCTAGGTGGAGGTGGGATCATGGAGTCATGGAATGGTTTGGGTAGGAAGGGACCTTAAAGCCCATCCCATCCCACCCCCTGCCATGGGCAGGGACACCTCCCACTGTCCCAGGCTGCTCCAAACCCTGTCCAACCTGGCCTTGGACACTTCCAGGGATGGGGCATCCTCTGGGAACTCCATCCCAGCCTCTCCCCACCCTCCCAGGGAGGAATTCCTTCCCAATATCCCATCCAACCCTCGCTCTGGCAGTGTGAACCCATTCCCCCTTTTCCCGTCCCTCCAGGCCCTTGGAATTAAGTCTCTCTCCACGTTTCCCATCGGCTCCTTCAGGCCGCAATCAGCTCATGCACGAGTCTCCCTTCTGGAGGCCGAACCCTCCCAATTCCCAGCCCTTTCCCTCCCAGGAGATAAGATTTATCGCCGCTCCCACCGCCCCAGGCCCCTCCCGCCGGCACCGCCTCCTGCCCACCGCCCCCTCAGCCCTGCGCTCCTCGGGACCCCCAGCTCCCCCCTGGCGCCGGGCTCACCCTACAGCCGCTCCATGGGCCCCGGGCGGCCCCGGGCCGGGGGTCGGGGGGGCGACGGGACCCCTAAACCCCCCGAGGGCTCCGCGCCTCCATCTTGGCGGGGTCCGGGCCGCCGCTTCCCCTCACGGCCAACATGGCGGCGGGGACACCGAGCGGCGCGGGGCGCGCGGCTAGAGGGGCGGCGGGGACGCCGCGGGCGGCGTGCGGCGCCCCCCAGCGGGTCGGAGGACCCCGGCGCAGCGTCCCCCTCAGCCCGGCTGGGAACAAGAATGAAAATTAAATTTAAAAAATAGTAAATAATAAACGATAATAATTATTATAAGTAATGATAAATAAATAGCATATAATATTATATTTTTACTTGTATATATTTTCATATTTTATCTATTATTTGTAATATATATATTATGTGTAATATATCTTTATGTGTAATATATAACATATATTATACATAATGTATAAGTAAATTAGAAATTATAAATGCTACTAAAAATAAATTAAAAAATCAAGATTGTCTCAAGTCAAGGTGTTCTTTGACATAAGATCTTTATGTATTTTCAAGCCTCAGCGGCACGGGCAGCAGTTCCATCCCTGGCTCAAGGACATCCTGGAATTAATAAGCCTTAGGGATGCAGTAAATCAGGATGTCGATGTGTCTGTGCAGACACTACTGACTTGACAAAATACTCGATGTTCCCGTGCCCTAGATCTGAACTGTCTTCGTTATAAACCGCTCCCCCAGGCATTATAAACCGCACCTGGACACAATAAATCCCACTTGGACATTATAACACCCAATTACCTTCATTATAAAACCCACTTGGACATGTCCCCTGTGTCACCTGCCCCAGGTGACTCTGCCTTGGCAGGGGGGTTGCACTGGATCCCCAGAGCTCCTTTCCAGGCCCAGCCGTTCTGTGACAACACTAAAAATCCCACCTAGGGGTCCAGAAGCCCCTGTTCCCTGCGCAGCCCCTTCCCCTGAGAAGGGAGCCGGGGTAGCGTAACCTGGGTGGAAATTAAAAAAAAAAACAATTAACGCTGTGCTTGGGAAGTGCCTGAACTGCTGCGCGTAAAGAACAAAGTCCGGGGGGTTTTCTGGGTTTGGGGGACGCTGGGGGCGGATCGCACCCCGTAGGGCTGTCCCTGTGCTGTCCCTGTGCTGTCCCCGTGCTGTCCCTGTGCTGTCCCTGTGCTGTCCCTGTGCTGTCCCTGTGCTGTCCCTGTGCTGTCCCTGATAAGCGCTGTGCCTGCGCAGCGTCGCAGAGCCCGGATAGCTCAGTCGGTAGAGCATCAGACTTTTAATCTGAGGGTCCAGGGTTCAAGTCCCTGTTCGGGCGTTCAGTTTTCCTCCCGTTTTTTTTTAACTCCGAATTATTTATGCCCCCTCAAAAGCCTTTTTTTTTACACCCGCAGCACCGCCGACCCTTTCCGGCGGAGGGTCCCGGTTGGTCCGCGGGGAGATCCGGGCAGGAAGTGGAAAAAAAAAAAAACCAATCGTAATAGGAAAAGCGAATCCGCCCGAACAGGGACTTGAACCCTGGACCCTCAGATTAAAAGTCTGATGCTCTACCGACTGAGCTATCCGGGCTCTGGTTCCGGAGTTGCAGCTGCTGGTTTATGGGGCTGTCTGCGAGTCACGGCCTCCTGTACCTCTGCCTAATTGCCCCGTGCCCCTCTGCCTGTACCCCCCTGCCTGCACCTCCTCGCTTGTACCACCCTGCCCTCACCCCACAGCCTGCAACACCCTCCTCTACCCCTCCTCCAGCGCCCCTTGTCCGAACCACCCCATCCATACCCCCCTGCCTGCTTCCCCTGCCTGAACTCCCTCTGCCTGCAGTCCCCATTCCTGCACCCCCATCGTGTCTGCACCCCCTGCCTGCATTCCGCTGCCTGCACCCCCCTGCCTGAACCCCCGGTGCTTTAATCCCTTGCCTGCACTCTCTACCTGCGCTGCCTTCCTTCCCTCCTCTGCCTGTTCCCCCGCTCCTGCCCGCTCCCCCCAGCCCCACGGACACTTGCCGCGGTTATGGCACAGCTTGGGACACAAATAACAGGCTCATCCTGGCCCTCGTTCTGCCCGTGGGATGTGCAGGAAGAGGGGGGTCCTCACTGACAGCCTTGGGAAGGGGGATCCACCCCCTCCTCACCCCACAGCAGGTGACAATTCCCATCAGAATTGGGTGCAGTGGCATTTTTCAGTCAGACAGGAGGCTGGTTGAGGCCATTTTTCCATTAGGGCCTGGTGGGAAATGGGGTCACACTGAGAGACCCCAAAATCCCAGCATCCCCTTACATGGTGCGACGAATCCTGCAAAACCTCCCCCCTCCCCATCTCCTGGGGAGCCTTTGGGGAGGCTGGGATAATACCCAGGGATATATAATACAGGGATAATCTCTGTGGCCACTAAACCCAAACTGCAGCTGTGACCCACAGCCCTCCCCGCGTGGCTCGTGGCTCTCCAGCGGCGCTGGGATTCCGGAGCTGACCGTTATCCCTGTCTGGGAGCCAGGGAAAACAGATCCCAGCCAGCGCTGCCGTGGCTCCGGCACATCTGCTGCCCACACTGGGGGTCCTCCCCACCCCCCCCCGTGCCCCCTCAAGCTTGGCGGTCTGGATGCTGTAGTGGGAGTGTGTCGCCACCGACCTGGGGGGCTCTGGGGACCAGCACGAGCCCCCCGGTCCCAGTGGGTGCTGTGGGGTGTCCCAGCACCCCCCTGCAGCTCCCCAAAGTGAGGGTGGTACCCCCGTGGGGAGCAGGGGAGGTGGGTGCTGATGGGGATGGCCCCGGGGTTGGAGGGGGTGGAGGGGGCCAGGGCAAAGCAGCGGGGGGCTCATCGCCCACCCACCACCAGCGGGGATGGTGCGGGGACGGTGCGGGGACACGAGGGTGATGCGGGGGAAACCGGGGGGCACCGGCGGGCGCGGTGGGGGGGATACGGGGGTATCATTTCGGGGGCTCCGCGGGGGGGGAACCAGGAGCCTCCCAGAGCCACCGAGGGACACCGGGGGAGGGCGGTGCGGGGGGCTCTGCCCGCGGCTCTGTGCAATGCGGAGGGCGGCCGGGAGATGGCCCCGCACCGCCCCGCGCTGCGCCCGCCATTGTCCGCCGCCTCCTCCGCCGCGGTGCTCCCGCCTCCCCACGGCTCCTCCCGCATCGCCCCGGCTCCTCCCGCATCGCCCCGGCTCCTCCCGCATCGCCCCGGCTCCTCCCGCATCCCCCCGGCTCCTCCCGCATCCCCCCGGCTCCTCCCGCATCCCCCGCCCGGCGCCGCCGCCGCCGCCGCAGCCGCTCGGAGCAGGTAGGGCCGCATCGGGGAGCGGGGGGACCGCGGGGAGCGGGGGGGGGGCTCCTCTCCTTAAACAAAAAAAAAAAAAAAAAAAAAATTTGTCATGTATGCGTTTATCTATATGAATAATTTCCCCTCCCGGAGGAGATGCGGGTCCCGCTCGCTGCTGCGAGGCGTTCCCAGCGCTTCCCAAAATCTCCAGCTCATCCTTGCGCTGCTCCAGCGCTGGGAACCCCAAAAGCCCCGCGGCGGCGGCGGGGGGAGAGCCGGGGGTGTCCCCCTCCCCCCAGGGCATGGTGCGGGGTCGGGGATCTTGGAATGCCCCCTCGGGCCGGAGGGAGAGGGAAGTTGGGGTGTTTGTACGAAGAGAACAATTAAATGGTCCCCGAGAAATTGCAAAGTTGGTCACGGGCAAAGGGGAGAGGGAGGGTGGGGGTCCTGTCCCCTCCCGGCGTGGCAGAGTCCCCCCTGGCACAAGGACGGGGACAGACATGGAAAAGGCATGGAAACAAGGATGGGGAAGGAATGGGGGTCATGGAATCCTGGAATGGTTTGGGTCGTGAGGGACCTTAAAGATCATGTCGTTCCAACCCCCCTGCCATGGGCAGGGATGCCACCCGCTGGATCAGAGGATGGGGACAGGGACAAGGACAGGGACAAGCCAACCCTCGTGTGCGGCCAGGCAGAGTCAGCTCATGCCACCAAACCCCGGTGCTGGGGGCAGGAGGCACTGGTGAGGGTGCTGGGGGGATGTTGGGGTGCTCCCTCTGCTCCTGCAGAACAGCCCTCTGGCTCCAGGACCGCGGGAACGCTCACGAGGAGCAAACTCCGGAGATGTGGGAGCTGCTCCTATCGACTGCCCGCAGCTGTTCGTGTGTGTGAGGCCGAGCAGGGATGGGATTGTTCCCGGGATCTGGGCCGGGCTGAGCGAGCACCAGCGTGACCAGGAAAATCAATGCTTCCCTCCCAGAGCGGGAGGGACAGGATAACCGGGAGCTGTGGGGCGAGGAAACCTGCCTGGCGCCCGGCTCTCCCGGGATAACCGCCCCGGCGAGGCGCTGCCCCACCTCCGCGCCTCCCAAATTCCACAGCGAGGTCGGGCAGAGGATCCAGCAGAGGATCCAGCCGAAGCAGCTGAGGAGCTGCCCCTCCAGCCCTGCAGCCCCTGCTCCGGGGGTGCTGCAGTGGGTGCTCCGGGTGCCAGCGTTGCTGGGATGCACCAGGATGTGGGAGCACTGGGATGCCTCGGGCTGTGGGCCGGGGAGGGCTTGGCGAGGCCAGGGGGCTGCAAAGGCCGGGGGTCCCACGGGGAGGGACCACCAGGGCTGTGGCAGCAGCAGCAGCACCCCCAGCCCCATCCCGAGCGTGTGTGTCCGGCCTGTGTCCGTGTGTGTCCTTGGGCTGTGGCTCTCCCACCACACCATGGGAATCCTGCGGGATGAGCAGCCCAGGGAGGTGGTTCCCGCTGCAGACTGGGCTGGGTCTGGTGGGTGTTGTGGGGTCCCTGCACCCCAGCAGGGTGCTGTGGGCTGGGGGTGCTCCCCCGCTGCTGCACGTCCTCCGTGCGCTCCAGGAGGATCCGTGTCCTCCGTGGATCCCGTTCGGGATCTGGGTCAGGGAGAGCCCCATGGCAACAGGGAACACTTAGGAGCATGTGGCACGGATACAGCTGCTGCCTCAGCAGCAGGATCCATCCCCCGGGGCTGACCTGGAGCACTGGGATGTGGGGCACAGGGCAGGGCGGGCAGGGAGGGTGATGCTGCTGCTTCCCAGCTCCTGTGAGCAGACAGGGTGCTTCCCGTGGGTGCTGGCGTGGCAGGGAGCACCAAGGCTGTGCTTTCCAGGGCACCTGTGGGGCTCCAACCCCTCCTCTCCCTGCTGACCCCATGCAGGCTGTGCCACCCCAGCGCTGCCGGTGCAGCCGGGCAGGTGCCGGGGAGGAAGCCAAGATTTGCATAGGAGACAGTGCTGGCACCGGGGAGAGCCTGGCGTGACCTCCAGCGTCCCCAGGGGTGGCCCAGCACCCCAAAAACCGGGCCCTGGGGAGGGTGCTGGGCACTGAAGCAGCACGGGCTGAGTAATCCGGAAAGCCCGACCGTGGGTGAGCTGCAGGGCCGGGGGGGCTGCGGGTGGCAGGAGGGCCTTGGCCCTGCCATGGGGGTGAGGGGTCTGCAGTGTGTGGGGACACCGTGGGGTGGCTTTGGGGAAGGTCCCACCTCGCTCATTCCTTCACTCTGCAGGTGCTGGGGGAGGTTCAGCATCTCCCGTGGGTCTGAGAGGGTGGTCTCACACCTCGCTGCAGTCAGGGCTCTGACATCCCCCCTCCGACCCCCCCCGTGTCCCCTCCGTTGTCCCCATCCAGGACTCGGCTCCAGGTGGTGCCTCCAGGACCTCCCTCCTTTGGCTGCCCCGAGTTGGGGCTTTCCCGTCCCAAACCCGACCCCCCTTCCCAGGGCAGGATTTCCTCCCGAGGGTGGAAATACGTAGAAAATGATGGAAGAGCCTTTGGCATCGTCCAGCCTCACATCCTGCCTGCTCTGGAGAGCGGAGAGCTTGGACCAGGCTGGACTTTGCTATTATTAGGAGATGTATCAGCTGGAAGAGGAGGAAACTCCTCCTGCTGAAAGGCAACAGGTTGGAAGCGGGGCTGGATCGTGGGAGACAGGGATGAGCTCTGGGCCTTTCCTACCTGAAAAGTGCTGGTGGGGTGACAGCTCTTGGTGGGGGGATCCAGCTCCAACCCCCTCTGGAAACACAATCCCTGCGATTGCCTGGGAGATCCCAAAATGCCTCAGTTCCCTCCTATTTTGGAGGGGAAGAGGAGAATCGAGAGTAGAGGAGGTGGTGGGGGGTGGATTCCACGTGCTCTGGGAGTGCTGGAGCTGCTGGGAGCCCTGGAACATTCCCCCCCATGCCACGAGCTCTGTGGGACAAGGACCTGGAGCATCCCTGCTGCCAGGGGATGTCCCAGGATCCAGTGCATCCAGGGAGCTTTGTCACCCCGCTGACAGCGTGGCTGGGGACAACCAGGAGCAGCTCCGTGCCCCCAGGGCAGGGGCTTCTGGCCAGGCAGGGCCATTCCAGCGGCTGGGAATGCCGTGGCTCACCCTGCTCAGGGCCATTCCAGCGGCTGGGAATGCTGTGGCTCACCCAGCTGGGTGGGAGCAGCCGGATGGATGGATGGACCCCCAGCCCCAGAGGTGAAGGCTGGTGCTTTATCCCTCTCAGGGCCGCTCCTCCCTCCTCTGGATTATAAATGGGAGTGAATTGTCTCCCTGATAGGCATAACCTCCATCCCGCTCCCACTGCCGGGAATGTGCCCCTCCGGGGCTTTGCCTCCTCGCCCTCGGATGTTTGATGTCTTCCCAGATGTCCGTGTGCTCCCAGCGCAGCTGCCTGCGAGGGGGAAGGGAGGGATGGAGGGATGGGAGCCACAGGGAGCCCCCCCAGCTCTGCCCTGGGATCCTGTGCCCCCAGTCAGGGCTGGCTCTGCCCTGGGATCCTGTGGGATCCCATGGGATCCTGCTCAGTGTCCCCAAACAGAGCAGGTGCCGCTCAGCTGCCGGGAGCAGGGGTGGGCATGGGGTGTCTGCAGAGGGGGCTGAACCCCCCCCAACCCCTTCAGCCTAATGATGGAATCATTAAGGTTCTCATCAAACCCCCGGAGCATCAGCCCTGCCCCTGGACGAGCACCTGGAGGGCCACCAGGAGAGCTTTGGGGCTCTTCCATGTGGATTCCACCTCCGTGGTCCATCAGCTGCACCAGCTCTGAGGGAAGAAGGGGCTGAGCCACCTGCCTGGGGGTGCCCGCGGTGTCCCCAGCCCAGGTGACATTCCCTGGTCTGCAGCAGAACCCCTCCCACCTCCCACGTGGCTTTTCTCTGGCTGGCGTTGGCACTGCGGGATTGCTGGGACCAGTGGGGGGTTGAACCTGCCTCCCCATCCCCGTTCCCACCCCAATCCCCACGTGCAGTTCCAGCCCCTTCCCACCGGGATCCGGGGCTCGACCCCGCCGGGACGTTTCTCTCCTCGAAACGTCAGCGAGATGCAGATGTTTCCCTTGGAGATGAGAGCAGAGCTGTGGCTTTGTCAGCCACAAAAATCACTCCGGGTTTGTTGCTTTTGGGTTAAAAGCCCGTTTTCTTTGTTCGGCTTCCAGGAGCCCAGGACTGCCAGCTTTTGGGATTTCTGTTTTTCCAGGAAAAGCCCACAGCTGCCAGCAGGGCCTGAAAAGCCAGGGAAGGGAACATTTTCAGCCTGTCATCCCTCCCTGGAGCCATTTTTTCCAGTTAGAAAGCACAACAAAGCTGGTTGAGTTGGTGCTGGGGGGCTGGGGGAGGCTGTGCTGGTGAGGGGACGGATCAGCCTGGAGATGTGGAGCCTGGACTGGGCTCATTAGCAGCCATCTGGTCCTGCACAGCCCGGGGTCAGGGGGGCCTGCTGGAGGGTGGGGAGGGGGTGACGTGTCTGGGGGGGGCTGGGAGGGGACAGTGACACCACAGGGGAGCAGCCTGGTGACACTGGTGCTGCTCCCCTGGGCTGGAGGAGGGTGGTCACCGGCACAGCCCGGGCTGGACGTGGTTGCCCCGTGCTTGGGGTGGGAAGCGGGGGGCACAGGTGGGGCCAGATGGGCTCCTCCATCCCTGGGGGGTCAGAGCAGGGTGTGCCAGCCTTCTCCTCGCTCCTGCATTTTGTGGTTGAGCATTTTCCTGCTCCCCCCGGCCGTGGGCACAGCGAGCTCAGCAATGCCCAAAGCCCTCGGCAGTGCCTTCCACAGCAAAAACACTGGGAAGGGGCAGTTGCACCTTTCACCCTGAACTGGAGCATCAGGCAGAGCCCTGTGTGGTGCAGAGGAGAGCCCATGGTGACAGCAGGGGTCCCGTGTCCTCCCTGTGTCCCGAGGCTCACGAGCCAGCCCTGGCCAGAGCCCCAGAACACTCGGCTGCCTCTCAGCTCCAGGGATTTGAAGTCCTGGCCATCCCCCGAGGCTCTGGGCTCGCTCCACTCTTCTGTTTAACATCCACTTGGATATTTATTTTGCTAGGAAGGGAAGAGGAGGTGTAACATCCTTCCCTGGGGAGCACGAGCTGCAATCACCACCCTCTGCAGGCGCTGGGTTGGGAGCCAGGGAGCAGATCCCAGTCCAGCCATTCCTGCTCTCCCCTGCACAGCTGAGCGCTGTGGAGCAGCTGGATTTGGGGGGCTGGGGAGAGGCTCAGGGGGATTAATTCAAGGGAGTTATTAGAGCTCAGTGTGCTGCCTGGGGCAGCCCAGGCTGCTGGGTGCTGGGGAATAGCAGCAGGATCCAGGGAGCAGTGGGAGCTCGGGGCTGTCCTGGGCCTCTCCTGAGGCAGGGTTTGCAGACAGGGTGCTGTCACCCCCAGACCTTCCTCACTCTTCTCATCTTTTCCATTCTCTCTCAAAATTCCCTCGTTTTGCTGGCGAGGGCTGATTTTTTTTATCAAGTGGCACAATAATGGTCCTGAGCTGAGCAGGGGGCTCAGAGCCCTTCCCTGGGGGTGCCACAGGACCATTGGCACCCCTGCCCAGCCCGTGCCAGGGCAGCTCCCCAGGGCTTTCGGGGTGACTCAGCCCCAGCTGCAGCACCGGCCCCAGCCTGGGGCTTATTTTGCCCTCGGGGAAGTACGTTGGGTTCCAGCAATAGCCCCAACAGCTGCTGTGGGGCCAGGCAGCCCTGCCTGCCCTGCCTGCCCTGCCTGCACTGCCTGGCTGGTGGCCATCAGGTCCTGAGGAAGCAGAAAAGTCTTTATTTTTACCCCGTGGCACTGCTGAGTCCCTGCACGTTTCCTTCTTTCTGTGGCAGAGAGGAAGGGCTGTACCAGCAGCTGCCAGCCTGGCCTTCCTTATCAGAGAGTCAGAGAATCACACCCTGCTTTGGGTGGGAAGGGATGTTCAGCTCACCCAGTGCCACCTTCTTCCATGGGCAGGGACACCTTCCACTAGCCCAGGTTGCTCCAAGCCCCGTCCAACCTGGCCTTGGACACTTCCAGGGATGGGGCAGCCCCGGCTTCTCTGGGCAACCTGTGCCAGGGCCTCCCGACCCTCACAGAGAAGGATTCCTTCCCAACGTCCCATCTAAACCCACCCTCCTTCAGTTTAAGGCCATTCCCCATCGTCCTGTCACTCCACGTGTCCGAAGCCTCTCTCCATCCTTCCTGCAGCCCCTTCCTTAGCCCACCCTGGCCAGCGTGGGCTGCCCCGGGGTCACCCTGCCCTGCCCTGTCCGCAGGTGGCCGGTGGAGCGTCATGGCCTTCTCCTGACCCGCCGTCCCGGCCGGAGGCAGCGCGGGTTCCCCTCGCCATGTCCGCCCGGCGCGGCAATGGGGAGCGCTGGAAGTCTCTGGGGATCAGCCGCAAGGAGCTGGCGCTGGCCGAGGCCCTGCAGATGGAGTACGACGCCCTGTCCCGGCTGCGGCAGGACAAGGAGGAGAGCCGGGCCAAGCAGCGGGGGGAACGGCCCCTCATCTCCTGGGACGACCCCTCCGACAGGAACGGCTGCTCCGGGATCAAGGCGGCGCGAGGCCTGTCCGGCTCCGACCCCGCGCTCAGCTACAACGGCCCCGCCGCGCCCGACGGGCCCCCCGCGACCCCCGGCCCCAGCCCCCCGCGCCCCCCGGACCCCCAGCCCTGGCTGAAGGGCCCCCTGAGCGGGGAATACCTCTACATCTTCGAGGGCTCCGGGGGGGATTTCCTCGGGGAGCCCCTCAACGGCACCTCGCCCCACAACGGCGGCGGCGGCTCCCCCAAGAAGCTCTCGCCGCCCCCGCTGCCCCCCCGGCTCCCGCTCTGGAGCTGCCCCGAGGGCAGCCGGCGCCTGGGGAAGGGGTCCCCCCCGTCCTCCAAAGGCCCCCAGCCCAGGGACATCAACATGTTCTCGGCGGCCCAGGACAAGCTGCTCGGCCGCCGCATCTCCGAGGAGGATCCCTTCGGCATCGGCGGCTACGGCGGCATCGACGCCATCACCTGCCTCAACCTCAAGTCCACCTACGAGTCCGGGGTGCTGAGGGAAGCTTCCCGGGGCTGGAAGGAGGGCAGGAGCATCTTGGAGAAGGAGTCGAGCGGCAAGCCGGTGGCTCGGAGCAAGACCATGCCCCCCCAGGTGCCCCCGCGGACGTACGGCGCCCGCCTCGGCAGCAGGAAGAACCTGGCGCCCAACAAGAACCGCAGGATCTCCGTCGACCCGGTAAGAGGCTCCTCTCTCCCCGCCTTGGGACAGAGCTGAGAGCTGGAAACCCAGCGCCGGGGTGTGAGCTGTGGGTCTGCTCCGTGTCCCTTGCTGCGGGTGGGTTTTACTCGTCCCGTCGCTGTGGCTCCTTGGATTCCCGTTTGTGTCGTGGGCAGAGGGATCTGTGTGCAGAGACATCATCCCCAGGGATCAGCCAGACTTTTCCTGGGGTGTGGGGTCGTGCAGCCATGGCCAAAACCCTCTGGGCTGGGAGAACTGGGAGCCAAGCAGGGCAGATCCCACCCGGACATCATCCCACAGCCACCGAGTGGGTGGGATGTTCCATGTACTGCCTCCTCTCCTCACCCTCATGCCCAGACACTGCTGGACCCCAGGCCCTGCAGCCCAGTGCCCGCTGGAGGGCACGAGCAGTGCCCAGTCCCGTGGCTGGAGCTGCTCCAGGGATGCTGGTGCCAAGGTCTCCGGAGCCTGTCGGTGGTTTGCAATGGGCCCCTGTCCTGCCAGCTCATCAAATGTCACCAGATCCTTGGGAAAGAGGTGCCCTGCTTGGCTCCTCCTGAGAACTGGGAGATCCCTTTCCTTTTGGCTCACAACATCCTTTCCAGTCCCAGCTCCCTTCTTCCCAGAGCGCTGAGCAGGATAACTTCCCGCTGCTCCCAGAGGCATCAGGGAATGCTGATGCCACTGGCTCTCCCTCAGGGCTGCCACAGCCCTTGTCCCTGCTGGGATGCTGTTATGGCCCAGCTCATCCCGCCTCCAGTGAGAGGAGGAGACAAATGACAGGAAAAGTCACCTTCCTCAGGGATCCCCCCTCCCCACAGGGCGAGGGGCACAGCAGGGGCTCCCTAAGTCACTCTTGGCTTTCTAAGTGCCAGAATCTAATTATAAAAGAGCATTAAAATTGTCTTTAGTGGCTGCAGCACTCCCCACCTCCCTGTGCCTCCCGGGAGCCGCTGCCTGGGTTAATTGCTCTGACAGTGGGTTCTTTGTTCGCTGCCAGAGAGCGATGGAGCCCTCGGGACCCCCACGCCAGGGGGGCCCTGGCACGGCAGTGCCACCTGCCCCAGCACCATGGTGGGAGAGCAGCGGGCAGGGCACGGGCAGGGGTCCCCTGCAGCACCCCCATGGCCTGGGGACAGTCCCTGCCCGTCCTCAGGTCTGTCTCTGCCCATCCCTGCTCTCACTGAAGAATATCCCCTGTGGGGCTTCTGGAAATGACTGGAAATGGGCAGTTTTGGGGCAAGTGTTGGGGTCTCCCTTCTTCCACCCGCGGGAAAGATGCCAGTGATGCATCCTGGGGCCGGTGCCCACCCGCCACAGCCCCCCCTGTGCCAGCCCACGTCCCCCTGTGCCGCTGCAGCCCCCACCACAGTGACACCGGGGGGCACAGGCTGTCAGTGCTGGGGGGATCCAGTGAGCCCCATCCTGGTGGGCTGGAGCCCCAGGGGTTGGTGCCCAGCTGATGGGCTCGTGCTCTGTCCCATAGGTTGCCCCCCGGCCTCACTCCTTCACCAACGGCTACGAGCTCTTCGAGGTCTCCGAGGAGCGGGATGAGGAGGTGGCTGCTTTCTGCCACATGCTGGATGTGTGAGTACCCAGGGCAAAAGGCCCCAAAACAGGTGTTTTTGAGGGATGGGGCAAACCCCAAATCCGGGCAGCGTCCCTGACCCGTCCCTGCCTCCCCAGGCTGCGCTCCAGCTCCAGCACCAAGGACTATTCCCTCACGGGCCTGGTGTGGAACGCTGTGAACCTCAGCCCGGAGCAGCTGGGCCACGGCGTGAGCCTGAAGGTGACAGTGGTGTGTGACAGCCTGCGGGAGCCCCTCACCTTCACCTGCGACTGTGAGTGCCCCACGCCGCCTGGGACCCCTTCTGTGACCCCCCTGGTGAGGGCTGAGGGGGGATCCCACCATTCCCACCCCCCCAGAGGGGCTCACGGGGCTGCTGCTCCTCCCCGCAGGCTCCTCCACCGTGGACCTGCTCATCTACCAGGCGCTGTGCTACACCCACGACGAGCTGCACGCCGTCGACGTCGAGGACTTCCTGCTCAAGATCTGCGGCCTGGAGGAATTCCTGCACAAGTGAGTGGCCGGGGAAGGGGGCAAAAACCCCGGCAAAACCCAGCCCAGGTACTCCAGGACCCAAGCGTGGCCTTGGCAGGGTGAGCTGGAGGTCCAGGGCTGATCCCGGCGGGCACAGCGGGAGCCGCTCCGCTCCGTTTGCTGCCCCTGGAGCTGTGTCGCTGCTCCTGCCAAAAGCAGCACGTTGGGAGCATCTTTCCCGGTGGCAGGCTGTCCGTCACGCTCCCCCACGCGCCTGGAAAACGGGCTGGAGAGCGGGGAGCTGCCAAAAAAGCTCTTTGGAGGAGTATTAATAACGAGCCGTGTCGCTGAGCGGAGCCCGGCTTCTCCCAGCCCGCTGGGTGGATTCCAGGAGAAGGTGGGAAAGGGATGTCAGGGGCGCAGCAGCATCAGGGCTGCAGTGGGCAGAGCCAGGGGTGGGTGATGGGGATCCCTCCTGCCCTGCCTCACTGCATTTCCTGGAGGAATTCCGTGTTTCCATGAGGGTTTTGGGGGGCTGGCGGCTCGGGAGAGCTCCCTGCAGAGGGACACGCAGCAGCCACAGCTCCGGGCAGGAGCCAATTCCTGCTGCTGGAGAGCTGCCCCGGGCCTGGCCCTGCCCCGGGAATTCGGTGGGAGCTCTGCCATGGCCTCCAGGAGCTGCTGCTTTGGGGCCTAAAGGGACAGCTGGGAATTGCTGGGGCCGGGAGAGGCTGCACAGCACCAGAGCAGAGCCCAGCTCTGCTCCTGCCACCCAGAGGGGCTCCAGGGCCACCCAGAGGGGCTCCAGGGCCACTCAGAGGGGCTCCAGGGTCACTCAGAAGGGCTCCAGGGTCACTCAGAGGGGCTGTTCCTGTCAGTGCTGAGCCCGTGGGTTTCCAAACAGCCCAGTGCAGGTGTGTACATGTGTGTGGGTACAGCAGCATCTCCAAACCTGCTGCAGGAGACTCAGGGCTGCCAGGGATCACCCAGCTGCAGGGTGGATCCACCCATCCAGGATGGCATTCCCAAAGGGATGAAGGTCCTGCTTTTTTGGCAGGGACCAGGGAACATCCTGGGCACGGAGCAGGACAGTGCCCAGTGAACCTTTCCACGTATTTCCCAGGGCCCTCAAAGGGTCTGTGGGAAAGCCCCAGGACATAAAGCCCCTTTGTCACAAGTCTTTTCTTCCCACATCTTCCCGTGGCAGAGGAGATGCTGGAAGTGCCAAACACCCCCCTGCAGAGCCGGCCGGGCACTTGAGCTCTGCAAACCAGGCTGAGCTGCTGTCACTGGCTGAGCCAGGGCTGAATTGGCTCATTCTCCCCGGAGCCAGCAAAGGAAACGGGGCTGCATGGCCGAGTGGGTCCCGCTCCAGGGGGGCTTCCCGTGCCGCCGGGCACAGAGGCATCAGGCTGTCACTCCCTGCTCCGGGGCTCACCCCAGCCCTGCTGCCAGCCAGAGCATCCTCCAGCTCCTCAGATCCCTGCTCTGCTTCCCACCCACCGCTGGGCACGTCCTGGCACGACGGGCTCCTCCGCTCCCGGCCCGGCGCGCCGGCAGGGCCGGGCACGGCTCTGCGGAGGGCACGGGGGAAGGAGGGGAAACAATGGCTCTTTCTCCGGGTTTCCTGCTGCCACAGAGGTCCGTTTGCAGGCCAGGAGGCCGCCCTGAGGCGCAGCCGAGGCTGCCTGGCCGTGGGATGTCGGGATGGGGCAGCCCCAGGTGGGATTTTGGGGCATGGCATGGGATGAGTGAGTGTGAGGTTGTGTCCCCGCAGCAAACACGCCCTGGGCAGCCACGAGCACATCCAGCACTGCAGGAAGTTTGACACGGACATCCGGCTGCAGCTGATGAGGAGGAAGGGGGTGCGCAGTGACCTGGCCCGCACGGTGGGTGCCGGGGTGCGGGGGGCATCTGGGGGTGCCTGTGCCCTCCCCCTGTGGTGGGGACATCCCTGCTCAGCATCTCTCCATCCCCAGGCCAGCGACGACCAGAGCCCCTCCACCCTCAACCACTACATCCACCTGCAGGAGAGGCCCATCAAACAGACCATCAGCAGGTAAGGGGGACACGGCAGGACCGGCCCCCCACTCCAGGGGCCCGCCTGGCCGGGGCTGAGCTCTGCTCCCTGTCCCCCAGGCAGGCCCTGAGTCTCCTCTTCGACACCTTCCACAACGAGGTGGATGCTTTCCTGGCAGCCGAGGTGAGCAGGGGTGGAAGGGGGGGTGTTGGGGGCCCCCTTGCCTGGTTTGCTGTGGATTCTTTCCCCTGTTTGTTATGGGGCTCAAAGGGTGTGTCAGTGAATCATAAAATATCATGGAATATCATGGAATATCCTGGGCTGGAAGGGACCCACAAGGATCACCTAGTCTAGCTCCTGACCCCACACAGGACACTCCAAAACCCCACCCTGTCCCTCAGAGTGTTGTCAAACCTTCTTGGAGCTCTGGCAGCCTTGGGGCTGTGCCCACTGCCCTGGGGAGCCTGTTCAGTGCCAACCACCCTCTGGGGGAA
>JAWWLV010000082.1:3224895-3238356 GCA_035041135.1 Platyrinchus mystaceus
GCTCTGGCAGCCTTGGTGCTGTGCCCACTGCCCTGGGGAGCCTGTTCAGTGCCAACCACCCTCTGGGGAAGAACCTTCTCCTGATATCCAACCTGACCCTCCCCTGACAGGGGAAAATAGGGGAAACTGAGGCACAGACTGATGCACCCCTCAGTGCTGGGTGGGTGGCAGGGAGCATCCCCTGCCCCCTCAGCTGCCCGGGGGTCCCACACCAGTCACTCTGCCCTCCAGGGAGACTTCCCACTGAAGGCAGAGCGGGTGATCCAGTCGGTCATGGCCATCTGCAACGCCCTGGCAGCCGTGGAATCCCAGGAGATCACGGCAGCCCTCAACCAGATGCCCCCCTGCCCCTCCCGCATGCAGCCCAAAATCCAGAAGGTGAGCGATGGGGTGCAGGGCCGGGAGTGGGGTGGCTCGGCCAAGGAGCTGCAGAGGGGAAGCACGTTGTCACATCTGGCTGCCTTCCCTCCTTCCTCCTGCTGCACCACATGGAAAATTCCTGAATCCCTGGGAGCAGGCAGCTGCCTGGCTCTGGCAGCCCTGGCTGGTTACGTAAAGGCCGCCTTGGCTGCCCCGGCAGAGCAGGGCTGGCACTCAGGGGGCTCCTGTGGTTTCTCTTTTTTTTTTCCCCTCAACAGGATCCAAACGTCCTGGCCAAGAGGGAAAATCGAGGTATTTCTGTTCTCCTTCTCCCTTTCTGGGCTCGAGTTCGTGGTGCTTTTAATCTTCAAGCCCCTCCCCCTTCAATTATCAAGGCCAAAAAGAAACGTGTTTGAAAGCGTTCTGGTCGAAGAAAAGCAAAAGGAAGGTTTTGGGGGAGGGGGGGGTTGTTGTTCCTCGGTGTGAACTCCAAAGGGGAAGGCTGGAATTCTCCCTGTCATTACTTTATCCCCGGGGGGAAACATGCCCTGGGGTCCCTCTGGCATCCCCTGAGGGATGTCCCGGGGGGGGGCTCATCCCTGTCCGTGTTCCCTCAGAGCGGATCGTGGAGAGCCTGACTGCCGCCATCCTGGACATGGTGGAGCTCTACTGCAGCACCTTCAACGCCGACTTCCAGCCGGCCGTGCACGGCAGCCGCGAGCTGGGCGTGGCTCAGGAGGCTCAGCTCCTCACCTGCCCCCTGTCCTTCACCGTCTATGCCACCCACCGCATCCCCATCACCTGGGCCGCCAGGTAAGGGCGGCTCGAACGCACCTGAGCGGGGCCGGCCCTGCCCTGGAGCAGCGTGTTCCTGTCCCAGGTGTTCACAGGCACGGAGGGAATAAGGGGCCAACCCAGCCCAACCCTCCTGGATCGGGATTCCGGGACGGGAAGAGAGAGTGTTAGAATATCCCGAGTGGGAAGGGCTCGTTATGGGGCTCTGTGGGTGTGTCAGGGAAAGGCCTTGAATCATGGAATATCCTGAGTGGGATCCCACAAGGTGTCTGACTCCTGGCTGTGCACAGGGCACCCCAAAATCCCACCCTGAGCCTGGGGATGCTGGTGCTGATGGGCAGGGAGGGATGGGATGGCTCTGCCGTGCTCTCCCATCCCATCCCCACAGATCCCAGGAGCAAGGGCTAACCCACCCCGAGGCTCCTGGACTGGGATTCCAGGGTAGGAATATAGACTCATAGGATTACAGAATATCCTGAGTTGGGATGGAGCCACAAGGACTCTGGAATCCAATTCCTGTCCCTGCACAGGGCACCCCAAAATCCCACGGCGAGCCTGGGGGGTGCCGGTGGGAGGCGCCGTGGGTGGGGCGGCTCTGCCGCACTCTCCCATCCCATCCCAACCCCACGGATCCCGCAGCATCCCTGCGGTCCCACACCGCCCCGGGGAGGTGACAGATGGCCCCACGGAACGGCCCCCCACGCCCCACGGGGCCCTTTTGTTCGGTGCCTCGGTGCCCGTGCCCGGCGCGGGGGGCGCGGGGGTGGGCGAGGCAGCGGCGCCGGCAGCAGCCGCCCCGCCGGGGACCCCTCGCCTTTGTCCTGCCCTTAATGTATTCCCCTTGGTGGCTGGCTCCGAACAAAGCCGGTAGCCTGGGAAATGCCGGCAGCCCCTGACCCCCGGCGCCCCGCCGCCCTGCCCGGATTGTCGCTCGGCACCTGCCACATGGCAGGGCCCCCCCCGCGGCCCCCCCCGTGTGACGGTATGTGCCGTGGCATATGGTGCTGGGGGTGGAGGGGAGGGGGCTCCAGGCTGTGCCCCCCCTTCTCCCAGCCCTGGGGAAGGCGTTGGGTCCAGCACCTCCATCCTCCCGCCCCGCTGGGGCAGCGTTTGCCCCCTGGGTACCATCTCCTCTGACACCCCCCCAGCTCACAGCCCCCTCTCTCCCCTCGCAGCTACGAAGATTTCTACCTCTCCTGCTCCCTCAGCCACGGCGGGAAGGAGCTGTGCAGCCCCCTGCTCACCAGGAAGGCCCACGTCTACAAATACCTCTTCCACCTCATCATTTGGGACCAGCAGTAAGGCAGTGCCCCAACCAGGGGGTGGGCACGGGGGTCCTGGTGCCACGGCCAGCCACACTGCCTTCCTCCTCCTCCTCCTCCTCCTCCTCCTCCTCCCCTGCTCCAGCAGCTCCTCTCTGCGCCTCTCCCTGGTTTTTGGGTGTTGGAAGCTCTTGTGTCATCCCCTGGAATAGCAGCGGCCCCAGCGCCAGCTCTGCCCTTCCGGACCTGCCTGTTGCACCCGGGAAAGGGGATCTGCTCCAAAAATAGCCCCTGGAGCAGGCAGGGAGGCCGTGCTGAGCCCTCACCATGCCTGGCATCCGCAGCGTGCGGGGAGGTGGGGATGGGACGGGATAATTTTAGAAGGTGCCGGTGCCCCCAAGGACAGGAGCCCGGCGGGACGGCGGCGAGCAGAGTCGTACCCGGGGCAATCCCCTTCCCCCGGGATGTAGCTGCCACCCTGGGCTCCCTGGGAGGAGGAGGAGAGGAATCGGAGAGGAATCTCAGCCTTGGGGTCCCACAGGGCCCCCCCAGGCTGTGGGACAAGGTCAGTGAGCAGTGGGGGGGTGTCCATGGCGGCCCCCCTGTCCCCACGGTCACCTTCCCGGGACAGGGAGCAGCAGGGCTGAGCTGGGGCAGGACCAGCTGGCTCTCCCCAAACCCAACTGCTCCCTGTAGGGTGTCTGCCCATGGCTGGGGACCCCCATCCCACGGTGGGGACACGGAGCACCCCTGTGCCAGCAGGAAAGGCGTCTGTAGGGCTGGGCTGTCCCGGGGCACGTTTGGCATCCCGAGGCGGGGGCTGGAGCCGTGGGGTGCTGGGAGTGCCCATCCCTGGCATGGCTGAGCCTCTCTCTGATCGTTCCCTTGCAGGATCTGCTTCCCAGTCCAGGTGAACCACCTCCCACGGGAGACGCTGCTCAGTGTCACTCTCTTCGCTGTGCCCGTCCCACCCCCAGGCAGCTCCTCCGACACCAACAGGCAGCGGCGGGTCCCCGAGGCCCTGGGCTGGGTGACCACCCCCCTCTTCAACTTCAGGCAGTACGTGGGGTGTCCCACCACCACCGAGGGGCTGTGCTGGCATCCCTGGGGGGCACAGGAGGGTCCCCAGTGCCGTGGGGTCCCCAGCACCGCACCACTGCCGCGGTGCCACCCTCGTGCCCTGGCAGAGTGGCCCCCAGTGCCAGGCTCTCACCCCTCCTCCTCCTCCAGGGTTCTGACCTGTGGTAGGAAGCTCCTGGGCTTGTGGCCGGCGACCCAGGACAACTCCAGAGCCAGGTCGAGTGCCCCCAACTTCCACCAGCCCGACAGCGTCATCCTGCAGGTACGTCGTGGCGCGGGGGTCCTGTGGGGCACACACACCCCCCCGAGCTCCACGTGTGGATCCCCTCACCCTCTGCCTCTGCCCCAGATCGACTTCCCCACCTCGGCCTTCGAGGTGAAGTTCACCAGCCCACCCGTGGCCGAGTTCAGCCCCCGGTACGAGTTTGGCAGCCTGGGGGAGGAGGAGCAGCGCCAGCTGCGGGAGGCCATGCAGAAGAAATCGCTCTACTGGTGAATAAACGGGGGTGGCATCACCCTGCTGGGGCTGGGGGGCACTGCTGACAGACTCCCAGCACTCACAGGGAGTGTCTGAGGGTCTGCCCCTGCCTCTGGCAGGGATAAGGCTGGAGCTGGTGTTTTCTGGAGCTGTCATTGGTCCTCCTGAGCTCTGCCCTCCCCAGCTGCCCCTCTCCGGCCACGTCCCCTGAGCAGGGACAGCTGCCCAGCCCCTTGTCCAGCCTGGCACGGCCAAGGGTCCATAAATGGGGGATCAGGTGTCAGCAGCTGTGCCGGGATCCACTGAGCAGAAACCTGTGGGGTGGGCAGGGGTCTCTGGGCAGGGGAACCCCCTGGGCCTGGGGGTCCTGGCTGTGCCTTGGGGGGCAAAGTCCTGCCATCCATCAGCCCCTCCTTCCCACGGGTAGAGCTGTGGTGGGGATGCAGGGAGGGCTCAGAGGGGTTTATCCCATGCACCGTGCTTAGGGTGGGCAGAGGGATGACCCTCCCCAGCCCCCCATCCCTGTGCCCCCCGTGCCATGCCCCCCCTCGCCCCCAGGCTGACGGACGCGGACCGGCAGCGGCTCTGGGAGAAGCGGTGCCACTGCCACGCGGAGCCCGGGGCCCTGCCCATGCTGCTGGCCAGTGCCCCCAGCTGGGACTGGGCCTGCCTGCCCGACATCTACGCCCTGCTCAGCCAGTGGACCTCCATGAGCCACCAGGATGCCCTGGGGCTCCTGCACGCCACGTAAGCCACCCCTGGGCTGCGGGTGGGGGCGCGCCCTGTGGCCCTGCTGAGGATGTGGGGGATGCTGAGGGTGCTGTCTCTGTGACTCCTGTCCTGGGTGCAGGTTCCCAGACCAGGAGGTGAGGAGGACGGCCGTGCAGTGGATTGACTCCATCTCCGACACAGAGCTGCTGGACTACCTGCCCCAGCTGGTCCAGGTGTGTGGTGGCACTGGGACGTTTCACGGGGTGCCTGCCAGTCCCACCGTGCCCCAACGCTGTGCCCTCCCCAGGCCCTGAAGTACGAGTGCTACCTGGACAGCCCCCTGGTGCGCTTCCTCATGAAGCGAGCGATCTGCGACCTCAAGATCACCCACTACTTCTTCTGGTGGGTTTGGGGGGCCCTGGGGGTGGCGGGGGGGCCCCTGGGCCTCGCCTGACCCCCCGTGCCCCTGCCCTGAGCAGGCTGCTGAAGGATGGGCTCAAGGACTCCCAGTTCAGCATCCGGTACCAGTACCTGCTGGCGGCCCTGCTGTGCTGCTGCGGGAAGGGGCTGCGGGAGGAGTTCGACCGCCAGTGCCTGCTGGTCAGCACGCTGGCCAGGCTGGCACAGCAGGTCCGGGACGCCGCCCCCTCTGCCCGCCAGGTGGGTGCCGGGGTGCTGGGAGGGGGTGCCGAGCTGGGTATCAGCCCCCCATCCCATCCCATCCCATCCCATCCCACCCCATCCAATGCCCACCCTATCCCATGTCCACCCTGTCCCCTGCCCACTATATCCCACGCCTACATCCTCCTATGCCCACCCCTTCCCGTGCTCACCCTGTCCCATGCCCATCCCATGCTCACCCAATTCCATGCTCACCCTGTCCCTTGCCCATTCATATCCTATCCCATCCCATCCCCTGCCCACCCCTGCCCCGTGCCCGCCCCACAGGGCATCCTCCGCGAGGGGCTGGAGGACGTGAAGCAGTTCTTCAAGGCTCACGGGTCGTGCCGGCTGCCGCTCAGCCCCAGCCTGCTGGTGAAGGGCATCGTGCCCCGGGTGAGTGCCAGACCCGAGGGGCACCGGGGGGGCTCCTCTGCCTGCTCCCAGCTCACCCTGACAGGCTGTGCCTTCCTCCCGTGGCAGGACTGCTCCTACTTCAACTCCAACGCCGTCCCCCTCAAGCTCTCCTTCCAGAACGTGGATCCCCTGGGGGAAAACATCCGAGTCATCTTCAAGGTGAGCCTGGCACCTTTGGCGATGCCCAGACCCCTGGCACGACCACCCCAATCCCCTGAGCTCCGTCCCCCACTGGCCCCTGCCTCTGTTGGCTCTCCCCCTGCTCTGATGGCTCCTCCCTGCTCGCAGTGCGGCGATGACCTGCGGCAGGACATGCTGACGCTGCAGATGATCCGGATCATGAACAAGATCTGGGTGCAGGAGGGGCTGGACATGCGCATGGTCATCTTCCGCTGCTTCTCCACGGGCCGTGGGCGAGGTGAGCTGGGGTCAGGGCATCCCGGGGGGCACCGGGCCGCACGTGAGGCTGGTGATGGCACAGGAGGCCCCGTGGGTGCCTGTGATCCACCTCTGGTCTGATCCCACCAGCCCACGTGGGAGCGTGGCTTTGCAGGCTGTTGCTCAGTGGTGATGGCTGGGGGGGTGCCTGGGTCAGTGGCAAAGTGGGGCTGGGGTCTCTGTGCCCCCCGGGTGGGTTGGAAGGGTCTCACCCTGTGTCCCGGCTGCCAGGCATGGTGGAGATGATCCCCAACGCCGAGACCCTGCGCAAAATCCAGGTGGAGCACGGCGTGACGGGCTCCTTCAAGGACCGGCCGCTGGCAGACTGGCTGCAGAAACACAACCCCGAGGAGGACGAGTATGAGAAGGTGAGGAAGAGCCTGGCAGGTTCCCTGCTCCTCACGTCTGCCCCTCCAGGCATGAGACCCCTCGCTTCATCACATCCAGGCCTTCTCCACACCTGCTTTCTCCTTTCCTCCCTCCCAGGCCGTGGAAAACTTCATCTACTCCTGCGCCGGCTGCTGCGTGGCCACCTACGTGCTGGGGATCTGTGACAGGCACAACGACAACATCATGCTCAAGACCACGGGCCACATGTTCCACATCGACTTCGGCAGGTTCCTGGGCCACGCACAGATGTTCGGCAACATCAAGAGGTGAGAAGGGCCGGGGGTGCCTCGTCCCCCTCTGCCTGGGCTCAGCCCTGCTGGGGGGTTTGGCAAGTGAAGCCCCCTCTCCTCGTCCTGCTGGTGGGTGACCTCCCCTCTCCTCATCCCATCCGTGCTCACTTTCTGTCCCCTCTCTCCCCCGGCGCAGGGACCGGGCGCCGTTTGTCTTCACCTCGGACATGGCCTATGTCATCAACGGCGGGGACAAACCCTCCAGCCGCTTCCACGACTTCGTGGACCTGTGCTGCCAGGCCTACAACCTGATCCGCAAGCACACCCACCTCTTCCTCAACCTGCTGGGGCTGGTGAGAGCCGGGGGGGGGCCGCAGCTTCCCCCCCCACCCGGGGTCCCCCCTCCGCCTGCCCTCACCCCTGCCTTGCCTCCCAGATGCTGTCCTGTGGCATCCCAGAGCTCTCCGACCTGGAGGACCTCAAGTACGTCTACGATGCCTTGAGGCCACAGGACTCTGATGCCGATGCCACCACCTACTTCACCAGGTAGAGGACACGGGTGGGCGGAGGGGCAGGAGCGGATGGAGGGGCAGCGGCACCGGCTCCGTGCTGAGCACACGGTGGGCTCGTTGGCAGGTTGATTGAGTCCAGCCTGGGCAGTGTGGCCACCAAGCTCAACTTCTTCATCCACAACCTGGCGCAGATGAAGTTCACGGGCTCGGACGCCCGTCCCACGCTCTCCTTCGCCCCCCGCACACACACCCTCAAGACGTCCGGCCGGATCCGCGACGTCTTCCTGTGCCGCCACGAGAGGGTCTTCAACCCCAGCAAGGGCTACGTGAGTGGGGACAGCTGGGTGCAGGTGAAGGGGTGCACTCAGGGCACCCCGGGGTCCCACCTCACAGCCCTGTCTCTCCGCAGACCTACGTGGTGAAGGTGCAGCGGGAGAGCCCGGGCGAGGTGACCTTCGTGCAGCGCACCTTCGAGGAGTTCCAGGAGCTGCACAACAAGCTGCGCCTCCTCTTCCCCTCCTCGCTGCTGCCCAGGTAGTCCCGCAGCCCCCCTGGGTCCCCAGAGCTCCCCACAGCCCCCAGGGCTCGGCTGAGGGTCCGTCCCTGCAGCTTCCCCAGCAGGTTCGTCATCGGGCGGTCGCGGGGCGAGGCGGTGGCCGAGCGGCGCAAGGAGGAGCTGAACGGCTACATCTGGCACCTGATCCACGCGGCCCCCGAGGTGGCAGAGGTGGGGAGCTGGGGCAGGGGGCTGCGGGGAGGTGGGGGCAGTGCCAGGGACACCGGTGAGATGGGACAGTGCACCATGTAAACGTTGGTGCGTGTCCTGTGCCCTGAAGGGTGGGGACGCCACTGCCACCGCTAATGTCACCTCCTCCCCTGCAGTGTGACCTCATCTACACCTTCTTCCACCCCCTGCCCCGGGACGAGAAGGCAGCTGGCACCAACCCGACCCCAAAGCCGGCAGGTAGGGAGGGGGGTAATGGTGGGGGGCAATGGCAGGGGGTGATGGTGGGGGGCTGCCATCCCACCCCGCCCCTGCTCGCCTCCTCTCCAGACGCCACGTGGGCTCGTTCCCTGGGGAAGGTCGGCGGGGAGGTGAAACTCTCCATCTCCTACAAGAACAACAAGCTCTTCATCATGGTGATGCACATCCGGGGGCTGGTAGGTGCCTGGTGCCCGGTGGGAGCAGGGTGGGGGTCCCTCCCCCCGCTGTGCTCACGGGGTCCCCCCGCTCTGCCCACAGCCCCCCTTGCAGGACGGCAACGACCCCGACCCCTACGTCAAGACCTACCTGCTGCCCGACCCGCAGAAAACAACCAAGAGGAAAACCAAAGTGGCCCGAAAAACCTGCAACCCCACCTACAACGAGATGGTAGGTGCGGTGGGGCTGGGGGGCCCGGGGTCACGGGGGGGCAGGGGGGCCGTGGCTGAGGCTCTGCCCCGCTGCGCCCCACAGCTGGTGTACGACGGGATCCCCCGGGGGGACCTGGAGCAGCGGGAGCTGCGGCTGAGCGTGCTGAGCGAGGAAGGCTTCTGGGAGAACATCCTGCTGGGGGAGGTGGGGATCCGCCTGCGCGACCTGGACCTGGCGCAGGAGAAGATGGGCTGGTTCGCCCTGGGCTCCCGCGGCCACGGCACCCTCTGAGGACCCCCCGGCACGGCCCCGGCGGCGCTGCCCACCCCGGGGTGTCCCCGAGGGGCTCTGCTGCCGGCGCCTCCTTTTTTATGTTTACCTTGTGTCAAGGGAGCAACGCGGGGCGGGAGGGGCGGGCAGGAGCGTGGGGGGTGTCTGGGGGTTTATTTCTTCCTTTGGGATATCTGTATTTTAATTTTTTTTAATAACGAGTAGCCGGGCAGTGGGGGCGGAGGAGAGAGGGAGGTGGTGCGGGGGGTTTGCTGTGGGCTGGGAGATGGGGGGGGTTGTATCCCCCTCCAGGTCCAGCCCCAGCCTGCCTGGAGCCGGGCAATTCCCACCCCGGGGAATTCGCTCCCAAAGGAGAGCGGTGTGGCGGGGTGCCCGTCCCGTGTGGCTGAGCCCCCTCCTGATGCCACGGGAAGGGGAGAGCCGGCCCCCCTCCCTGTCCCTGTGCCGTGGGGACATCCATCTCCTCTCCTGCCGCCCGGCCCCGGGTGCAGGCTTGGTGCCTGTGGTGCTTTGTTTACAGCGACAGCTCCGTAAACGGACGAAATGTTTCTCAGGATCGAGAATAATGAACTTAACCTTTATATTAAAAGTTTTAAATATTGGATCTGGTGGCAGTTGGGCTGTGTGGGGGGCCTGGTTTTGCTGGCAGAGGGGATGGGGAAGCTGCTGGGGCTGGGAGAGCTGGGACCGTCCTGTATTGGGACCCTCCTGCCTGGAAAAATGGTGGGAAATTACAGGAGATGAAGGCACAGGGCGACACATGGATGATGCCTGCACCTTTGCCTGCACCTTTACCTGCACATCTGCCTGCACATCTACCTGCCCTTCTGCCCACACTTCTGCCTGCACCTCTGCACATCCACCTGCAAATTTACCTGAACCCTGCTTGCCTATCTGCCCACACATCTGCTTGCACCTCTGCACCTCTACCTGCTCTTCTATCCGCACCTCTGTCTGCACATCTGCCTGCACATCTACCTGTACTTCTGCCTGCTCCTCTCCCTGCACATCTGCCTGCAAATCCACCTGTACCTCTGCACATCTGCCTGCCCCTCTGCCCGCGCATCTATCCCCACCTCTGCCCTCCGCAGGGTCTGAGGACAGGTGTCTTGCCCAGTCCCCAGGTGGCTCGGGGACCCTGCCCGTCCGGCTCCTGTCCCAGGAATGTCCCAGGAATGTCCCAGGAATGTCCCAGGAATGCCCCAGGAATGTCCCAGGAATGTCCCCAGGCCCCCCAAGGACCCCCCGAATTGGCGGGGGGGGCGCTCGGGCGCCCCCTCTGCAGTTCCTCGCTACGCCGCCGGGGGCGCTGCCGCGCGGGGCCCGCCGGCTGATGCAATCCCGGGGGCGTGGCCAAGGGGGGCAGTGGGCGGGCTGACAGCGACACCGCCCAATGGGCGTCGGCGGCGCGGAGGGGGCGTGGCGGGTGCCGGCCCCGCCCTCCCCGTCCCCGGCTGGCGTTCGGCGCCGGGGCGGCGGCGCCGCCATTTTGTGCCCTCAGCAGCCTCAGGATGGAGCCCAGACCCGACCCGCAGCTCTCCGCCGCCCGCCGAGCCCTCGGACCCGCCGCGCCACCACGGAGCGCCGCCTCGCACACCCCTCCGCACCGCTGGCAGCGCTGAGCGGCCCCATGGAGCACAGCGGACGCGAACGCGCCGGCTGGGCCCGGCTGGGCCTGGCCGCGGCCTGGCCGAAGCTGGCGGGGCCCAGCGCGGCGCCCGCCGGCGGCTCGTCCCAGGCGAGCCCGCCCTTCTCGTGGCTGCGGGCGCTGTCGCAGCTGCTGTCGCCGCTGCCCGCGCTGCTGCAGCGGCTGCTGCCCGGCCCCGCGCTCAGCGCCGCGCTCTGCCCCGCCGAGCCGCCGCCGCCGCCGCTCGTGCTGCTGCCCCGGCCGGAGCCCCGGGCCGAGGAGCCCCCGGAGAAGCGGGCGGAGGGCGGCGCGGAGCCCCCGGCGGGGCTGTGGGGGGCCGGGCTGGTGCGGAGCGCCCTCCCCGCGGAGTGGTACGTGCTGGGCGCGGAGCAGGGCAAGAGCCGCCACCTGCCGCAGCCGCTGCGGGCCGAGCCCGGGCCCGAGGGCGAGTTCCTCCGCTGCAAGCGCCTGGCGTTCCTGCAGCGCTGGCACCTGCCCGTGCCCGACCCCGACCACGGCTACCACAGCCTGGAGGAGGAGCAGCAGCAGCAGCACAGGGACGTTCGCCGGGAAGCCGCGGGACGGTGGGACCAGCTGGAGCAGCCCGAGGATGCAGGGAGACAGCCCGTGGAGCAGGAGGGGCTCCGGGATGCGGCTGAGGAGGGGGAAACGTTGCCTGAAGAAGGGGATGGTGAGGACTCGGACACAGAGCAAAACCACCCGGTTTCGGCCAGACCTGCATGTGCAAATAAATTAATCGATTATATCATCGGGGGAGTTTTCAGCGGGGAGGAGAGTGAGGGTGAGGAGGACTGGGATGATGATGATGATGATGACGATGATGGGTTCGACAGCGAAGAGCTTCCCTCGGACTCAGACGCTGGCAGCCAGGACGGGGAGAGGCTTCACCTCTGGAATTCCTTCTATAGTTTGGATCCCTACGACCCTCAGAACTTCACAGCCACCATTCAGACATCTTCCAGCGATCCGGGAAGGGATATGTCGGATGTGGAAGAGGAGGAAGAAGAGGAGGAGGAGGAGGAAGAAGAAGACTCGTGGGCAGAGTCCTCCTCAGGCTCTGCTCACAGTTCTGAAGAGGAGGACGAGTGGGACTGTGGCAGCGTGGATGAGGCGGAAAGCTTGAAACTTTGGAACTCGTTCTGTACCTCGGACGATCCTTATAACCCTCTGAATTTCACGGCAGCCTTTCAGACGGCAGAGAAAAAAGGGACGCCGACTTCGGTCCCTGCCGAGCACTTCACCGTGTGCCGGGTACAGCTGGAGAGACACAGCTGTGGGCTCAGTGACTTGGGGCAGCGTGGAATTCTGTCCGGGGAGAAAGCCGCGAATTCCAAGCGGAAAAAGGTATATTTTTGCTTTGTATTCGTGTGTTTTGGGGCTGCTAAAAAAAACCAAAACCTCGCGACAAACCCACATTGCTCCGAGCGGTACGGGAGTGGGTGAGGTCACTCCAGCATTCCAGATCCGCCTCCCTGAGCTTACGTGCTGATTATTTCCCTGGAATGTTGTGCCTCATCCTCCACACGTGATGGGAAATTCTGTCAAAAGTTTCTTTTGTAGACTTGAAGTTAAAATGTTCCTTTTAAAATGCAATTTCTCTTCTCTTTTTTGGGTGTGACGTGGTGTCGTCATGAGAGAAACTCCAGCGCTCTGATGTCGGTTTTTCCCTGAGAAACTCCGGAGCTGTGATGTCAGTTTTTCCCTGATTATGTGTTTTCCTGGAAAGCACCGGTTTCTGTTGGGAGGAATTTTGATAAAGTGATTTAGGATCTGAAACTTGAAAGCGTTTTAAACATTTTAGGACTTTTTTCTTTTTTGTAACCCGAGCAGGCTTGTTGCGTGTTCTGGAGTGGGAAGAACTCGTGTGGCACGTGTTGGATGTGTCACACGTGTGCTGGGTGTGTCACACGTGTGGTGAGGGGTGTTACATGTGGTTAACACATCCTTCAGTTCACCACTGAAGTTTCAGTACAAACTGTAGTAACATTCCCATTTCCATTTGAGGCAGTATTCTGTAATTCAGTTATTTATAAAAGTGATACATTCAGGAACTGGACTTTTCAGCCCAAACTGGAAATATAATATGTTTTTGGAGGAATTTGGGTGTTGAAAATCCTGTAATACCTGTGTCAGGATGCAGGTAAACAGTAATTCATCCTCTCCCCAGTTTTGTGGTGCTTACAGATGTCCAGGGTGGTTTTTCAGTTGTGACATCTGAGTCTTGATGGCTCAAACATTTATACGAGTAATGGAAATAGAAAACCTGTGTAATTCTTGGTTTAGTGTTTTTGCAGCAGGTTCCTTGTTTTTCTCCCCAAATTTGGGTTAATGACATTCACAGTATCCCGGGGGTGCAGAGCCAGCAGGAATTTTTGGCCCTGCAATCTCAGGCCGTGGTGAAAGAAGGATGATCTGGCTGCAATCTTCCACCTGACTCACAGCCCCGGCTGTTGTGTCCCAGGGTGGCTCAGACTGATGTAAAAACGCTGTAAGGTGGGAAGGCTGATGTAACAGCTCCTGAAGCAGGTGCTTAATTAGGGCCAGGAAAACCGAGCACTCCAAGTGCTGAGGTGTTCCCGGGAATTCTCCTGGTCGTTCATCCCCCTCAAGGCTGTTCCTGTCTGGCACCGGGCAGGATTTATGTCTGTAAAGCTGTAAAACCCGGGAGTGGTGGTTTCACTCACGAGGGAGCAGGGCATGGACACCCTGTGAGGGCACAGGGATCTGGGATTTCTGCTCCCACAGAAATCTGGGATCACTGCACCAGGATTAGGTGGTTTCTGGAGGTTGGTTGGTGTCCAGGGCCAGGCTGGACGGGGCTTGGAGCAACCTGGG
>JAWWLV010000082.1:3238456-3267061 GCA_035041135.1 Platyrinchus mystaceus
CTGCACCAGGATTAGGTGGTTTCTGGAGGTTGGTTGGTGTCCAGGGCCAGGCTGGACGGGGCTTGGAGCAACCTGGGATAGTGGAGGGTGTCCCTGCCCAGGGATCTGGATGAGCTTTCCAACCCACCCCATAGCTGGGATCAGTTTTCTGGGAAGGTTGGAAGATGGCTGTAGCACAGACAGCAACCCCCACACTCCTCGCTGTGTCACCACGAACTGGGGGTGAAATTCGGGGTCTGTGTTAATAAATCCCAGGAATGGAGCAGCGAGTTTTTTGTACCTCTCCGTGTTTTTTGCTGATTCCAGGAGTGTTTGTCAGTGGTGACAGTGTGGTTGTCCTTGGGAATCAGCCCTGGTGTGAGAGGTGCTGAGAGCTGCTTCATCCCTCAGTTTTCCACCTTTTCACAATGCAGAGCAGCACAGGGTTGAGCAGGAGCCTGACATAGGCTGGGTTTACTCAGAAAGACTTAAATCCTTGTTACAGTCGTCGTTTAAACACTGCCAAGTGTAGAGCCTGAGTCTGTACGTTTATTTTCTTAAAATAACTGAATGCCTCTTAAAAAGAGCCAAGAGTGAAAGTTTTCCTGTGTCTCTTAAGGTGCCATGACTTCTGAGCTGATTGCCTTGTATGAACTAATCCCCTGGAATTCCAGAGCCCCTGGAAGCAGGGGGTTGGCCCAGTCACACAGGGATGAGTGTTGTTCCTTTTCTGTGCCCAGTGTGACTCCTTTTCCTGGTGGTGACTCACACCCCACTCTGTACTCCACACAACAGTGGTTCTGCCTTTTTGAAATGTTCTTGTGTAATCTCCAGCAATCCAGGCTGGAGCACATTCCCAGCCCGGGGTGTCCTGGCACGTCCTGCAGTGCCCTGTGTGCCCTGGGGAGGTGACAGCCCCGTGTCCCGAGGGTGGCACTGCACAGGGGGTGTGGGGTGAGGTGCCCTCGGCTCACAGGGAGCAGTTGGGTAACTGTGGAGTAGCTGAGCACTGTTCTGGTCGAGGCAAAACAGCAACTGGCTGATTTTAGAGCTGAGGTGGGGCAGGAACAGGGAATCACAGCCTGGTTTGGGTGGGAAGGGACCCTAAAGCTCACCCAGTGCCACCCCCTGCCATGGGCAGGGACACCTTCCACCAGCCCAGGTTGCTCCAAGCCCTGTCCAGCCTGGCCTTGGACACTTCCAGGGATGGGGCAGCCACAGCTTCTATGGGAAATCCATTGCAGCCCCTCATCCCCCTCCCAGGGAACAATTCCTTCCCAGTATCCCATCTAAACCTGCCCTCTGAACAGATTTCTGAGGCTTTCTGCTGTTTGAAGTGTTTAATAAAACCCAAACAACCTGTGTCCAAATATGAAGTTCCTTTTGCATGAGTGGTGAATTCTTAACTAAATAACTTGCTCTTTCCAGGTCACCTTCCTTGAAAAAGTGACTGAGTATTACATAAGCAGTGAGGAGGATCGGAAAGGACCCTGGGAGGAGATGGCACGAGATGGCTGCAGGTTCCAGAAACGGATCCAGGAAACAGAGGAAGCCATAGGATATTGCTTCAGCACAGAGCACAGACAGAGAGTGTTCCACAGACTGCAGGAAACCTCCTCCCAGAGGGCTGATCTCTTCTAGCACCTCCCAGCACCTGGTAGTTGTGTGACCCTAAAACACTCACAGACACCTAAACGAGACGTGGCAGCTTCTGGAACGGGGGGAGAAGTGGGATTGGAAGTTTCCCAGTTTGGTGTGTTGAGCCAACAAATATCCCTGCGTGTCCCACTTTGCTGTCCAGCCAGAACCCCCTGGGTGCCCTGCAGGGTGAGGGTGCTGCATTCCTGTTGATCACCACTTGAGAACCAGACTGCTTTAGGTTGAACCCATTCCAAACATGCCTTGTCTGCCGTCTCTTGGGAAGTGGGGACTGTTCAGTTGGATTTTTTTGCACTTTGAAAAAAAAAGCAAAACCTATTTTGCAGGAGATATTTATGGGGCTCAGCCCCTGGTATTGCAGTTTTGATTTAAAGTTTCCTGGCAGTTGTGGCGTTTCCTTGTTGTTCTCCAGCTTGTGCAAAAGTCTCACATGTTGTTCATTGGTAACTCTGACTTAACTGTGTGAATCCCTCCTTCCAGGTCCCAGTTTTGCATGGAATGCAGTGTTTGAGTGTTTCTGTGGCACTTGGATGTCAGTGTTTCAGTCAGGCACACTGGGGGAGCTCTGGTGCATTGCAAGCCCTTTGGTTTGACTTATCTCAATAATACCTTGAGCCAGGACTATTCCAAAGGGTTCTGGCTGCTTGTGCACCACATTTCTTGCCTTTTAAGGCGAGGAAATTTCTCAACCCAATCAATAATTAAAGCTTTGAGTACATGTGGAGGCTGTGGGTGATGTTTGAATTTAGGGAGCCACGCAAGGGAACTAGTCCCTAATTATTTATTTAATCTAAGAATAACTTTGCTATAATTCTGCTTTGGAATAGAGATTGTGGTGGGTTCTTGTATCCAATCTGCTTGTTCTGGTACTTTTAAGGAGAATTATCTCTGATTTAAGGAAATGTTAAGGCAGCAAATCACCTTGTTCTTTACCAAAAGCCAGTATTAACACTCTGTGTGTCTGCACTGGGTCACCTGGTACAAATAACATTCCACCTTTGGAAAGCTGAAGTCCTTGGTGGAAGGACAGCACTCCTTGTTTGTGTTCCTAACTTCAAATATTTAATCAGTTCAGTTAAAACACAGAGCAGCACCCTTGGAGGGGGTGTTTGGGCCTGGGGGTTGGGGTGGAGTTGCCTGAGCAGGTGTGGGATCACCCAGACCCCAAAACTGGTGGAATTCCTGCCTGTTTGGCCCAAAGTTGGGCCAATAAATAAATGAGTCACCACTTGGTTCGTTCAGCTGAGCAGAATCATTTCCCTTTTGTAGGGGAGAAACCCGAAAGTGCTTTAAATTTGTCATGAATTGTTTCAATTTTCAATTTGCAGGACTTTCTGCTTTACTGTGGTGTCATTTTGGCCACATCTTAATTCTGACTCCAAAATTCCAGAGTTCTTGGATTCACACTTTAATCTCCTCACCCAAAGCGTGTTCTGTGAGGTTTTTAAAAATCCATTTGCTGTGTTGCACTTACAGAATTCAGAGGATTCCCTGGATTGCAGGAGAGCTGTGTGAGCCTCAAATCCAGCCAGAATTCCTGCAGCGTTTCAGAGTGTCTGCCTGAAAGCAACGTTGTTTTCCATTGCCTCCCCCCCCTCCCCAAAATGTGGATTCTCTTTTCCTACAAAAAATTGCAGTGGTGAAATTGTAAATTCCAATCGGGCCCTCAAATGCTGAGAGATTGTCTCTGAATTTCTAGGAGCTGGTTTTGCTGCCTCATGTTGGATCTGCTCTTTATCTTAGGGAAAAGGGGGTGATAAATGTGGAATTAGAAGGGAAGATTTGCTGATTTATGGTCAGTGTGACTGATCAGTACAAATCTGCTGCTCCTGGGAGGTCACTCTACAGTCGTTTTTTCCATGAATTTCCCAGGTTTTTTTAGTCTTGGAGAACTTGGTGCTTTGGTTTTTCATGGACAACTCGTTTCCCTGGTGCTCATGAGAAGCTTTGGAGGGGTGGGAATGAAAACCTGCAAATGTTTGCAGAGCCTTGGAAAAACCTGTCTTTGGGAACAAACAGAGCTGATAAATTATGTGTAAATTACATCAACAACTGCTGCTTCCAAAGTGCTTAAACACTGGAAAAATGGCTTTTATCCATCCTGAAGCGTGTCCACCACTCCCACTGCTGCTTCCCCCCTGCTCCAACCTCACGTTTTCCAGGAATCTGGTGTGAGGTGAGAGGGAATTAACACTAAATTCATCACCATAAACATCTTTAGAACTTGGTGTCACCCTTTTTTCCCTATAAAATCCCTTGAACTGGTTGTTCAGGCCGTGTCCATGTGTCAGTGCTTGGAGTGAGACAGTAAAAATAACACTTGTAGGACTTTAAATCAAAACTGTGATGAGCAGATTTTATTTTTGTATAATTTAGAGAAAAACATTAGAAAACCTTCAAGCATTGGCTTTATACAGATTTTACTTGATTTGTGTCGAATTTGTTGGGTTTTTATATCTAAAGTTCTATTTCTGTACATAATAAACTATTCAGAACTAATCTGTAAATTGTAATAAAGATATTTGCAAGATAGTTGGGTTTGCTTTGGAAAGACTTGTGGGGGACATCAGGTGGCTGGAAAAAACAGGGATTGATGCACTGCTGTGTGAAGATGTGTCTGTCACTCCGTGTTTTTTAGAGGGAATGCCATCCCTTTGGCTCCTGGGAGGGAAGCCAGAATTCCTGGTGGGAAGGAGGAGGCTGGAGGTGATTCCAGGACCAGGCTGGCGACCAGAGGTGGGATTTGTACCTCCAGCTGGGGGTGGAGGTGCCTGGGGGCACAGATTGGCTATTCCAGGGCTTCCCAGGGAATGGGGGATCAGGATTGTGGCCTGGAACAGGGATCAGTGTGGTCCTGCCGTAGGAATCTGGAATGAGTTCAGAGGCCACGTGTGGTCACAGCTCCACAGGGAGTTTTAGGGTGGGATTTTAAGTTTCTGGTTGCTCAGTTTGCTCTCCTGGAGCTCAGCCTGGAACGGATTCGCTCCCGTTTTCCAGCACAATCCGTGTGTCCCTCCGTGGTTCCACCTTGGCTGGGCATCCCTAAAGCACCCCAGGGTGCAGCAGCTTGGATACCCCGTGGGTGTGCAGAGGATTCCTGGGAGAGCCCAGCATTCCAGCTGTGCAGCCTCGGCCCTGTGGGCTCCAGCTGGGATGGAATCCAGGCTTTACTCCAGTGGGGGGGATAATGTCGTGTAAAAGCTGTGCCTTAGTCTGGAGGGTGTAAAGTGTGGGAGCCACGAGCAGCATCCATGTGTCCCCTGGGGAATGCTGGGATAGAATCCCACCTGCCCTGCCCTTGGAGGGGCACTGCTTTCCATCCCTGTCGGATTTTTGGGATGGCACAAACTGCCTTCCCCACCTTTCCAGGGATGGGGCAGCCACAGCTTCCCTCTGGGAAATCCATTCCAGCCCCTCACCCCCCCTCACAGGGAGGAATTTCTTCCTAATATCCCATCTAAACCTGCTTTCTTTAATCCAGCCAAATCCCTGGCTGGGGGAATGTGCTGTGTGGAGTGTCTGGGAGGATGGGCTTGGAATGTCCCAGCAGCTGTGCCAGAGGAGGTTTCTGTCAGCACAGTTCACTGATCCAGGACAAACCCGGCTTGCAGTGGCCCACCAGGAAATGCTGGGAAGCTGCTGGGGGTAAATTCCTGCTGGATACACTTGGAGTTGTACATTAAGCCAAGCCTGAACACCAGTGTAGGGAAGGCACCTGCCACTGATGCTCCAGAGCCAAGAAAGGCCCTGCTTGGAAAACAGGGCTCTGATGCTGGATGGGCCTGTGGGATTTGGGTGGTGGAAGCAGCGTGTATGAGCCCGGTGTGAGCTGCTCCGTGGCCTGTGGGAAGCACCAGGCTGCTTCCTTCCCTATCCCTGCTTCCTTCCCTATCCCTGCTTCCTTCCCCATCCCTGCTTCTTTCCCCATCCCTGCTTCCTTCCCTATCCCTGCTTCCTTCCCTATCCCTGCTTCCTTCCCCATCCCTGCTTCCTTCCCCATCCCTGCTTCCTTCCCCATCCTGCCTCCTTCCCCATCCTGCCTCCTTCTCCCTCCCTGCCTCCTTCCCCATCCCAAGAGAAAAGGCGCCTCATCATGAATGGAAAACTGGTGCCAAGCGTCCCCTTTCTGCATGCAGAGCACAGCCCTCGGTGCCAGCAGCCAGGACATTGGGATCCTGGGATACAGGCCCAGGTCTCTGGGAAGAGAAAGGCCTTTGTGCTGGGAAGAAACAAAGGCCCAGAGGGACATTTGGATTCAGCACCTCTTCCCATTCCTTGTCATGCTCCCCGCGTCTCGGTCCGGGCTCTTCCGTGTTCCTGAGGTAATTTAGGCCAGGTCTGAGGTGAAACAAGGTTGTGGCAAAGGGGGGAAGCGGGGGCAGGTTAAAGGGATTCCAGCTCCAGAGCCACAGGGGTGTTTTGCTGGCATCTCTCCACGCCGGATTCCGGCAGCTATGGAAACCAGGGTTTGGAGTTCCGGGCTGGATGTGGGAGCGCTGGGTTGCTGTGCCTGGTGGTAAACATGTTCCTGGGGTTGGTGATAAGAGGCTGTTAAACATCTGCTCCACTCTGGGTGTTTGGGCTCCAGTGTTCAGCTGGGAAGGGTCCCGGAGCACCCCCGGCACCATCCGGCAGATTGGGAGCAGTTTACAACCGGACATGAAAACCACGGGGCAATGAGTGCTGCTGCTGGGCAGGTCCTTCACTGTGCTCACTGCTGGGCTCTGGGAAAGCCAGGAGGGAGCAGAGATCCCGGGATTGAGGGGCACTGTGGTGGGGTGGCCGTTGTGTCCCCAGATGGGCGCCTGGCTGGGACCTCGGAGCAGCTGGATGGGATGTGTGTGCAGGGAGGACAGGACAGCTGGAAGTTCCAGGGTCAGGCTGTGGTCTGGGGAGGGTGGGGAGGCCCTGGCACAGGCTGCCCAGAGAACCTGTGGCTGCTGCATCCCTGGAAGCGTCCAAGGCCAGGTTGGAGCCACCTGGACTAGTGGAAGGTGTCCCTGTCCGTGGCAGGGAGTGGCACTGGGTGATCTTTAATGTCCCTCCCAACCCATTCCATGATTCTGTGACGGGGAGGGGGACAACGGGCATCTCAGGGGGCATCCTTAGGGCTCGGCTGAGGCACCTTTCCCCCTCCGCGCAGCTGCATTCCCGGTGTTATTCCTGGGACGCTTTTGTCCAGGAGATGGTGCCAGAACTGTGCGGCAGGAGGGGACGCGCAGCCAGCGGCGCTGCCGGGGCCACCACCCCGCTGAGGGTGTCCCTGCCTGTCCCTCCCACCCGCCGGTGCTCCTCCACCTTGCCCTGGATGAGCGCTGGGATGGGCGAATCCAGGGCGAGCGACACAGACCCTCCCTTTGTGCACAGAAGCGCCCGGTTCTGTGACATTCCTGCTGTCTGACCCTGAGGGCTCCGGCAGGGAACGGCCCGGGCCGGGTGTGCTGCCCTGGGAGGAGGTGACCGCGTGTCCTCCCTGCCCACCGCCGGGTCACAGCCCTGCCCTGTCACCCCACACGGCCCCTTTTTCCGCGTGTTTCCCCTCCCTCTGCCCTTTGTTCTCCGCCTGCTCCCACCGTGGCCCCGGGCAAAGGATCGGTGCTGTGTGGATGGAGGAGGAGGAGGAGGAGATGGCTGCTCCTGGAACTTTGGGATCAAAACCCTTCCCAAACCACCGTCTGTGTCCAAGGCCGGGTTGGATGGGGCTTGGAGCAACCTGCTCCACTGGAAGGTGTCCCTGCCCATGGCAGGGGGTGGAATGAGATGAGCTTTAAGGTCCCTTCCCCACCCAAACCATTCTGGGATTCCCCCCTACCCCTGCTAAAGGAAGGACATCGTGCACAGGGAGAGGTGGTGGTGGTGTCCAGACCTGTGGGAGCCTCCCTGGAATCTTCAGGAACAGGGAATCCGGGTGGTTTTGCCAGGGAAAGCCTCAGTGGGTGCCTCTTGCTGTCCCCCTTCCTCCCTAACCCGGGTGGTTGTGAACAGGGAGCTTTTAAAAGGACTTTAAAACGAAAACAAAAAGCCCAGCTGGTATTTCCCCTTTGAATTTCCACTGGATTAAGATAGAAGGAAATAGGGGGGAAAAAATTCCCTTGTGGAAAGCAATAAAAGCTGATTTATTTACCTGGCAGGAGAGAGCCTGGAGCTGCTCGGAGTTGTTGGCTGAAGGTCCTACAAAGCCCTCCAAGAACCTCAGCGTGAATCATTCCTCCTTCCCAATGAGCCTGATGAGTCCATTCCCAGTAATTCCCATGGAGAAGTGAGGGACACTCTGGGAATATGCATGGCCATGGAAATGCATCCCTCCCTGGGGGTTAGTAGAGAAGGAAGGAAATCTTTTGGGATCAGATGAACTTAACCTGGAACGGCCCCTGATCCCTGTTCCCTGGAGGTACCTGTGAGGATACTCTGGGTGGCTGGAGAGGATTAGTCCTGGGCTGGAAGGTGAGGACCAGGCACAGGGAGCTCCTGACACAGCACTACAGGGACAAAATATTCAGTTCTGGAGGAGGTTCTTCCCCCAGAGGGTGGTTGGCACTGCACAGGCTCACCAGGGCAGTGGGAAGGGCCCCAAGGCTGCCAGAGCTCCAGGAGGGTTTGAGAGAGGGACAGGGGGGATTTTGGGATGTGTGTGTGACTTTATAAAACCATTTCTGCCCTGAGCCCACACGTGCCACTAACCATCTCCAGCCAGGGCTGGCTCTGGAGCCTCCCCCAAAGCCACGATCCAGTGTGGGGTGTCGATGTGTGGCAGATTTTCCCGCAGCTTTGGCGCTGCCCCGGGATGAAGCAGCACCACGGGGAGCTGCTGGTGAGCTCCCGAGGCTCTCCCACGGGATTCCCGGGCCGTGGTTTGGCTCTGGAGCGCAGCCCCCATGGAGCAGAGATGGGGTGGAAGCAGAGATGGGGGGGAAGCAGAGGCATCTCCCCAATCTCGGGGCGCATCAGGAGCTCCCGTGGCCGGGCATTAGTGGGGTGCTGGTTGAGGTTTGCTCTGCAGCAGGTTCAGGGATGGTCACAAGATAAGGGTGGTGACTCCCTGCTGTGACCCTGGACCGGGGCCAGCCCCGCTCAGCCCAAACCCAGTCCAACCCACTTTCCAAAATGATCCTGCTCTGAGTCTGAGGGTGTGGGGGTCTGAGCCCGTGCTCCACGGGCAGGGTGGCAGCTTGGCCCATGGGCTGCAGCCGAGCTCCTCCAGGTGAGCCAAAGCCCAGCCCTGTGCCATCGCCAGGGTCCTGGGGGGGGCTCTCCCAATGGGCTCCCTGGGACCAACCAGACGTGTTTTTCTCACCCGGTGCTTCAAAGAACTACGGGGAAAAAAAGCTTTCGGGGAACTGGTTTCCCCAAATCCCGGCAGGGAACTGCTCTGATGTGGGGACTGAGCTTCAGCTCAGCAGGACGAGCCCCTTCCTCCTCCACGGTGTGGTTTTGGTGCCCGTGGTGGTGCTTGGCCAAAGGTTGAACTTGGCCTTGGAGGTCCCTTCCAACCTTTATGATTCTAAGATTCCTCCTCCTTCTTTTTCACTCTCAGGCCCCTCCTGGAGCAGCATCTTCCTCCTCGTGCCATGAGAAGCTTTGCTGAGGCGCCGCTGAGACAGGAGGGCAATTGCCTCCTTCAGTGCCTCCCAGACCCCACCTTTCCCCTTGAAAGACATTTAATTGACGGCTGAGAACAGGCAGAGAGAAAATACCCACTGGGCAGCTCCAGAAGTGCCGCAGATAATCATCAGGGTGCCCTACATACGGCTTGGCTGCGAGATCAGACGGGCAGAAGAATCTGACATTGTTTAAAATGAACAGGAGAGGGAAGTAACAACTCCGTGATTACTCACCTTGGGTTAATTGATGGTAATTACCCCGAGTAGGCAGTGGAGGAAGCTGTGACGGGCCAGCCCCGAAGAGTCATCAGGAGAGCTGGGAGGGTGCCCTCTGCTCCTTGCAGGCAGGGTGGCAGCCCGGCTCCGAGGGGGTTAAACTCCATGGGGCTGGTTGGGAATTTTTTTTTCTTCCCTTTTCCCTCCCTCCCGGGTTATTTGCAGCAAACACAGTCTGGGTGGAAGGTCTGAACCCGGCAAGTGTTTGCTCCTGGGGAGACAGGCTGGGAGTCGCTGGGCACTTCCCGAGCCGGGCGCAGGCCCAGCCCGGAGCTGCCCTGATCCCGAGCCCCCCCGTGCCACCCCCATGGGGGATGACATCGACTGGCTGGACCTGCCGGGCAGGTGGACCTACGGCGTGTGCGGGGACGGGCGCGTCTTCTTCATCGAGTACGTCCCGCCCGGCACCGGCTGGGCTGGGGTGGGGTGGGGTGGGGGCTGCCGCGGGGATGGGGTCACATTTCGGGGGGTGTGGGGAGCGGGGTGCGTGGCTGGGGGGCTGCAGAGGGCACAGGGCTTAGTTTGGGGTGGGAACAAGAGGTCCTCCCCCCCCCTCTGCAGAGCTCTGCACGGGGTTGCTTTCCCTCACTTCTCTGTTTTTGGGGCTGTCCCACCCTGCTGGATGCTGTTCTTCTCTGGCCCTAAAATCCAGTCCTTGCATTCCTGTGGCTGGAAAAGTCACTTGTGCTGCAAAGGCCCTCCCCTGGTGATGGGAGGGGGCTCCTGACAGCCCCTCTCCTTCCCTTCCACAGCGACGACACCAAGTCCACGAGCTGGGTGCACCCTGGCACGGGCTACTCCATCCAGAGTGGGCACTTCTCCTGTGCTGGTAAGGGGTGCCCCCGGGTCCTGGGGTGACCAGGAGCTGGAGGTGTGGAGTGAAACCCTCCAGAAACGCAATGGGAGACCCCAAAAAGCTGAGCCAGCTTGAGCTGCCTTGTGCTGGGGAGGGTTGGGGGCACTTGGAGTGATGGGAGAGGTGATGCAGCCTGGGGTTTCCAGCTGGAGAGATTCTTGGGGGGACTTTTCCCTCCCTGTGGTGTCTCAGACCTGTTGCTAATGGGAAGGGGACACAAACTGCTTTAGAAATGCAGTTTGAGCATGTGAGAGTCGACCACAGCGGGACACAGCACCCCACAAGGGTCATGATCGGCCCTCAACTCCCTGCCCACAGCCCTGCCCTTCTCCAGCGCTGCCTTTGCCGGGGGGGTCCCTCTCTGTGTGCCCCCCCGGGAAGGGAGGCCTCGGTGTGACACTGGGTGTTGCTCCAGTGCAGCCCCCGGCCCACAGCAGGGCTGGCAGGGGCTGTGTGGGGCGAGGGAAGTGACCCCTGCTCTGCCCTGTCCTTGCAGGGCTGCCCCGAGGCTGGGAGGTGGACACCACGATGCACGGGGGCCTCTACTTCATCAAGTAAGTGGGGATAGGGGCTGGGGGGGGAGAAGCCTCTGCCTGCTGCTCCCAAGCACCTTTGCACCCCGGGAGGAGGCTGGACTTTGCAGGGATTACCTGGGCTGGACTTTGCAGGGATTAGCAGGGCCCAGACCCGGCTTTAGGGTCTGTCCTACCACTGGCTCCTGCACCTGGGGCTGCAGGGGCGGGTGAATCCCACCCTGTCCCTGCACACACGCCCGAGCCAAGTCCCCGTTCTGGATGCAAAACTCTCCTCTGAGGGCTCTGGGAGCTCCAGGGTGGTGTGGGTGAAGCAGTCGGTCCCCTGCCCTGCGTCATCCCTCGGGGGAACATCCCCCAGAGCCCAGGGGGGCTTTCTGCAGGGCCCTGCAGCTCTGGGAGGGGGTGGGTGACGCCGAGGGTCCCCGAGGCACTCCGTGCCCGGGGCAGAGCACAGAGCAGGCTGTGCTGGCTGAGCCGAGCGTAACTCAGGGAGGATCAGCCCAAGGGGTTGCTCCTGCTTCATCCCAGGGGGTTGTCTCCCATTCCTTCTTGCCCCCTCCTTGCCTGCAGTGGAGGAGTGATGTGGTGTCTAGACAGGCTGAGCTGCAGGCTGTGCCTCCCTGGGCTCCGAGGCGGCCGGCTGAGGGTGTTCCAGGCGGGATCTTTGAGCCCGTCCCTATCTGGCTCCTGCAGGTTTCCCTGTGTGCCCAGACGGCCATAAAACCAGGGAGAGCAAAGATCCCGAGGCGGGCCGGGGGCTGGAGCAAAGCACCGGGATTATCCAGTCTAATCTGGGAGCAGAGACAAGGTGTCCTTGAGTCAGCCCCGTGCTCAGATCGTGCGGCCGCCGTGGCCAGGAGTGGGGCCGGGGCTGCTCTGTGACCCTCCTGCTCGGGCCGGAGCTGTGTGTGCCTGCAGCACGTCTGCCATGCTCCCCCCGGGCAGGGATCACCTTCCCTGGGCACCACAGCTCCTGGGAACAGAGCAGGAACAGAGCAGGGGCTGGGCTGGAGGGTGGCAGCCACCCCGCCGCTGGATCAGGGCTGGAGAAGGGTCCCACCAGCCTCACCTGAGCCACCACGGCCTAGGGGACCAAGTGGTGTCCCCTGTGCTCCAGAGGTGGCAGTGGGGCTGGCACGGTGGTGCCAGGGCCCAGCTGTGGATAAGGGAACCGCTGGCTCCGTGTGACGCTGGGCTCCCTCCCACCTGTGCCACCCACCCCTGAGCCCTGTCCAGGTGCTTCCATGGGAAACACTGCTGGTAAAAGGGGTCTTTTCCACCCCAAAACTACCCCCAGCTCTGCCTGTAGAAGGAAAGACCCTGCTGTGTCTGTGCCTTCGGGCTGGGAGCCACTCCAGCAGCATCCTGTGCCTCGTACCGTGAAAGGGAGGAGAAGGGAATACCTGGACCCCAGACTGGCTGGGGGTGCTCATCCTGCCGGGAGAGGCTGTGGGGGGACTCCCCCAAGAGCTCCCCAGTTGCTCATGGGCTTCCAGGGCTGTTTTTCAGCTCTCAGGGGGCTCCTGAGAGGCAGGATCCCTGTGGATCCCTGATTTCCATGGAGCAGGGGAATGGCTGGGGACAGGGGCCTTGAAGAGGGGACAGTTTTGGGGGTACAGGGATCCTGCCGTGGGCTGGCAGGGAGGGAGGGTCTCACCCACCACTGTGGGGGATGCAGGAGGCAGAGCACGCAGTGAAAGCCACCCCCTCCCCAGCCCCTAATTCCCTAATGGGGGGATTACAGGATCAAGGGCAGCTGCCGGCTTTTCCTTCCAGGAGAGCCCCTGTCTGCCCCCACCAGCTCAGTGTGGAGGATGGAAGGTCCCTGAGGGGTCTGAGCCCGAGTGGGTGCAGGCAGGGCCCCACTGGGTGCAGGCAGGGTCCCACCCTGGGCCCAGCAGCTCTGACAGGCAGAATTAGGGCAGTGCCATGGATCAGGGCATGGTGCCATTGCTGTAGGGCTGGAATCTGCAGTCCCAGTGCCTCTGTGCCCAGCTCTGGGAGCCACCCTGCCACCAGGCCAGGGCTGGGGGCCTGAGCAGGGCTGGGGCAGGTCCTGCCAGCCCCACCTGTGCCATCAGTGGCCCTTGGCAGGGCCCAGGGAGGGAGGGGTGGCCTTTGTGCTCCAGGGGTGCTGTGGCAGTTGGGAGCTGTCTTGCTGCCCATCCTCTGCATCCTCTCCCTGCAGGCAGCAATCCTGGGATGCAGAGTCTGGGATTGTTGCCTGACCCACTGCAGAGGGTTCCATGACCTGGCTGGGAACAAGTGAGCTTCCCTGTCCCGAGGGGATGCAGGGTGGAGGGGGGAATGGGGTCCCAGCTGCTTCCCCAGGGATGCAGTGGGATGTGCAGTCAGGCTGCTCCCTCCATTCTGGGATGCGGGGAGGGAGCGTGGTCCAGGCTGTCCCAGGAGGTTCTGGGATGCAGAGGGGAGTGTGGTCCAGGCCCATCCACTATTCTGGGATGCAGGAGGATGCACAGTCCTGGCTGTCCCCCTGATGACGGGACACAGGGAGGGGGGATCTCTTCCGGCTGCCCCCCCAGTGCTGGGATGTGTGGGCAGCGCCATCCCAGCTGCCCCCCTGTCTCCAGGATGCCGCGGAGAGGGGGGAGCGCGATCCCGGCTGCTCCCCAGGGAAGCGGGGGGGGGGGGGGGGACGTTGTGGGGGGGGGGTTGACGCGTGGTCCCCCCCCCCTCGCGGGGTCGGGGGGCCCCCCGGGGGGGCACAGGGGGGTCGGTGCGGTCCCCTCGGGGGATGCTGAGGTGGGGGGCGGTGGGGGCGGCGCGGCCCCCCCGCCGTGCTCGGTGCCAGCCCGGCGTCACGTGCCGCTCGGTGGCCCCCGAGCATGCCCAGCTCCGGCTGCGGCTCCGGCTCCCGCTCCGGCTCCCGCTCGGGCTCGGGGTGGCCGGGAAGATGCTGCGCCCGTAGGCAGCGCGGGGGGAACCGGCCGCTGCCCGCCCCGCACGGTGAGTGCCTCCGGCGCGGCTCCCTTCCTCCTCCTCCTCCTCCTCCTCCTCCTCCTCGTCTTACTCCTCCTCCGCCTCCTCCTCCCGGGCGCGCCCGGGGGGGGGCGGAGCGGCCGCGCATCCCCTCATCGTGGTGGGGGGGAGCGAGCTGTGCAGCGGGGGCTCTCTTAGGAAAAGGGGGTGTCTGTGCTCCGTGGGCAGAGCAGGGTGCGCTGTGGGGGTCAGCACCCCCTGCACCCCCCAGGGTCCCCCTGCACCCCCTGCTCCTCCTGTGGAGCTTTCGGGGAGAGGTGAGGACCCCTCCGAGCGTCCCCGCCGTGTGTTTGTGTGCTGCGCGCTGGTTTGGGTCCCCGGGACCCCCTCGGTTTGGACCCCTCAGGCTGAGACCCCCAGGCTTGGACCCGGCTCCACGCACGGGCAGAACAGTGTCTGGACGGGACCCGTCTCTCGGGGCCCTGTCTGAGCACCCCCAAACCCCGAGATGGTGCCGGGGGGGCTCGGAAGGGCCAGAGCCCCGAGCCCCGCGTGGGGGGCTGGACCCCCGCGCCGGGCGCTTTGCTGCGGGCACGGGACGGGATGTGATGGATGGAGCTGGGATGTCGCGTCTGGCGCTTCCCGGGGACCCGAGACCTTCCCTTGGCTTCGTAGCTCGTCTCGCTGCCTGCCGAGAGCGGAGAGCCGTCCTCCTCCTTCTCCTCCTCGGCGGGGAGGAAGGGCTGCTCCGCCGCGCCGTTCTGGGCTCCCGGGCCCCCCTGCTCCGGGTGTCTGGCGGTGCCGGAGACGCGCGAGCCGCAGCCGCTGCCCTGAGCCCTCAATCGCAGCTTTGTTGCGCCGCTGTGAGATCTGAGGGAACAGGGGCTGATTCATCACATGATGGGGCATGTTAATACGCCACGAGTCTATTAAACCCCAGCGGAAGGGGCCGGACTGGCCGCCCTCCCGCGGGGCTCGGGGGGGACCCCAGCGCTGGCCGCGGGACCCCCGTGCACGGGGATCGGGGGGTGGTCCGGCCCCTCCATCACCTCCGTGCGGGGTCTTTGCCGCCCTCCGAGGGCTGTGGAGTGGGAGGGCTGAGTCCTGTCCTCGGCGTGATCCACCTGGCCCTGCCATCCCCCCGTGACGTGCCGCGGTCCCTTGGGTGCAGGGGGGCCGAGCCCCGCTCCAGATGGCCGCGGGAGCCGCTCCGTAATCCCTGCGTGAGGGGAGGTGAGAGGGAAGCTGCAAAGGGGGGTGTGGGGGGTGTGCACGGCCGTCCCGGGGTGAGGAGGGGAGCAGGGAGGCCGGGAATGGAGGGAGCCGGGGTGGCATTTGCTGCGGGAATCGTCGCTCCAGGCAGGCGAGGCTGCGGCGCTGCGCGCGGCTCTGCAGCCGGAATCGGCAGCACCGGCAGCTTCTCCCACTTCTGCGCGTCAGGAGCGTTTGCATCCCCGCTGTGCATCGCCCTGTGCATCCCACGGCGCATCCCATTGTGCATCCCACTCTGCATCCCCGGTTCCGAGCCCCCCCGGCTCGTCCCGTGGTGCAGGGCCGTGCACACGCGTGTGCTCACGTGTGTGCTCACCGGGTTCCGTGTGCCTGTGGCTGCTCCCATTCCCTCCCCTGAACCCCGCTGGCATTACCTCATTGGGAAGGGGATCTCCTGTCCTGCTCCAACCTGCGCCGGTCCCTCTTGTCCCCTTCGCTCTGCCGGGGGAGGACGAGGCTTCCCAAGGGAGCTCTTTCCCTCCTCCCTGGCAGCGTGGTGGCTTTGGGGACACCCGGTGCTGTCACCCACCCCGAGCCACCCCCTCAGGGACCCAGAGCCAGGATTAGGACTCCCAGAGAGGAGGAGGTGGCCGAGGCATTGAAATTCTTGGGCATCTGCTAAAAATCCCATGGGAAGCGCAAGGCCAGGCCCCTCCGGCCTGGCTGTGTCTGCCCTGGCAGAGCCTGCCCGGGGAGCAGCCCCTGCACCCCCAGCCCATGATGGGGACCCTGGCGGGCCTTGGCCCCCCTCCTGCTGCACTGGGCCCCCAGCGCCCCATCACTCAGGGAGAGGGGCTGTGGGGAGGGGTCCCTGCCTTCCCGGGCAGGGCCTGGCACAGGGGTCCCCGCTGGCAGACGCGGTGACAGGGTGACGCCTGGCACCGGGCCGGCGCTGGCCTTGCTGGAAACCGTGTTTTCCTGCTGAGTTCCCATAGAAACAGGCGGGAGCAGCCGCTGGGCTGGCGAGGATGAGGGAGAGGAGGGATGGGCAGCAGGGTGAGCTCCATGGCTGGCACCGCCGGGGTGAGGCGACTGCGCCGGGTGCCAACTGCTGTGAGGGCACCAGTGACCCTGACCGTGACCAGTGGCTGCTCCTGCCGTGGGGAGGGGACACCAGCATGGCCCTGGCTGCGGGTCACAGTGCCACAGGGTGAGTGTGTGTGTGTGTTTTCCCTGTGTGTGTGTGTTCCCAGCCCTGCCCCGCAGCCAGGCCTGGCACCAGACACAAACACCACCCCAGATGGGCAGCGAGGGGTTTAATCCCCCCGAGGCCTTTTGAACCCGTCGCAGCCGGGAAGGGCCCCGTGGGTTGTTCTCTGCTCCATCTGTGTCCCCGGGAATCAGCTGGGCTGGGGATTTCTCCTGCCCGGCTTTGCGGGCTGGCAGGGAAAGCGCGGCCCCGGCTCCATCGCCGCTCCTCTCTCTCTCTCTCCCAGGCGTTGGTAGTAGCATCCCCCACTCCTGTTTTCCTTAGCTGGAAACATGATAATCCGCAGCAGGCAGGAATAGTGCATTGAGGGATGTGCTGTCTCCTCTTCAGCCTCGTTCCTCCCCAGGATTCACAGCTCTACACCCACCCAGGGAAGTCCTGCTCCGCAGGCAGCCCCTGCCCACTGCCCCACGGGGAGGTTGGTGCCTCGTGCCCCACCAGCCCTCTGCTCCCAAATATCCCCGTTTTCCTGGCACTGCTGGAGAGCAGCCCCCCTGCCTGTGGCACAGGCAGACGGAAACCTGCAGAGAGAGGGAGGGGGGATGTGTGTTGTGTCCCACCCCCCAGCCCTGCCTGCTCCTTCCAGCATCCCGAGCTGGAAAATACCCTGGGAATAGGCTGTTCAGTGCAGGCAGGCTGTTGTTTTTCAGCGTGGATTGGGTTTGGTTTCAGCTTTCACTCGGTGGCAGCAGCACAGGGAGCCCATTCCAAGCCTCTTTGGAGCCCGGCGAGGGCTCCGGAGCAGCAGCTACAGGGTGAGGTGGCTCTGGCGGCCCTGGCATGCAGGGAATCAGGTTGGATGATGGCAGTGGCCGGTTGTGCCCTTAATCTGTGAATTCGCTAAAGCTCTTTAATAAAGATTCAAAGTCACCAACTTCTCAATTAAGGGATGAGGCAGCTCTTGATCCGTGTTTCTGGGTCAGGCGGAGAAAGGCCATTTAAGACCTGGGCGACTCCTTTGATGTTTCCAAGGGAGACTTGAATAAACACCTGGCCAGCATAGGCTGGGCACGAGGAGGGGTGCCTTGGCCACCTCTGGGGCAGGACCTGCAGCCTGGAGTCCAACCCCGGCTGCTCCTGAGTCATGGGCTGATTTTTGGGAGAAAGTGGAGCTGCTGGAGCGAGTCCAGAGGTCACGGAGGTGCTCCAAGGGCTGGGACACCTCGGCTCTGGAGGCAGGCTGGGAGAGCTGGGGGTGTTCAGCCTGGAGAGACCTTAGAGCCCCTTCCAGTGCCTAAAGGGGCTCCAGGAGAGGTGGAGAGGGACTTGGACAGAGATCTGGAGTGTCAGGACAAGGGGGAATGGCTTCCCATGGCCAGAGAGCAGGGTTAGGTGGGATATTGGGATGAAATTCCTACCTGTGAGGGTAGTGAGGCCTTGGCACAGGTTGCCCAGAGAAGCTGTGGCTGCTCCAGGATCCCTGGAAGTGTTCCAGGCCAAGTAGGATGGGACTTTGCCTAGTGGGAGGTGTCCCTGCCCATGGCAGGAGGTGGAACAAGGTGGTCTTTAAGGTCCTTTCCAACCCAAACCATCATCCTATGAAAGTCTCTCCCCCTCTCCCTGTGGAGCACGGGTGCTCCCTGCCGTGTGGTGCTGGTGATGCTCTGGGATGCCCTGGGCAGTGCCACCAGCCTTGCAAGGTCCTGCCACTGCCACACTCTCACTGAGGGCGAGAGGGCCCTGTCCAGCCCCATCCAGCTCTCCCGGAGCAACCAGGGGGGGCTCGGGAGTTGTTTGGACCCTCTGGACTCAGCAGAGAGGTCTCCTTGCCCTCTGGGTGTGCCCACGGGTGGTCTGCACCCTGCCAGGGTCCCCCTGCTCTCCAGGGTGCTTCTAACCCTCTGTTTACCTCAACAACAGCCGCTCACACGGGTGTTAATTGCAGGAGTTGGCAAGGCACTAATTAGGGGATAATGAGACGCCTTTTGTGTGATGATGGCAGTGATGATGGCAGCCTGGCGACAGACGCCCCGCTCCAAACACCCGGGGCGTTGGGGATGTTCCATGTCCATGATCCCCCTGGGCCGTGTCCATGATCCCCCTGTGCATGCTGGTGATCCCTCTGTGCCATTCCCACGATGCCCCAGTGCCATGTTCATGATCTCCCTGTGCACATTGGTGATCCCCCCGTGCCGTGTCCACAATCCCTCCCCTGTGCCGTGTCCATGATCCCCCCGCGCCGTGTCCCACTAATCCATCTCCCCAGCTGCTGCAGGCTGGATGGCAGCCCAGGGGTTTCTCGGAGCCCCAGAGGATCAGAGGAGCTCCCACCCCTGCGCTGGGGGACGTGGTGGCTGTGCAGCTGCTCCGAGCCCCCGAGTCCCGCGGGTGATTCCGCGGCCGCCGGAGCCTTTCAGCGCAGCCCTTTGTTCTTGGAACAGGATCTGGCCAGTGAGGGCCCAGGATCCCACGCACCATCCCTCCCCGTACTGGTGCCCACATCCCTGGGTGACTGGAGTTGGGAACTGGGACTGGGCTTGTCGTGGCAGTGATGGAGCAGAGAGAATCCTCCCGCATCCTCCCGCATCCTCCCGCATCCTCCCGCTGCTCTGGCACCCGCGTTGCTGCTGCTGCCGGCAGGGCCGTGTGTTCCTGCTGAGCAGCGAGAGGCTGTTGTTGCTCTGCTCCTGCCTGCAGCCGCCGAGAACAGGGAGCCGGCGCTCCACTCTGAGCCTTCCTTACGTAACGCCGGCAGCGGCTCCGGCAGCTCGGCGGCACCGAGGCCTGGACCTCTCACCCGGGGAAGGGCAGAGCCTTGGGAAGGGGTGTGTGGCTGCTGGACGCCTCTGTGGCACGGTGGGAGCACCAGCACGGGCATCAGCGGCTGGGCTGAGCGGGAGAGGCCTCTCCGTGCGCAGCCGGGGCAGGAGTTGGGAATGCTGTGCCGTGGGTCGGGCTGCCGGCAGAACAGCCAGGACCAGTCTGGCAGCACCGGCCGCCTCCCAGCCCTGCTGGGCCGGTCCCACGGCAGCCGGGGGGATGAGCCCTGTGCTCATCCCTCGTCCCGGGGCACCTGCAGGATGGAGCTGCTGCACGCCCGGGCCGTGCGCTGGGTGCTGGGGGCCGTGCTCCGTGCCAGGTGAGGATGGGGGGTGTGGGCACAGCATCCCAGGGGGAAACAGCTGGAAAAGTGCACCCCGCTGGCACTGCCCCCAGCAGCCGCACACCCCCGGTCCGGGCTGGGCACCCAGGGGGGTTTGAAGGGTCAGAGTGGGAGGTCCAGGACCCTCCGTGGCTGGTGGTGGGTGCTGCGGTGCCAGGGATCCAGAGCTGAGCCGCTTCTAAGGGCTCTGTGAGGATGATGAGGACAGGCCCGGCTGCAGCTCAGTGTGGGCTCAGCACCATCATTCCCCAGTGCCGGAGTCCCATCCCATCCTCCCCTCCTGCTCCGCCACCTCTGCGGTTACAGGAGGTGAATCCACCGCCTCCCTGGCTTTGAGGGGATCTACTTCCAGCAGTGGAAAATCCTTTGGCAGTGGCAGGGTTGTGACTTTGTGTGTCTCAGGACTCAGCAGGCAGGAGCAGGATGAGGCAGCCAGACCAGCAGCAATGGCTGCAATTGGGCAGCTCTGAATCCCAGGAGTGCATCTGGAGCCGGCTCAGCTCCCGCTTCACATCCTGCTCTTCCTTTTCACCCACGTCCTCGCAGTCCCTGGTGTCACCATCACTTGTCCCCGTGTCCCCCCTGTCCTCAGGGATCCCACAGCCAGGACTTGCACCCCAAGGGCCCAGCTCTGCTCCCCCTTTGCAGGGTGACACTCGAGGGGGGACCAGCAGGAGGACCCCCAAACTCCCATCTCCCAGCCATCTGCTCGATGCGCTGAAACTAATTTTCCAGCCTTTATTCTTCCGGAGAATTTGAGGAGGCGATTGCACCCTCAGGGCCCAGAAAGCTCAGGCAAATCAGGAGATAGAAATCTGCCTCTGTGCAATTGTTTCGGAGCCAACTGCCTGGTGCCAGCGTGCCAACTGCGGGGGGCTGGGGGGTCCCGGGGCTGGGCGGGTGTTCCCTGACTCCTCAGCTGGGCTGATCTTCTTTGCCGGCTCTGCCACACGAGCGCAGGGGTTTGGGGTTTTTTATTCCCTCCTTTTTTGTTGTTGTTTCTAAACGCCTGTTTTGTGGATGTGCAAACGCAGTGACCTTTGGCGGGGCCGCCCGGAGCTCCGGCTGCTCTCCCGCCTGTCAGGGAGATGAGGGATTCGGGAGCTACGTGCAAACTCCCGGGCCTCGGGGCTCCAACACTCAGCTGCAATCGCGGTGATGAGTTCCCCGAGGGGAGGAAGGAGCTCGTTTCATTTCCCGTCTCTCCCCGTGTGCCCGGAGATGCCAGGCCCTTCACCAGCCGTCAGTGCTGCTGCTCCCCGTCCTCCCGCGGCTCCTCCCTGCGAGCTGTTATTGCTGTGACCTTGTCCCCGCTGCACGGGAGGCTCCGGGGGCAAAACGTCCCCCTGTCCCCCCGAGGGTCCCCTGGGACGGGCAGTGTGGGGTGGATGGGGGGTGATGGGGCAGAGGGATGGGTGCCAGGGGAAATGGCCTGGCTCCTGCCCCTGACCCCTGGCTCCCAGCCATCTGTCCCCTTCCCCAGTGTCCTTGGTGGCCTCTCTGGCTGTGGACAGGCCCACGCTGGCCCACCACAGATAACCAGGAGCCAGCAGGAATGTTACTTATGCGGGTAAAGTTCACCTGCCCCCAGGAGCTGTCCTGGCACAGGCTCAGGGGGTTTGGGGTGACCAAAAGCAGGGCTGTCCTGTCCCTGGGCTGACAGGGTGGCCCCTGTCCAGGTCCAAGCCCTGGCTCTGGTGGGAGCAGGCTCAGGCTCCTGGGAGGGTGCTCAGGGGCAGCAGAGCAGCACAGACCCCAATTCCCCTTCCCATGGGGCCATCCCACTGCCAGGGCTGGTGGGATGGGGCTGGCAGGATGGGGCTGGCAGGATGGGGCTGGCAGGATGGGGTGCTCTTCAACGAGGCAGAGCCACTGTCGGTGGTTTTGGGGTGCAGGGCAAGGTTGGTGTTGTGGGATGCCCCGGGGCAGAGGCAGGGAGCAGGAGGCCTTAAATAGGGAAACTGAGGCAGGGAGCCAGCCCAGTGGGAATTAGAGCCTGTGACCTCCTGTGCCTCCGTCTGACGTGTCCCATCCCTGCTCCAGAGAGCTCCTGAGGTTTCAGGGGTGTGTGTGTGTGTGTGTGTCTGTGCACACGTGCCCTCCCAGCACCCAGCAGCCCCATTTCCTGATCGGGTTTGGGTGTTGCCATCATATAATTAGCCAGTAATTACTCTCTAATGAGGCAGCAGTCCTGCGGCAGGTCTGCACTTCAGAGCCCTTCCCCTGCCCCGCAGCCCCCCAGGGTCGCCCCCCTGAGCCCAGCGGGGTGCTGGGTGGGTGCTGTGGGGTCTGTGCCGGCTCCTGAGAGCAGGATGGAGAGATTGGGGCCGGGCTGGCCGGACAGGGGTCTCCTCTGCGCTTGTCCCCTTCCAGCGGGTGGCACCGGGGGCAGTGGCGTGTGCCCGCAGTGCCCGTGCCAGCCTGGCAGGCTGCCCCGGCTCCTCGCAGCGCTGCCTTTCACTCCCTCCTGGCACCCGCCCCGCTGCCTCCGGGGCCCTTCGGGGATTTCCTCTGCCTCGCCCCCGCTTGTCCCCGCTGGCACGGCCGCCCCGCTGGCAGGGCCCCGTTTGCCTGACCCATGGCCCTCCTCCTGCACTGCCCCAGGGGCACAGCCACCCCACCCGGACCCCGTGTCCCCCCACTGCCACCGAGTGGGTGCCCCACTCCCCTCCCAGCCTCCAGTCCCGTTAAATCCCCCTCCACCCCGCAGCGGAACAGCGAGTGCCGGGTATTTTTAGCCTGGCACGGATGCTGGGAGGCAAACACGCGTGGAGGGGGGTGTTTTGGTCTTTTTTTTTTTTTTTTTTCCCCTTAATCCTCCTGTTTTAAAGGCCAGGCTGGCTGTGCCAGGGGTGAGGATGCCCACACACGGGCAGATCCTGTGTGGAGATGCTGGGAATGGAGGGGGTGCCAACACCCCCCATCCCGGATAATGCTGAGTTCGGGTGGGAAGGAGAAGGGGATGGGACCCAGGGCAGAGCCCCTCTTTTGGGGTGACCCCAGGAGCTGCTCTGCCATCCCCGGGCTGGGTTTCCATCCTCCTGCCCTGGGATGTGCCGTCGGCCCTCAGGGGATGCTCAGCGGGGCATGCAGTGAGAGGCAGCGAGGAGGAGGAGAAGGAGAAGGGAGGAGGAAGGCTCAGGTGTGTGTGCCAGCCCCAGGTGAGGTCCACGTGCCCCCTGCTTGCTGCTGGAGGTTTTTTTTCCTCAGCACAGCTCTGCTTTCAGCTCGGCTGAGCAGCAATGATCAGCAATTCCAGCTTTTATGGCGGGCCTAATGACGCCGGGCTGGGGGTGCCCCCCCCATACCCCCTGTGCTGTCAGGGTTCCCCTGACAAATTATCTGCTCTGCTGTGTGGGTTTCTTTTGTGTTTCTGGGGGGTTTTTTGTTTGTTTGTTTGTTTTTTAATTTAATTTTTCCCCTTTCCCCTGAATCAAGTGGTGCATCTGATTTGGGAACAACCAGCAGTGGGGAACGTAAGGAATCTTTTAAAGCTCCTCAAGGTGAGAGGTTGCGGGGAGGGGGGGGCGTTTGGGGGGTGCTGCACCCCTCAGCCTTGGGGTGCAGGGCTGGAGGAAGGGACTGTGGTATCAGCGAGGCTGCCTGGGGTCTTATCTTATCCCTGGGCTTATCACCAGACATGCTTGTGCTGCAGATAAGCAGGACCTTGGGTTCAGGCGCGGGTCGTTTGGGGGGGGATGCTCCGTGTCCCACTGCTGGGGCACCGTGGGCAGCAGGGATGTGCTGGGGGGGCTGGACCCCCCACTCAGGGGTGGAGGGTCCCTCTGTGGCTCCCCAAAACCTCGTTGTGTGCGGGTGGGAGCACAGAGCAGCCCCTCCTGCAGCCTCCAAGCTCCCACAGGCGGGTGGAAGAGGCAGCTTCCCTTGCTCTGCTGGTGCGGGAACTGGTGCTGGGAACAGCGTGTCAGGTTTGGTCCTCCCCCTTCTTCTCTTTAAGCAAAAGAAAGTGGAGAAAACCCCATTTTTAGGCCAACTTGATGTCTGGTGGCCCTATCCAGGGGGGGAATGGATGGCAGAGGGTGCCCCAGGAGCTCCTGCTGTGCCTCCCCGTGATCAGGCAGGGCTGGGAGCTCGGCAGGCAGGTGGCTGTGGCGATGCTGCTGCTCGTAAACAGGCTGGGATTGTTTGTGCGCCCCAGGGCCGCTTGTGCAAGCGGGGCGGGGAGCTGGGAGCTGGCTCCGAGCGCCGTGGGGCTCCCTGCACCCCACAGGGCGGCTCCTTGGCCGGATCCAGCCCCGGCAGCACCGGGGACACGAGCTGCCCCTTCTCGACCCCGCGCTCCCCAGCGCGGAGATGCAGCCGCACGACGGGGAGCGCCCCGAGGATGTGCCCGCTGGGATCCTCTCCCTGCCACGGAGCAGCTTCAACCCCAGCCAGGAAAGCAGTTGTGGGACTCCCCTTTGCCATGGGCAGTGCCCGGGACCGTCCCTGTGTCCCTGGGCTGGAGCCGGGTACAGCTGAGCCCAGCCTTGCTCCTGGTATGTGGCCACCCCGGTTCTGGGCTGAGCCCGGAGAACTGGCAGACACGGGGCAGGGATTTGTCTCCCGGAGTGTTTTGACCGGCTGGAGGAAGCGCGGGAAGCCCTTCCACACAAGGAAGTCCCGCGGTGGCACGAGGAAGTGCTGGGGTGGCACAGTGTGACCACATCCTGGCTCTGGGCCACCGAGGCCCTGGTGAGAGGAGGGTCCCACCGGGACGGCAGCGGGCACCCACCACCCCCAGTGCCATCGCTCCCCATCACTGCTGGGTGAGGGGGATTTGTTTCCCGTGACCGCAGGTGACCAAGTCACCTGATCCGGGGAGGTGCCGAGTCCTCCCCACCTGTTTTATGAGGTTAAAAACGGCACTGTTTGCTTTTCCCACATTGCCGGTTTGTTCCCATATCGCCAGGAAGGTGGTGCCCGTCCGGTGGGTCCCGGTGGGTCCCTCCCCCTTTCCCAAAGCCCGCTCCCACTGCCTGCAGTGGTATTTGAACTGTGAAGTTAAAATGCACCTGAAGCGCGGCCCAAACCAGCGTCAGGCTTCACCTTGAGCCGCTGCCAGCACAGGGGGGGCCCGGGATGGCCGTGAGGGGCTCGGGCAGCGCGGCAGATCCCGCCGGAGCGCTGGCAGTGCCTGGCGTGGCCGGGAGCAGCGGGAGTGGCGTGAGAGGCAGCGCACACGGGGGTGTGTGTGTGTTTATATAGGAAGGAGCCAACCTACAGGTTCAGATTTCAGCCCTCGCTTATCGGCAGGGCTGTTTCTGCCGCGCTCGGACGTGGTGGATCCCGGAGGCGACCGGTTGGGAAGCTTCTCCTCCTTCCTTCCCCGCCGGCCCCGGGGGCTCCGGCCTTGGCACCGACCCACCGCCCTCCCCAGGGGAGCAGGTAGGCTGAGCCAGCTCTGGCTGCTCCGTCCTCACAGCCTGGCCAGCAGTGGGATTGAGGAGGGGACTGGAGGGATGGATGGAGAGTCCGAGGGCTGGAGGTGCTGGAGCGGTTTGTGCTGGGCCGGGGCAGCCGAGGGTCAGGTTTGGGAGCCGCTCGCCGGGCCAAGGTGGGGAGGGAACACAGGCCCGGATGTCAGCACGGGAGAGGAACTTCCAGCATTCCCGTGGGCAGGTGGCACGTCACTCCGGGCACGGGCACGGCCATGGCGCGGGAAAGGCCGGCTGTGCTCTGCCAGGGGTTAAACTGCTGGCAGGAGCTAAAGGGAAGGTGTGGCAGCACGATAAGGCTGGCAGGGCCGGGAGTGGGGCAGAGGCAGTGCCTGCACAGAGCTCTCCTTCCAGCCGGGATGCAGGAGGGATCCTGCCCACCCTTTGGGCCGTGGCTGGGGGGTTCTGCCTGTGCCGGGGCTGGCTCTGGAAAACATGGGAGCTGCTGTCCCTGTCCTTAGCAAGCTGGCTGGGAATCTCCTGCAGATTCCAGCTGTGATCTCCTGGAAGTGCTGCTTGAAATCACCTCTCAGGGGAGAGGCACAGCTGTGTCACCTGCTTTGTTCTGTTTAAGGGGATGTTTTAAGAAAAGCTCTTTTAAAGTGACCCTCCCCTGTGGTAGCTGCAGTACCCTATGTGGTTTCCATCCCATTGCTCCCAGGCATCCACAGGGATGCCCAGGAGGTGGGAATGAGCTCCCCACTGCTCTCCAGTGCTGGCAGGGTGGTGGGTTGGAAGCTGAGCCTGGTCCTGTTGCCTCCTCTCAGTGACTTCTGGGTCACACTGGGCTGGGGACACTGGACTCCACGTGTGTGGAGCATCCTGCCAGACCCAAGCCCACAGAAAAGCAGAAGCCACGGTGCCACAGGTGGGAGTGATCTCCCACATCTCCAGTGCCAACTGCTCCATGTGTATCGTCCCATCTGTGCCCTCTGGAAACTCAGGACAAGGCTCTGGCTCTTCCCAGTGCTGAGCATTGTGGGGGGCAGTGCTTGGTCCTCTCGAGTTACCCTGGTGCAGCTCCTTGGTCCCGGCTGCCTGTGAGCATTCCTTATGGTATCCTGTCAGCATCCTCGGGGGGATCCTGTGACCACCCCAAAGGGCTCATCCAGGATGGCAAAGGCATCACCAAGAGCTCTCTCCAGGCTGGGACTGGCCCAGCTCCAGCGCCAGCCTGGCTTAGGGATCCCGTCCTTCCAGCTTCCCTCCCCAGGCACGGCAGATCCCGAGGGCTGCAGCTCCTCCGGGGCGCAGGGAGGGCTGGGACCACATTTATTTACATGATGCTGGGGGAGAAGGAAGGGGGAACTGGCAACAGGCTGCTTGCAAATGGGATTTCTGGGAAGTGGAAGGCTGGCGCGCGTTCAGCCTGGAACTGTCCTGGTTTCCAATTGGAAACATCCCACGGTGACTAAACTTCATTCAGGGGATGATCTCGTTCTGCAGAGCCGGCGCCGCGCTGCTAAACCCGCCCGTGGCGCTGCGGGGGTGGCTGTGGGAGGGGGACAAGGGACACGGCGAGGGCTGTTTGGTGACACAGGAGGTGTGTCCTGTCCCCACGCTGGCTCTGAGCCACCCCGGCAGGGTCTGGTTGAGTGGGTGTAAGGAGTTCCCAGCTCCTTCTGGTTTCCCTCAGCATATTCCTTGCGTTGCCCCTGCAGCTGCTCCCCGGGGCTGCTCCCGGCTCCGTGCACTAATAAGGACGCGGTTGGGAAGCTGGGAACGAGCAGTGATTCACTGGGAAGCTGTTCCCGGCCCTGTCCTGCCACACCAGGGTGTGGTGGGCTGGAGGTGGCAGTAAATCGGGGCTGTCCCCACTGAGGGCAGCGAGGGAACTGCTGTGGTCCCCCCTGGGATGCTCCACACTGGGATGGCACCACTGCCAGACCTGGAGGAAAGCTTGGCAAAGGCAGCAGTTCCCGAGCCCGATCCTGGGATCTGGGGGGACCTGTGCATGCGGAACAAACCTCCTGCTTCATGGGAATCCTGGTTCCCTCTGTGTTTGTACAGGGAGGCCGGTGGGATGGGTATGTGCCCAGCTGATGGCAGAGCTGGGGGCAGGAGGAGCTGGAGGCATCCACGGGTGAGGGGCTCAGATCCCAGGATCTGCTGTGGGCACTCAGGAGCGCTTTTGGCTGCTCCAGAAGTCACTGGCACACACAGCATGATCACGGGCTGCTCCCGGGGCCGTGGGACACGCCACAGGTGGATGTGGGGTCAGAGAGCCGTGGCCAGCCTGGAGCTGCCCAGATCCAGCACTCGCCTCGTCCTTGGGAGCTGTTTGGTGCAAAGCACTTGCACAACCCCGGCTGTGCCCATTGCGTCACAGCCGGTTACAAACTGTTCCGAGCCCTGCAGAGGTACAGCTAAAAATGGAGAGTTTCCCCATCCACCGACATCACACCCAGGCCGACGCAAGGGATGTGTGGCATTGCACCGGGAAGGCAACTGGGACACTCCTCGTGCTGCTGGGGAGGGTGACAGGCTGCCCGCGGTGACAACCTGCGGCTGGGCCGCGGCAGGGGAGTGGAGCCGCTCCTGCCCCTCCGTCCCTGCGGGCACGGGAGGCTGTGCTGGGCCATCAGGGCCGTGGGGCCGTGCCCTGGATCCGTGAGGCTCTTTGCAGAGCCCCGAGCGTGGCGCTGGCTCCCCCCCAGCCCCCGGCTCCGGCAGGTGTGGGGCTCCGTGCCGGCTATGCCAGGAATGCGCCGAATGCGCCGGGACTTGACTGCAGGAGGTCGGGGCGCAGAGCCCTGTGATGAATCACTTGGAGGGCTGGCAGCGGTGCAGCTCCCGGGCTGGGGCAGAGCCAGGGCTGCCCAGCCTCCTGATCCAGAGCCTCTCCGATCCCAAACACCGCCTGGAAGCGGGTTCCCACGGTGGCAGCAGGGACACAGGGGCTGGCAGGGTCTGTGCCCGGCTCGTGCCCCCCATGCCCTGAGGTGCCACCCTCGTGACTTTAGTTTTAGTCTGTCTGAGATGCCCGTGGGAGATCCCACAGTGGAAAATTGGGAATTTATATGAAAAGAATCAAGAGGCTCTGCAGGGAGTGGCACAACCTGCCATGGCTGATGGAGCCTGGGCTGGGGGTCACCCCACACCCGGTCCTGGTGGGTTAGAGTGGGAATGGCAATGCCTGGCAATGCAGAGCCCTGGGACTCACTGCTGGGAGCAGGGATCTGCTTGATTTTATCACCCTGCTCTGGGCCCTGCGCCCTCTGGGTGCTCCCAATTCAGGGTGTTTGCAAAGAGCTCGTGGCTTTGTGTCCCACGTGGGCGCAGGGAATGGGAATTCCAAAAGCAGTGCCTGGTGCTTGGCACATCATGGACACAGGGAGCTGAACCCCATGGCCAGGGGGGTCTTATCAGCTGCTGTGTCTGCAGCTAGATCCCCTTCTGTGGGTTTTTAGCTGTTTAATGGGGTTTTATCATGATTGAAACCATCCTGCAGCCGCCCAATGCGCTCCAGCCACACGGGGTGGTGCCGTGCAGATGTTTGTCCAAGGCTATTTGTGATCATTCCAGCCTGGACGCCCCCGGCGCTGCAGCTGGGGCTGGAGAAGGCGAAATTCCCAGTGTGTGTCCGTGTCGGGAGGCTGGAGCTGGGCTGTGCTGCCGGTGCTGTGAGTACTCCAGAGCCGTGGGAGCTGGGACAGGGGTGAGGATTGAGCCCCTCCCTGTGTGTGCAGGGAGATGTGGTGGCTGCCTTGGGCTGGCCCAGCTGGTGGGACCTGG